>OX031008.1:233872834-234472834 GCA_943735925.1 Pollenia amentaria
CTCTATGCTCTCTTAGGGGGACTGGATTGTGGCCCAACTCAGCCCACAAAAGGGCTCGGGCCCCACCTTCCGGGCATTCGAACCGGCCCTGGCAATCTCATCAGCCCCAACATTACCCGGGACCCCTGAGTTCCTCGGCGCCCAGCAAAGCGTCACCGTATTCCTTGCGCCCAGCTCCCGTTGCCTTCCCCGGCATTCCGCGCTAACTTCGTGGACATCTTCCAGGAAAATATTACTTTAACGGCCGCTTGGCTATCAGTAAAAAGTACAATACTGCAGCTAACCATTCAGTAAGTATGATAGTGTGACCAAAAACTAAGTTTGGTAACAGATTTTTTGACAAGCCTGTCCTTGCATATTTTTTTTGAAAATGTTCATAAAATTATAGATTGTATGCAATCAGAGTTGCATTGACTTTGCATCTGTTTTGTAGGATAGTTAAGCATTGACAACAGCTTTTGCAGACATTTATTTTATGTCGAATAGAATTCAGTCAGATGAAAGTGTTAATGAATCATACCATTGTGTAAAGTAAGTCCTTGCCTTAAAGCATTTACATTTTACATTTACAAAAGTATTTGAATAAAAAATCGTTTACGCTGTTAAAAATTTCTGGTTCTGGCAGCTTAGTACTCAACTACCAGAGCGACACATTAAGTATTTACTGTGTTGCCAGAAAACATTTGGCTCATGTCCCCAATTTAAATTTTGAAGTCACCATATTAATACATAAGTCTCCATTTTTTTAAGTTTATAACAAGTTTAATACAAAAATTGTAAGCGTAAATCAATTTATCATTTATCATTTTATAATTTTTAAAATTTAGTATTTTTCATTTAAAATATTGACATTGTCGTTTCCTGGCATAAATAATTAATGATCATAAATTGTTCTCCTAAACGTTCTATAACAAATTGTATCCTCCGGAAAAATCGTATTTTTGAAAAGAAAATCTATACTTGGTGTCACCAAACAGTAATCACAATATTCTGTCCTTTACTTTACGTTTTAGGATTAAACATAAAATTCATTTTTGTGGGGAACATTTTTGCAGCCATTTCATAGCATAAAGTTTTATTTTTAACTTTATTTTATTTTTTAAAAATTTTTTGTCGATTTGAAAAATAATTGACTTATTAATGATATTTAATTCAAGAAGTTTAAAGGTGGATTTTAAAAATCAAATTCGTTTGTCAAAAACAGTTGTAGTAATCGAGCATCAAGAAATGTTGTTAAAAACTTAAGCAATTAACCAAAGAGGCAAAAAGAGTTCCAAAGGTATAAGAAGCTAATAATAAAGATCAGTTTTAAAAAACGAAAATTCAAATTCGACGTCTTAGATTTCTGGGAATAAATATTTTATTAAAAAAAAATTAATCTAATTAAACTGTAATTTACATAAGTTTTTAAAATATCCGCTCTTGAAAATCCGACCACAAACTAATGTTAAAAATCCCAATTTGTGCACAAATCCCCTGATCTGGCAGCACTGAGCATTTAAAAAATATAAAAAACTGTTATTTCACATTTGTGTTTTGGTTAAATTTGTTTTAGTTGCTTTACGCCGGTCGTGTGATCAACGTGTGACATCATCGCAGTAGATACAGAGTTTTTGAATATTAACAAGTTAATTTTTTTATTAATTAATACCTATCTAGAAAAAATAATAAAGAGAGACACAGTTGTTTGAACGTGGTTGTAATAAAATTAATGAAAAATAAATAATTCGAAGTGTTGAATGGAAATAAGTGATTTAAAAAAATATAATATTTAACATTTAGGTACCTATTTAAAAAAAAAAAAATAATTTCAAAGCTTTTATTTCTGTATATGTATCAGTGTGTTTATATGAGAGTAAAACAGTTTTAAATTACACATAATTGCGTACAAACTTAAAAATAATTGAAATTGCGCATAACAAAAGTTTAAGTTTAAATTTTAATGAACTGAAATCTCGTAACTTGGAAAATGTAAGTTCGACTTTTGGGATTGTTGGCAAAGTTATTATTTAATTACTTGATAATTTTCATAAACTAAGTTGTTGGTTAACGGTAGTTTTATGCATATTTTTTATACATAAGTTCATATACCTACCTTAATACATATTTATATATGTATTCATAGATATTTATGTATGTATGTATGTACGTACTTACTGTATAAAAATACATACACGAACAAACACTGTTTGGGTTTGTTTTCTTCACACACTTCATTTTCTACTTGATTTTATTTCATTGTGGTTGTTGGTTTTTTGTATCTTTGTGTTTTGTACATACATACAGTACATACTTATGTATGCACAACCCAACAAACACGAAGTTAAGCCTGTGATATAAATGCCTTAATCATTTGATATCAAGCACAATTCTCAAAACATTTTCAATTTTTTGATTTTAATATTTGAATTCAAATTGATAATGATTTGAATGAAAATATTTGGCATGCCATGTCTTATCGATTTGTTATCAAGGGTTATACCTACTTAAATAATAAATAAACTTGGCAAAACTCAAGCGAAAAATAAATGTACACATTTTAAAATGGCGATTTACATAAGTTAAATGTCTTTGGACAATCAAAGATAAATTACATATCATCACCTAAAATGCAAACGGGGACAACAACACTAAACTGTTTTTACAGGAGAAGCCAAAAACTTTAGAAAATCAATAACCACAAGGTGTTCTTGGAATTTGAGTTTCTGTAATAAAGTCGTAATTTTTGATGACAGAGATCTAAAATTTATTGTTAATATGTAGTTTAATAAAACGAACAAATATCAAACATAGTTCCTTTTCGAATTTTTATGTTGTTACGCCCTTTTGCATTTTAGGTGAAAACAGAGGAAACACTCGGCTCTTTTTTAGTTTGCGAATTGTTATGGCTCTAGGTAACATCGCGAACGTAGAACACACCTTTAATTTTTTCACTTGCCTGTATTAATTTTTTTATTCGCATTCTTAATCAGTGTAATTAATAATTTATATTTTTTTACAAGAAATTAAGGTTAATTTTTGATTTGATAATAAAACTTGATAACAGTTTGATATCAAACTGATAAAACATTGTATGTCAATGTTTATACTCAAATCATTATTAATTTAAATTTATATGTTAAAATCAAACAACTGGAAATGGTTTGAAAATTGTGATTGATATCAAATGATAGTCTTTTCATATTAAGGATTTGACTTCGTGCTTGTTGAGTATACATACAAAAGTATTCATATTTTTATTGTTGTTTTTTGTTTTGCTAAGATTGTCGGTTTTTATGAATAATTTTTTTATTTGCATTTTATTTTTTATTATTTTTGCCGCTGTTTTGCTGAAGTTGTTGTTTTTGTAGTAACCAATATAATTTTCACGCTTATCCTCTGCTAGAGATCGAGAAGAACGTTAAAAACTGTTTTTTAGCGCAAACTGTGAAAAAACCAAACAAGAAGAAAAAAAGCTAAAGTTAATTACAACTTTTTAACCACGCTTTGCCCGTCGTACTCGTCATAACCAAGTATGTCAGTACGTACAAACCAGCGTTGTCAGGTTAGGGGATTTATCTCCAAATTTGGGATTTTATTGTGAAAGTTATCCCCGTTTTGACTTGTAGATTAAGGATTTCGTTGGGAATGTTTTTTTAACTGGGGGATTTTTTGTGGATTTTTTTTTTGTTATTTGTTTTTTACTTTTCTAGTTAATTAAATAAATGAGAATTAAATAAATGTTCGCTCACTACGAGGTAAAAAGGTACAAGCGTGCAGGAACAATAAAACCATGTTTTTTATCACAAAAGAAAATTTCAGACTTAATTTTATATTTTTTTGTAGAATCAAGACAATATCTATACTTTATTATTGCTAATTTTTTTCGACATCTGATTGTTTGACAATCAACCAAATCTACCCGAAGAAACGTCCCCGACAATCGGTTCTACGCACCGAAACGACTCGGAGCTCAACGAACCCCGGCCAAGGATTGTCAACTCAGAATCACCAGTTCGTCAGATATCGCTGCTACAACAACAACAACCCGAAGAAAAAGGGTTGTCTATATTGTTTATATATTTCTCCAACAACCGCTTTCATTTACAACGTTTTCAATTAATGGGAACGCTTTTCAGTAACACTGTCATCCAATTTTGGATTCCAATTTTGAGTAGCTGCAATAGCCAACATATTATTGTAACTTTATTTTTATTTTCACACCATTTTTTGCAACTTTAACAATGTTTGAAATAAAACGTTACGTTAAGAAAGTCTTTCACATTATAGCCAAGGCGACTTTGACAGTTCCAAGCAATTTGAAAATGTTTTGTTTACAAATAGTTGACATTTCGAGCCGTAAACCTTAACAATGCAATGAGAAAAACCTGTTTCTGTTGCTGATAATTTAATAATTTAACTTGTAGTAAAGCCCGGCGTTCTCAGTGTTGGGGATTTGTCCACCAAATAAGGATTTTTTTTTTGTTCTTGAGGATACAAATTTCGGGAACATCCCCAGGGGATTTTTTGGGAAAAAGCACTACTTCTCATTGATAATATATTATTATAAATGGATTTTTTGCAAAATTTGCAACAGAATGCAATATAAGTCATTAGGAGCTCTTAGAATAAAAAACACAATTAAAAATAATTCAGTTTTCTGTAAAAAATTTATTCCATCTTCTCAAATGCTTACACTTTTTAATACAAACAACATGTAAAATAAAATTGCATTGGCTGATGAGTAAGATTTTATTCTGAAGTTTTTGAAATAATAAACATTGATTTAGTTTTTACGCTACTCTTTATATAAATTTGTATGTAGATTTGTAGAACTCAAAGTACAAATAAAATTAGTTTTAATAATATTATGCAAATGGATTTAATTGAATAAATATGTAAATGTATGCATACTTTTCCTTTGTCATACTATTACACTGGCGATTCCAAATACAATCTCCATTTTTCTCTATCAGCTTGACTTTTCGAGTCCAAAATGAAGTCACTTTCACTACATATATTGGAATAACTTGAAAACGGTGATTCAGTTAAAAAAAAAAATCCAAAACTCGGCAACAATATTATCTTGAAGCCGTTCTTGCATTATTTTTAAGTTTGCCCAGTACTTTTAGAGATATCGTTGAAGTTTTAAAAAAAAATAAAAATTTTTTTATAAAAATACATTTTTTGTTCTTTAAAAATTCATAAAAAATATAAATGCAAGAAAACAGATTTTGTCTAAAAACATTCAGTGAATGAAGGAAATGAGCTTTATTTCATTGCAATCGGTGCAAAACTATTGATTTTGTTCACAATATAAATTTCCAGTCAACAAAAAAAAAGTTCAATTTTGTCCCAACACACACATTAAAAAAATTTTGTTTTATGGAAATCACGATTTTTATCAATTCAGTTTTTTCAGTAAATTGTGAACAAAATCAAAAGTTTGGCACCGATTGTAATAAAATAAAGCTCATTTCATACAGCTGGATCACAGCCATTTGAAGATTTAGCCAAATTGGTTAAACACTGCTCTGTGTACGAACAAGCTATGCTTGCCTTGAACAGATTTTCCAGCAACAAACGAGTGAAAATAAAAAAAAGACAAAAATCTAAAATCATTATAATTAATATATACTGATAAAAAAATCTATTTGTTGGAACATATTTAAAAAGATAGAATGATAAAAAAAATATAAAACTCTTTAATTCTAAAATAAATTTAAGAGTATTTAGTGGGGATTTTGGGTGATAAAAAGAAATTTTCCCAATGATTTTCTCCTCTATGGTATAAATCTCTGCATAGCAGGCCTTCGGCTGGCGCAAAAATGTTCTCTTTAATGGAATAAGAAACACCGGCATCGTCGCGCATGGTCTTATTTAGACGAATATTAAGGCTTTTAGGATGTTCTTTGTAAATAAATACGAGTTGGTCCCAGTTTAATCGTTATCAGTTGCGTCGTCACAAGAAAGTAACTAAATAAAAAAAAAAAAATGGCTGTTGATGTTAAAAATATTATAAAAACAAAATTTTAAAAACATTTTTTGTTGACCTGAAAACATTTATGTATACATATTACGAAATTTAAACTTCACCGCTTTACAGACCTAATCTTAAATTAAAAATCGGAAAAAGTTTTTTAGTGAAAAATGTTTTTATCCATAAACTCCTAAAAAAATCGATATTTTTACCGATGACTAAAAATTTTGAGGGTGCAGTTTTCAAATTTACAATTACTCAATTTAAAGGGGAATTTTCAATGACACTGTGTTTTTTATTAAACGCGAAAAAATTACATAAATATAAATTGTGAAAATAACAATTAAGAAAATTAAAATTTAACAATAAAAAAAACTTTAATTAAAAATATTATTATTCTCATGTATTAGAAATAGCTATTGTTTTTAGTTCAAGTTCACATTCGTGGTAACACCTCTAATATAAATTACTCAATAAGGTTCTTTACATCAGTATTTAAAGAATTGTTGTGAAAACGTTGATTTATAAACAAATACTTGTAAATATTAAATATTATTTGTTCCATGAATTTTTTTTATGTTGTTTCTGCCATTGTTGTTTATTTTCTCTTTTTTGCTTTTTATTTAATTGTGTATTGACCCTGAATTGAGTGGCATGCGAAAACAAAGGCGTTTAACGAGTGCTTAGTGTTATCATTTCATTAATAATAGTGGAGTTCAGTGTTTGGTGCAAATGGTCTTGGGTGAAAGCAAATGCAATTGTTAAACCCAACAACGTAAAGTTTCTGTTAGATTTCTTAAACGAGCTACGATTTGCTTTTTCGCAAGGCCATATGCAGAAAAAACTCAAATCACAGATTTCGTCTTATGCGTTATAAGAAACAATCTTAAAATAAAAACAAAAATTAAACAAAAGTTAAGTGAGTTGTACTACAAAAATTTGAGCACAAAGAAAAACAAAAAAATATATGTATTAAAATAAAACATAAACATGAAGTGTGCAGTGGGCAAATGCAAGCAAAACAAGAAAAAAATTAAAATGTTAAGATAAAAATAACAACGTAAAATATTAAAAAATAAAAATAATATTTTACTATAAAATAAACTGAAGAGCATAATAATAAATTGTCCCACTGTTATGTTACAACATTTATTTTGAGTTTGACAGCTTGAAATTATTACCCAGTCGCGTCACTTCATTTGCCCGACATGCATCAAAGATTTAATCCAGGGTACCCAAACGAGGTATATATATACAGTAGACAAAAAGTCGTCCAAAACCTCAAAAAAATATTTTTTTTAAACAGTGCTTTCACCATCGTTGTTAGTGAACAATTTCACATTGTAAAGGTAACATTTAAAAAAAAATTAAGTCAGCCGATTTTTTATTATCTACTAAAAAACCTAAAAAATAAAAGTTGAGAAAAAGTTAAAAAAAATTTAATTTGGACGCCTCGTAAAAAAATTTTTTTTTATATTTTTTTCTCATGCCAAAAGCTAATAGATGGCATAATATCGATTGCTAAATCGACCTACCCTAATATACAGTCTAAATAATAACTTCCTTAATACTGAAATTCTTTGTGACAGATTCAGCATTTTTCGCCGTGATCATGGAACTTATGGTGGTGGAGTTCAAAGCCTTGGACTATTTTCTCTGGGGATATGTAAAGTCTGAGGTCGTCAGGAATAAGCCAGCTACGATTAACGCATTGAAAGCCAACATTACTCTTGCTATTCGGGAGCTACCAGTCGCTATGCTCGAACTCCTAAAATTGGACCTTCCGAATAGACCACACCAGACGTACATTTACATGATATAATTTTAAAACAGTAAATGCCATAAATTGTTCTTTTAACCGATAATAAAAATTTTAGGTTCACTTTCAAATTTATGTGGTTTATTTTTACATTATATTTAAAACCCCACGATGACTCACCCGATATGCCACTGGTTAGACCGATTCTTGAGCATGGAACGATTATATGGGACCCCATTTAAAAAACATATTCTAATTCAATCGAATCGGTAAATTTCTGTTCTTCTGTCTTCGCGGATTACATTTCCACCAACTAACGTTGCCTTTATACACAGCTCGACTGGCTCTGGTAAAGCTTCCTAATTTAACATTTGGAACTTTATTAATGGTGATATCTGTGCTGGATGTTTAATTATTGAGATTTCATTTAATTTTCCTCAACGATTATCCCGCAATTTTTTACCGTTATCCGTAAAAATATTCAGAGTTAATAATGGTGGTGCTTTCATTGGATTCAAAGCCAATAAGTAGATTAATGATTGTTTTTCTTAATTGATAGAAAAATTAATGTAATGCAGTCAAATGTTAGTTTAGACTTTAAGTCAAATTTGTAAAATGTCTGTAAGGAAAAATCCGTAGAAGATTAATAATTAAATAAATATATCAGCCCAGCTGATTTTTAACATAAGCTTAAGGCCCAACTATAATTTGCATGAGGTCGCTTAAGTTGATTTAAGCAACTGTGGAAATACATATAAAATCTTTGGCCAACTATAATATACTTGAAATGAAATTTTTCGTAAATGTTTCGTTAAAAGTCATTTGCTTAAGTCAAGTGCAAAACTGAACGTACATTACGTATGGAATCAGCTGTTTGTGCTTTGTTAAAAAAATAAAATAAATTGAAATGTATATTTAAAATATAAAATAAACAAATACAGGGCTGACATTTTTGATACTTTTAATTTGAAGAACTCGCAAAAAAACAAAATATTGCACAAATATGCAATATGGATCTTAAGTTTATTTAAGTACATTATGGCCATCTTAATGTCTTTTTTTACTGCCTGGCCCCCAATGTCGACAAGAACATTTCATTCGTGTATTTATATTGAAAACAAAAAACTTATTTTAGTTTTTCATTTTTGTTTTCAATAAAAATATGCGAACGAAATGTTCTTATCGACATTCTGGGCCTGGCAGTAAATTTGCTTGTGCATGTTACATACCAAGGCGAATTAGTTTTTCAGGTGGCGTTGAAAGCACAGCTGTGCTACTTTTTTTTCTTACTCAGAGAGAGAAATGTCAAAAGCTACTTATGTTTTTGACATAACGATCAACGAAAGCAACAAAAAAATACATTGTTGTGTTTTTGGTGTTGTTACTTTTTGTAGTATCGACACCACCGTATACATGAATTCGCCTTGTTACAGACTTTTCGTAAATTTTTGACAGTACATTAAGCTAATATTAAGCTAAATATTATGGTTGGGCCTTTAGTTATTCTAAATGTCAAAATCCCTTAAAAAAATTTACAGCCAGCATAACTCTCTCTGTTGCAAATATGTACCTTATAAATGTGCCTTTTAAAACTTTGTTTTCGGGATGGCGTAATGTTAATTTTTAACATTCTTGCTATTGGCAAAAACATACCACAAAAAATAAAACTGTTACTCCCTTAGGATTCCGCAAAAAATTTAGGATTTTCCACCAAGTGTTAAACAGTGGGACCACCTGGATTAAAACTATATTTGCAGTACATACATACATGAGTTTTACCCAAAGATAAACAACCAATTGCTGCTTTAACAAAAAGCAGCAAGAACCGAGTTGTAATCTAAGAGCTTGGATTGTAATTGTTTACATTTGAAGCAATTATAAGATTTCAGTTAAGTTGTGTTTACATTTAAAGAAAGATTTAAATTTCAATAGAATTTATGCGAATCAAATGTAACCATTTGATTCAGAAAAATTGTCTTGTGTTTTGGTTACAATAAAATTGGATTTATTCTTTGTTTAAAGTTATTGTAAAAAAATTATTAATTGTTTACATTTAAAGAAAGATTTAAATTTCAATGGAATTTATGCGAATCAAATGTAACCATTTGATTCAGAAAAATTGTCTTGTGTTTTGGTTACAATAAAATTGGATTTATTCTTTGTTTAAAGTTATTGTAAAAAAATTATTAATTGTTTACATTTAAAGAAAGATTTAAATTTCAATGGAATTTATGCGAATCAAATGTAACCATTTGATTCAGAAAAATTGTCTTGTGTTTTGGTTACAATAAAATTGGATTTATTCTTTGTTTAAAGTTATTGTGGAAAAATTATTAATTGTTTACATTTAAGAAAAATTGTAAAATTAGATATAAGAATATGATTATGGAAAAATAAAGTCAGTCTTAATAATAAAACTCAATAGTGAACACTAATTCACTTTAAATAAAATTCATGCATGCATATTTTTAATTTTTTTGTTAAGAAATTAAGTGCTTAATTGCAAAATATGCACTAATATGCAAATAAATAAATTTTCCAATACCTTTCGAAATATGCAATAAGATCTTTTCAGCTTAAAAAACTTGCCCTTGGTTGTGTGGTTTTGAAAAATTTTTTGAATTAAGGCCAAATAAATATTAAAATTTACACACGCTTAAATTAATGACTGCAAAACATTAAGTTCTTTAAAGTAAAACGATCAACATTTTGAAAGCCAGAGAAACAAATAACCACTCACCAGAAAATTTGGCAAAAGAAAAGAAGGAAAACAATAACACAAATCAAGATAAATGTTTAAACAAATATAAAAACAAGTATGTATGTATGTATACGCAAAGCCAAATAAGAAACTGGTTTTGTTAAATATTCCGATTCAAAGAACATGAAGCTAAACCATTTAAGACTTTATAAATGTGTGCGCAAAGAAGGCCGTCTTTTAAAAACAAATCTATAAACTCCTTTTAAAGACAAAAGCTGTTCTATTATTAACCCTAAGAATAAAACTTCTTCGATATTTAAGTTAGTAGAACAAACAACGGAATTTTTGTAGTGCAAGCAAAAGTATTTCGATATATTTTTATAGTTAAAGCTACGAATAGCGCATACACGTATACATAGATATATAATGTACGTACATAGATTCATATGTATGTATGGATGTATGTATGTATATAAACGAAAACCAGACATCCAACCATTAAGACAGACATTTAGACTCATATAGTGGAACTTAGTGACACATATAAAAAGAAGTTCTTGTTATAACTTGAACTTAAAAGCTCGACCACGAACAAACAAATAAACACAAATACAAAAAAAATACTAAGTAATGCAACAAATGAACATATTTCAGCTGACTACAGCACGCTACCGTATTACATAGATTGAATTCTCATTAAAAAAATACATTTTGATTAGAAGGATCTACATTTGTTCATTTGTATCTTAAAGTTGCTGGTGTAAATTTTATATCAATCGAGTAACGGAAACACTTGTCGAAAATCCATTAAAAGCTGAATAATCTTATAAATAATACCACATTTTGGGTTTTTGAAAAAATATTAGAATTCAGTTAGACGTAATTAGCTTTTAAACAAGTCACAGCTCTAAACATTTTAACATGAGATTTTAGGCTGATATCCAGGGAAACCGCAAATATGCAATTGCATTTTTTATATGTTGCGATTAATGACGGCAGACACAATAAATTAATACGTTTTAGAGCTTTTTATGAATTTTGGCATCGATTTGTTAGTGCATATTTTACTCCTTGCACCATTTTTTTGCATATTTAAATAAAAAAAAATATTTTTGTAGCATTATTTAAGTTTGTAGTGCATATTCCACCTTTTTGAAGCATATTTTAATACTCGTTAATTTTTTTTATGCTGTCGCTGCTTTCGCAGCAAAAAAAAAATTATTTAAATTCTGGTTTTTCTATTTGAAATATCGATCAGTAAGCCCAAATTCAGCTGTGATTAAAAATAAAGGCAAATCTAAATCGATCCATTCATCCTGCTGGCTGATTGTCTTGTGGGCTAAGTACAGGTGGAGAAGTTTAAAAAAAGTTTGTACATACATACGTATTCATTGGTCAATTTGTGCCAATATAACATTTTATTATGCTGGTGTTTAGATTTAATGAGGCCCAAAATGATTTTTTTTTCAGCTAGTGTTTTTCATATGGGATTTCCCGGCACAAAAATTCCGGGATCTTGCACATTTTCGGGACAAAAATTCCGAGAAATTTGGGCGGAAATTGCACGGATTATAATTGTAAATAAGTAATGTCAATAAATAGATGTAAATTCAAATCTGATTTGTAAGGCAATGTTTAATGTTTGATGCTCCGGTAAATTTCGAACTAATAATAGAAGAGGAGTAAAAATGTACACAATTTCAATTTTATTTTATAAAAACGAAAAAAAGTTGTTCCCACTTGCCTCAGAAATTGATTAAAATTAGAAATAGATTCTGTAAATGCTTATTCTGTACTAAAATCATATTTTCAAAGAAATATTTTGTAATATTTTGTTCAAATAGCACAGCTCAACACGAAAAAAATTACAGGTTTCTGACAACGGATTCTTGTAGAGGAGAAAAAAAAAAAAAAAATACGGTTGTCGGCGTTTTGAAAGATCACAGCGGAATTTTTTATTTAGAGGCGGTTAAAGTTTCCCAGCTTTGGGTTGTTCTTGCATCATATCGGTATATGAAACTATGTTTTCTTTGCGGCTGAGGTGTAGGGTATGTTGAGCAGCTTGGTAGAAAATATTATTGCAAATATTTTTGTGGAACATATTAACCCTCAAAAATAAAATTGCGATGTGATCTTTCTAAACGCCGGTACACGTATATTTTTTTTTTCGTCTCCTCCGTTGTCAGAACCCTGTTATTATAGAAAATATTTTAAATTGTTGTACAGTGTTATGTTACTGTTTTGAAATAAATATTTTGTTTAAATAATTTAAAATATTCAACATTTTTCATTTTTTCGAATATATTCTATGAGTTAAATTTCAGTTATGTTTTTTATAAAGCTTTTTGTAAAAGCTCTATTCCTTATATTTTTTTTTTAGAAATGACTATACACTACCAGACTTGCTTATGAAAAAGAAATAATTCCCAATATTTATAGCCTATTTCCAATGTGCGAAAGAATTCTTTCGTTCGAATAACTATATTGAAAACAAAAACAAAGTCTTAAAATTTGTTTTTGTTTTCAATGTAGTTATACGAAAGAAAGAATTCTTTCGCACATCGGAAATAGGCTATTAAATAATTTAACTATTTTGGTTTTATGTTAACGCTGTTTGTTGGCTTTGCATATAAAGAACCAATTTTTTTTACTAACTTTTATCAGTTTATTAATACTGATTTAATAGATCTTATGAATTGTTATATGTTTTTGTTCAAATAAGTTAAATTATATTTTGCACCGTTTTATAATAAGCGGGAATTCCCGGAAATTAAAATTATAAAATGAAACCCGCCTTCCCTGGAAATGAAAAAGTCCGGGAAGAGAACAAATCTGATTGCCACCTAAATCATCTGACGAAATTTCAGTGGATTTGGTCTATATTTGCCCACTTCTCCCATACTAACGAAATATATTTAAATGCCATTATTTCCTTCTAAATGTTGATATTGAAACAAATTTTGGCGATGATTACTCTTGTAACAGAAACTATGCCACTCCAAAATTTTGTTATCCGCTAGTCCAGAACTGACCGTATTTCGATAAAATTCATGAATGACGCAAACTACTTTTATATAAATCTTAGCTTCAAAATATAATAATATTCTGGTGATTTGTCTGCTAATACTGTCGTGTAAGGTATCATACGGTCAGGTTTGACCGACTACACTATTTTTACTCGTTTATTATATGCAAATGTTATTCAATTGTTATCTGTTTTTAAATCATTTTTTTTAAGGGCATATTTTTACAATTTTGACTGCATATTTTAAAGTTTTTATTGCATATTAAATGCGCATATGTATATCGCTGTTTTAGAGCATATTTCTGTTTTCCCTGCTGATATCAAAATAGAAAATATTGGATAAACTTTTAAAATCACATTGCGTAGATTATAGATTTTTTATAATATTTTTTTAAAAAAATTCCAATTGTCTATCCATCGAATGCTAAGAAAACCAACGTTTTTAATAAAATTGTACAAAAAATAGCTGATACGGTAGAATTTATTGCAAAGAAATATAATAAAATTTGGAGTTACATTTGATAATGTTTTCATAAAAAATTTGTTTATAGAAAGTCTTACTTTATGGTTTTTTAAACCCAATCTAAAATTAAAAAGCAGGTGCAAAAGCAACTAAGTTAAACATGTTTTTGTTCATGAAGACCTAATATGCCCTTCACCACATATCGCTCATATGCTGCAACAACGTCATAAATCAAAAATCGCAAATTTAAACTTAATGTTTTATAAAGTGGTCATTATTCTCTTTGAAGAAATTGTAAGCTCAAGCTCAACTCTTCAGAGGTGAATATGTGTGTAAATTTTTAACTTAAATGTTGTCTTCTGTAAGTCCCAATTTACATTATACGATTTTTGTCGTTGCGATTCTTACCTTATTGGCTAGAGGGGAGAGAGGAATTAAAAGGGGTACACAAGCGAGTGTACTCTACGATTCGTTTTGTTCTTTCATTCGTAGTGTCAAATTATATGTATACACAAGAAGTTGTAACGACAAAAATCGTACAATGTAAACATAAGACCGACTTCAAAGAAGAAACGACAAAAATCGCAACGACAAAAATCGTATAATGTAAATTTTAACTAAAACGAACAGTCTGGCCTCCGATGTCCATCGACAACGATTCACTCATTATCGTTCTCTTAATCGGCCCACTTACTATCGACTTGTCGGTCGACAGGTTTTTACGTTTCTAACCTAATCCATTTATTTATTGTCAAATGAATGTATTGCCACATCAGCAATTCCACAAATAAAACGCTAGCTTGGAAATAAAAATCGACAAAACATATAAATTAAGCCATAAAAATAGAACTCTGTGCTACAAACAAAGCAGAATAGAAAACAAAGCAGTAAACAAAAAATGTAGAATAGAATTTTATGAAAAATATTTTAAAAACCTATATAATTACAGATTTATGGCATTTTTGTTGGTCTTTCTTTTAAGTGGTGGTGTTTTAAAAAAATATAAAATAAAAAAAAATTTTTGGTTTGTGTATAAAGAAAAATTTAAACAAAATGGCTCTGTCGACAACTACAACACAAGTCACTGATTATGACATTTGTGGTCGCATAATATTTCTTAGTGGGCTGCAAATTTGTATGAAAACTGTTAGGTTATCGGTCGTCTGCATTGTCGATTGACTTTCGTGTTGAAAATTGTTAGAGGGCCGCAAATCAGGTGTTTGTCGCTGAAAATGCAAGCGAACGATAGCGGTCGACATCATGGGCCAGACTGTAATAGTTTTACGTTATGACGATGTTGCAGCAAATTAGCATTATCGAACGGGTTTGTTTGTTTTTATAAAAGTTTGTTATTCCTTTTGTAATTTCTACAATATTTATTTTAGCGAGTTGATTAAAATATCCGTCAGTTGCACTATCTGTGTGCATGTTGAAATGCGCTTTGCAAAGTCCCCAGATGTGATAGGGCCTAGGGTGTCATATGTTTATATTGCATACATTTAGTCCGGAATAGTTTGTTATTGAAATTCAACTAGATCGGTCCAAATTTGGTTAAGATAATTTTTACTCATAATTCTTAAATGATAACCAAGTGGCACAATAGAGCCCAACGATTGGAATTAGGAGGACCAAATATGGCTCAGATATTTCTTACATACTAGGAGTATTACATTTTATAATTGTACTCTCGAATTTAAGGTTTCCGTGCGATTTTTGAAACCATGATTAAGGGAAATTAGATTCGGCACAGCCAAATATATCACTTTTACTAGTTATTTACAGACAGCAACAGCTTTGGAGGATGTATTTTCCACTGTAACACATTTAATGGTTAACACTTTTTTTAACAAAAATTTCTTAAGATAAGTTGTGTTTTTCTTACAAATGTTGATAAAAATATGCTCACAATAATGCTTGACTGTTTATGAAAATCAATCTATTACAAAGTCTAAAAAAATAAGATTTGTTTTGAGTTAAAGTTTAATCTAAAGTTTGTACAAGATTTTTCATATCTGAACGAAACTATAGTTACGTACTTCAAAGGAAAATTCAAATAAAACACTATTTATATAAAATAATTCGAATTTAAGTCGCTTAAATAGCCTATTTAATTTTAAAAATTTGTTTTTGTTTTCAATATATTTATACGAAAGAAAGAATTCTTTCGCACATCGGAAATAGGCTAAAAGTTTTTAGAAAAAAAAAAAAATTATGTTAAGCCAGAGAACAAAATACTTTTCACGAACTTTTTTTTACTTTGCTTAAGCGTAGGTTTTTGTCTTCTCTGATTTAAATGCAAGTTATCCCATTTATATGTACTCCACTGTTCATTGTAGATTTTGGTAATGGAGAATTCTTGTTCTCGGGTTAAAACTAAAATGTCAAGGCACAAAAATATTCATTCGTTCAGAAGAACAACTGCATTGTGTCTGTCTACTATTACACCTGGGGTAGACAGGCACCGGGGTTAAATAATTCAAAAGTTTTAACTTAGAAAAAAACCAGTTGTACTTTTGAAAATCAAAGAACCCAGAGTTTATCGGTTCTTTAAATGTTTTTTTTCATGTTCTAGAAAAAATATTTAAAGATTTACAATTTTGCTTGTTAGAATTTGTTAATGAAGCTTTTATGGCTTTTTTGGGACTAAGAACAGGGTGACGCAGAATGAGCTAAATGTAAATTTAATTAAGAAAAAGATGTATGTATTTATAAGTTATCTTATATTGATTAGTTATCTTATTACTTTAAATTGTTATTGCATTGGTTATGCGCAATTCTAGTGTTAAAGTCGCAGTACCCAATCTTTTAGTAAAAAAATGTTATGTAGTGTTGAAATTTTCGTTAAATTTAAATAACAGCTTCAATGATAATGTTGGTAGTGCCATAGTGTTAATGTATATTTTTAAATAACATGATAAATGTATTAGACGTTAAATTCAGTGAAAGTGACTAAGTGTAAATTATTAAGCTTTAAATAAAGGTTCTGAACAAAATAAGTGTTTTAATTCTTGTGTTTACTTTATTTTCATTTGCAATTAAAGAAGTCAAAGGTTTATTACAAAGGGAATAAACCAAAACGTTATTAAAAGGTAATAACGTAACAAACAATTTTTTGAATTTTAAATAAGTAATCTATATATATATATAATTGTAACGTTACTGACCGACTGAGACTGACTGACTGATTCACTGATTCATCATCGCACAGCCTTAATGCCTCAAGTTAAAAATTTGGACCGGAGGTTGGGCTCTCCCAAAATCGATACACTAAGACGGGATTTTTGGAAATTCGAATGTTTAAGGGGTAAAAACGGGGAAATTCGGTAACCTTATATCTCCAAATCTTAAAGAGATACAAAAGAAATGTAATACTTATCGTTGTTCTTTAGCCGACAAGTGTCTGGTACTTTTTTGAAATTCACCCCTTTTAGGGAGTTAATGGGTAAAACGTGTATTTAGGTCCCTTTTTTGTCACCCCATCTTTTTTTTAAGTAGGGATGCAACGATATTAAAAAAGAAATGTCTCCGATATCTATACCGATACGAATATTAGTAGAATAATTAATTTAAATTCATTCTAAATTAATTTATGTTTTAAACAAAAAAACAGTAAGGATTTTCATGATATCTCTTAAAAGTCTCGCAATCTGTGCAAACTGTGAATTTTCACGCCCTCGCAAATGAGCTGTCAAAATTTTATGAGAATTGTTTTACACAAACTTCGTAAATTTGCTCAACAATTTTGATTCGCAAACTTGCGCTGTTCAATTGTGCATATCCATATAAACAGATTTTTACCTTATGCATGTTTAAAAACATATTTCAGATTTTAATCACAAATTAAAAATTTTTAATTTGTTTTTTATTTTTTTTGCATTGACGTTTCTTACAAACTGATATTAATTGTTTAAAATTACACAAATATTAAACAGGGTCTTCATGAAACGAGTCTCGCAAGTTTTCCCCTTTGCAAAAGTGGCAATTGTAAGCAAAATCGTGAAAATTATTAATATTCCAAATAAATATTAATAAGATTTTTGTTTAAACAACAAAGTATTCTCAACTTTTGTGGAGATAATTTCACAACTTGAAGCAGACCTGCAGTAAAAAATCTTCTCTCAGAAGTGAATTAACCCATTTGACAACTTAAGTATTTCTGCGCCATGGTCTAAATTTTGGGTATAATATTTAATTCCGCCAGTAAACAAACGGATCTTCGTCTCTTGAAAAATTAGAAGACCTAGACTTATTATTTAGCTTAACCACTGCGTAGGATGGACAGAGGATCATCCTTCTCCAAATTTTTTTTTAAGATTTTCACAAACGCTCCAAAGGGCAGTTCTTGTAGACTTGTCAGAATTTTTATAAAATCTAGGGGTGACCGTTTCTTAAACTCTCTCGGAATGCAGAGTCTTGCTAAGTAGCTCAATAAGATGTTTTTGAAAATTTCTAGCTTTGTATCAAAGGTAAAAATTTTAGATGAACAAAAGATATCATTACTCTCTAAGCCCTCAAATCTTTCATTCAGAGCTAATGCTACATAAGTCGCCAATGTATGGGACTCTGAACTATTCTGCATCTCAGTTTATTCATTTATCGTATTTTCAAATAATGTTCGAAGACTGTTAACTAGCGAAATAGCATCAGAAAATGTAGCAGTGGATTTGCTTATGGATATGGATTTTGTGGTTAAGTAGCCCATAATTTATAGCGAAATGTTTTTTTTTTTACAAAAATCATTAAAAATTGGCAGAAAATTCTTAAAACGTGCAAATACATACATGATTTATCAATGGGAAAACGTTTTACCATTATGGTGAAAAACGAAACAGCTGATGCCGCAGGTCCAAACCAAGCGTTCAATGCGCTTATACCCAAAAAGTCGAAGTGTTAAATTGTATTGAGATTTTACACAGCAAACGCGAAAAATATATACATATCGAGGCTTTAGCATGCGTCTCGAGAAAAGGAAAAACGCGTGGCGTGGACCGACCTCCAGCTTAAGAATGCAAAGAAACAATTAAGTATTCTGTTTGATATTTTGCTATTAGTTTTTATGCAAAAAATTAGCATAGAACATTAAATGCTTTGTTCAAAAAAATATAAAAAAGTATCGACAGTAGAACATCGCCGATACCGATATATCGGCAAACGTGAAGTATCGCCGATATATCGGTATCGGTATTCGTTATATCCCTACTTTTAAGCCAATAAACATAGAAATAAAGGTTATATCACATTCGGAACTTATCTTAAAAATACAAATTTAAATATGGTACTTTTTCCAAACTCGAACGTGTACGGGGTGAAAATCGTAATAAATAATAAATAAAAATTAAAAAAATATTTTTATGAATACGGCAGTAAATGTTAAGGATATTATTTTTTTATAAGGTTTGTGACAGAATTAAAAAAAACCCCCCGGTTAATATGTATTTTTTTTTTGAGTTTCTCTGAAAAAACAGAAAAAAATTGGGTTTAAACCGACTGAATAACCAGTTCAAAACCAATCAGTGCGTTGTGACGTCGAACTCGCAACATTCAACTTCATCTTGTCGCAAGAAAAAAAAAATTAAGAAGCAAAAATAATAAAAATAAAATCAAATCCATACACATATGTATGTCTGTCTGTCATTTAGTCAGTCAGTAATTTATTCTAAACCATAAAATTGCAAGAAACATACATACATACATACTATTCATGCATACTCGTATGTACAAACCTGTGTATGTATGTACGTACCCATAGACCGAGGCATACAAGTTATAAATTTCAAGGAGAACTACTTGCCAAAAAGTAGTCTGGTTTTATTTAATTCTTTAACAATCTTTAAAGCAAAACTATCAACGTTTTACGAAAACTTCAATATAAATGTAGTGCTGCGAATGTACTGCACGCAAGTTTAAGAAATGTCACATGTCTTGGGATAATTTAACTGAAAAAAAGTATAATTACCAGATCAACATCAGATTGAAGATGTTTTCTTTTTATTTTTTCGTTAAGTGAGATGCATCAGCTAATTTGAATGTCATTACAGATTCGTTTTTGTGCTTAAATATTATTTAGTTTTCAGTTGTCTGCTAGTAATTTATTTAAATTTAGGACACTGTAATCACACTGTCAAATGTCATTTAACATTAATAAAATTGTATGTCATGGCACTTTAATCATCATGTTCGTTTTAATAGCTTGGCTCTTAGCTGTTAGGAGATTCTAATCTAATATTGCTAACAATTTACCGATTAACAATAACATGGATCGTAATGTTGTGCTTTAATAGACTAGTGTTTCAGGCAACAACCTGAACTTATGGGGGCTCTAACTCAAAAAAAAAAAAAAAAAAAAACAGACCAAGGGTTCAAAACTACATTTAAATTAATTATACATAAAATGTGAAATATCATTATTTATAATTACTTAAAATTTGTTTTTTTTATTTATTTTTTTTGTATAATTAGATATGTACAATAATATAAGGTGTTTTCTTTAGATCCCTTTTATGTCTACGTCATACGTCTCACATTGCGGTATTTGGGCCAAATGCGGCCAAAATGATTTTATGTTACATAACTATTATGCAGCATTACGTTTAAAGCAAAGGTACATTTATTAAATTAAGTTAAGAAAAGTGCAAAATATATTTTTGAAAAATAATTTTGATCTTTGTAATTTTGATTCGTCACGAGTATTTGACTATTCTGGCATAAGCAGAGCAATTGTTTCAGAAAATGCGAAGCTTGTTATTATTCTTTTTTACGTTTCTCCTGCTACTCTAAACTGCTAGTCTAAAGTTAAAAGAAACCTATTAGAAATGTCTTTGTTGAAAACATTTGCTAAAGAATTTTCATGCGAAGTCTTAATGATATAGCCTTGAATATTAATTACGAGCTTCTGCGGCCTCTTTTGAAAGCTATCAGCGTAATGGGCAATTATGCGATAATAATACATAATTTAGATAGTCCTCCCGGCCGAAGCAGTAGTGTAACAGGTATCACAAACTTTCTTTTTAGCTAAAAATGATTATTTTTGAGAAATGCTGAATGTTTGATTTAAATTGTGCAAAACTTCATTTTAGACTTTTCCTTCTTCTGTATAATTTTCATCCTATAGCTGATCTTTAAAAAAAATTCAAGGTATCTTCTAAAATGGACTAATATAAGCTCTGCATTCGATATCTACGGATCAGGATTCTTATATTCCGAGCACCAAATAAGATAATCGATTTTTTTTTTTTAAAAAAGAGGACACACATCCGGGTTTTCCGCGGCAAATTTTTTGATTTTTCGCTACTCATGGCTTCAAACTTTAATTATACTAGAAGTTATTTCAATAAATGCAATCAATTATGTGAAAAGTTGTCGTTTTCCTTTCTAAATATGTTGCACAAACGAATGGTAAATATATTTCATATCTTACCCTTGGTTGAGATAATACACTAAAGTTGCTTAAGTACTTTTTTTTATCCAAGCGCGTGTTTTGCTTATTTACTTTATTCTTGTATTTGCACAACAGTTGACTTTCATTAATTAAAATTAGTGTTGTTGACGCTTATTGGCAACCAGACAAATTGAAGGTTGAAAATAGTTTTACCCGTTGTGAATATGGCTTATTATTATAAACTTTGCATTCAATATTTGACATGCTAAGGCTGGGTTTTAAAAATCTCAGTTAAACCAAGCTTAGCTTATTTGAAAACAGATTTGTACCGCCATTACCAACTTTGTGTACACAATTTTGACGGAACAGCTTATTTTTCTTAAAATGTTGGTCTTTAATAAAATAATCACATTACGCCGAAAATTCCGAGTTTCGGATTACGTTAAACTAAGTTTAGACTTAATCCACATCTCAAAACCCCCGCCCAAAATATACATTCGTGTTAAGTGCAAAATCAAGATACTATTTCTTTGCATTGAAAACCCGAAAAATTATGTACCAAATTGTTTACGGGTGTGTAATATATTACACATTTTTAAAATCATATGGCGGGTTCAGACAGGAAAGTCTAATAAATTCTAAATTAAAATTTATATTGTTAATTTCATGTGTGGATACTTTGAAATTTTCCTGGAGTAGTTTTCCTAAGTCTAGCATGGCGCATTAAGCTAATTATCTTATATTTTAGAATACAAAAAAAAGTTATTGAAAACTTTGCTGTTTTCAATTTTCTCGAGAGCATTAAAGCTTAAATTATTGATAATTTTTTTTAATAAGTATCACAAATTTTTTAATTGAAATGAATTTTTATTTTTTCTGTTTGCTTGTTTTGTAAAAAAAATTTTAACATTGTTTACTAATCTTCGTTATTTACTTTTTCTCTTTATTAGTCAGCTGGTTTGAGATATTTTTGAGGTTGCCAAAGTGACACAGTCATAAAATGATTTAGATGAGCTTTATATAAGACAAAACTTAGCTAAAAAAGTATCGGTTTTTTAGCTATTGCTAAAAAAATCTAATAATAAACCGTAATTGAGTAATTTTAGTGAAAATTTAGAAATAACTAAGTGCAAAATGGAAGCATACTTTATTGATCAAAACAGTGGCAACTTCGTTATTTTTTTAATAATTTTCTGGTTATGCTAACATTTATTTTCATTTTTGTTTATGCTTGTGAATTTTAAAGCAATAAAGCAATTACTGACAATAAAGTAGCTCCGGCAATTTTTATTTATTAAATTTTCACTTTTTATTTTAATGAGGTATGTAACAATATAAATAAACAAACTACAAATCTAAAAAGTCCGCTGATTTCTTGTGTTTTCGAAAAATGAACACCAAAATCGCGTGATTTCCAAAACAGCATCGAATAATCTGCGTGATTTTAAAATCGCGATTTGAAACCACGCGGTTTCTAGAACAGACCTGATTGTTTAGAGCTCTGCACGTGACTCAAGATCACATACATTTAGAAGCGGTAGAAATGTAATTTTAAGCGCGTGATCCTTGCGTGTCTCAAAAAATTCATGTCACGCGACCATCACTTATAGACGCTAGAAATGGTTACTCATTCGAAGAAAACTTTTATGCGCATGAGCAAACTAATGTGCGGTTTCCACAATACAAGCGCTTAATTGTGAAGTAAAATGTATGTGAAAAGTACATAGTCATCTAAACCAAGCAAACACGTTTTTGTAAAAAAAATATATATATATACATACATATATAGATATATATATATATATATATATATATATATATACAGTCGTATATTGTGGGCTTATATTGAAATAGTGCTATCTGCAATTTTTCGAAAATGTCTTGTTTTAAAGAAACGAGAAATATTGAAATTTTTGATTCTTGCTTTGCGATTGGAGAAAATGTGTCATAATAATAATGTGTGATTAAATTTTTTTGCATATCCATATTATGTATACATGTAGAAGCCTTTCAAAAAACTGTAAATAATATATATGTCGCTAGAAAATTTTTTTCTATAAATAAAAACGATACTTTTTTGGATAAAAATTGCAAAAAATCGAATTTTTCAGAATTTGAACTTCAAATGCATATAACTTTTTAATTAAAAAAGATTTTTTTTTACAATTTGCAAACATGTTGTAGAAAAGTAATTGATTTGCTGGTAAATTACAAAAAAATATTTCAAGAAAATTTTGATAAATTTGAGTCTTATATTTGCAAAACCTAGACGAAGGTAGGTCAAATTTCACCGATTTAATTTAATTATAATATTAATTTTAATTTTATAATATAAATTATGAATTACTCGACAAGCGCATTTCACTAAAAAATAATTTTTAACATCGAGATAAAATTTAAAATTAAGGATCGTTAATATTTTTTGTAATACCCTACCTTGGTGCCTCTTCTGATAAGTCCATATACCACAAATCCAAAACTTAAACTCGACTACAACTCTTTAATTATAACCTCAAATTGCATTCCAATCGGACAAATCGTTAACAAAAAATATAGAATTATTTCCATTGTTTTCATATTCAACATTTTTTTATTTTTCGAATTTATTCTATGAGCTAAATTTCAGTTATGTATTTGTAAATTTTTAGGAATGACTTTATACACTACCGGACTACGAGTATTATCTTTTATTTTCCTGTTACATTTTACCTTAGCTGTACACTTTTGTACAGTATATTGTATGTGTATAAAGTCATTCCTAAAAATTTAAGGAATGGAACTATTACAAAAAGCTTTATAAAATACATAACTGAAATTTAGCTCATAGAATAAATTCGAAAAATAAAAAAATTTTGAATATAATAAAAGTAGCTTATGAAAAGAAACTCCCAAATTCTATTACATTTTTTTCCAAATTTCCCGCACTGTACAGCGGTCATATAAATAGAACCGAATCCTTTAGATTTGCATTTGCATTTGCAGGCATTGAAACCTCTTATTTTGAAAAAAAAACATTATTTTATGATGATTGAAAACATGCGGATAAAATTATAGGTAAGTGGAAAATTTTAGCTTGATTTCGAGTTCTATTAACATGATTTCTTAATATTTTACTTTTCCAAAATATATTATAAATTGTTTTGTTAAAAAAGACTAATAATTGGAAAAAAAATTGTGTTACTGAAATGTAAGTCTCAAATAGTTTTCATTCCAGCTCATTTTTATATTTGTTCAAATTTTTTTCAATGTTCAAATCGACAAAATTTTAATTTGTAAATAGTACTATCAGACATATAAGCGCGAATATCTGGAATAAAAAAAAAATTAACATGTGTATGGTTCAGACGTTATTTTTAAATAATATTGTAAAATAAAGTTTAGTTATTACCCTTCGAGTTATCGAAAAAATCAGTTTTTCGCTCTCCTGTTGTATTGCAACACTATGTGGTGGTAGACATTGAAAAGTTTGTCGTCTTGATTAAAATAAAAATTTATTAAATTAAACTTGCATTTCAATTCAATCTAAACGAGTTAAATTGATCATTTTAAATTTGGTTTTTTGGTTTTATAAAAATATAAAGTTGCTGATCAATATTATTTGAAAGAAATATTAAATATTTTGCACGTGTGCCTTTTGTGGTTTTGTTGTGGTTATTGTTAAATAAAGGGCTGCATGAATCACTTCATTCATGAACATACTGAAATGTGTATCCAATGAAGTTCGTATTCAAATAAAATTTAGAATTCTGAACAAATTGTTGTTTTATTCATGCTACTAGCAAACACATTTCGTTTCATATGGCAAACACAAAGACTTTGTTCAATGAAACGTCTTTTGTTTTACAATTTTCACTCTCTCTCATTTTTTTATATTAATACTCAATAGCAATGTTGCCACTTAGTAAATTTATGTAATTTTTTCTTTTTTGTTACCTTTACAATAATATTTTTTAAATTAAATTTAAATTTTTTTCCTAACAACTTTTTTATGTACTTCGAAGCAAAACACATTGCTGAAAAATGTTTTTGAAAATAAAATGAAATTTTTTTGAAGTTTAAAAATTAACATTAAAAACAAATAATTTACATTGAAAACAAAGTAAAATTCTTATTATTTTTAATCCAAATTTAGATATTTTGAATTTGGCTTAAGTTCATTGAATTTGATTTTCATTAAATTATTTTTATGTAGACAGGAATTTTTATTATTTTAATATTTATGTACTTCCTTATCTTGTTGCTTTTACTCTTCATGGTT
Organism: Pollenia amentaria; assembly: GCA_943735925.1. Lineage (NCBI taxonomy): Eukaryota > Metazoa > Arthropoda > Insecta > Diptera > Polleniidae > Pollenia > Pollenia amentaria. The sequence goes on from OX031008.1 coordinate 233,898,378, forward strand.
ATTTTTTTTTTTTTTCTTAATGATTTTCATTTCCTCAATACTAATGTTTTTCATTTCTTTCAACTGGCAGTACTGCCTTTAAAATAAGTGTGTTTTTCCTTGAACTTATTCGACATTTATTCAGTGGTTGTTTTGTTTCAGAGTCGTTAGTATTCATATACTCTTGTTAAAGTAAACAAAAAACTGCATCTTACTCGTCTCAAACGAAGCAAATACAAAATTATAATGAAAGTTTGATGAACATCATTATTAAGTTTCATGCAGATGTTTATTGTTAAAAAGCCGGTATATGCAAACAAAAATGGTTATACATTCACAAAATATTGCTCGTGTCACGTTTTTAGTAAATTTTCCACGGTTTTTACAAAATTTTAAAGGAAAGTCTTCTTATCAAAATGGCATATCTTTATGGAACCTGCCTGCTTTGCAGATCTTGTGACATTTGGTATCATGCTGATTGGGAAGATGTAATAAAAACTTTATTTTCCACATTAGATAAAAATCGTAATTTGGCGTATTCGCACAAAGTATGTACGGTTAATCCTCTAGATAATTCGGATGCTGCCTTTAAAGTATAAATAAGAAAAGAATTTGCCAGTCTGATAAGTCGCGTTAAAAGTGACCAGTTAGAAATTAAAACTAAAGTTGATTCGGTCATTAATGAAGTTCGCGCAGATCTATCATATAGTTTGAAGGAAATCAAAGATGAAATGGCAGGCTGTAAAAAGCTTTTAAACACTAATGACGTGGCTTAAATTTGCTGAGCTGGAATCACAAAACCACATCCAACATCGCTTGAATGATCAGACTTAGTTATTACTGGTCTTCCTACGGATCTTAAAGATCTGAATGCAACTGTAAGCACTTTGTGTGCGTTTCTTAAAGTTGACATAGTTGGTGGTGATATTGTTAATATATATTAAGAAGCAAGGAGCTACGAGTATATTCGTGAAGTTTCCCCATATTGCTAAACGTGATAAAATTATTTCTGAATACTACAAACATAAGTCCCTAAAATCGTCGGATGTTGTGCAATGAGCTACCGAGACCAGTGTTTATTTAAATAACAACTATTCGTCCCTTGCTAATAAATTAATGAAGATGTGCTGGAAATTGAAGAAAGAGAAGAAGATAAACGGCTATTGTATCATAAATCGTGAAATCCTTTTGGCTAAAATCACTATGATAAGTGGGAGTGTTAAATCTCTTAACTATTATGAATGTAATAATTACTTAAAATTAAATCGACAATAATTTCTATGTATAATTCTGAGACAACTTCTTCTGTCTACTTTTCCTGTTTCTTTTTGTATGATCAAACTAAATATTTTATATTTTCGAATTTCTTACTATTATGGCCATTTTCAACAATTTATTTGGATATAAATTCATGTTTAAATTTCATATGATTTTGTTTTAGTTTTTACCTGAGAACAATTTTTAGGAACAAATTTATGCTAAAATAGAACTTGTAAAATCTTCAAAAGACTCCGTGCGGGACTTTAACCCACTAAACGGCCTCGATACACAAGCCCACAATCCCTACGGAACCAACGTAAAAGTATTTCCTCGCAGCATTATGAATACATTCACCCTCTGGCACACCGGTTGACGACATCATGTGCCCAGACTCTCTAGCCATCAGATCAATTGGTATCAAACCAGCAATGACAACAGCTGCCTTATCTGAAACGGTCCTGAATGCACAACTCACCCGTAGCGCTGCACGTCCGTATATGGAAGAGATCATGTTCCTATAGGTCTTGAACCTTGTGGACCCTTAACATATTGAGGCCGCATAGAGAATAACACTCCGTATAACTCCCGCTAGGATTTTCCTTCGCAGATATTTTGGACCCCTGGTATTTGGAATTATACGAAATAACGCCGTACAGGTTGCCCCAGCTATCACTTTAACGTATTTAAGATGACTCTTGAAAGATAGCCGGTTATCTATCATCACGCCAAGATATTTAAGAAACTCTCCAGTCCTTATTTCATAATTCCCAATACGTAGGGTAATGTATTCCTTAACCTTGCGGCTACTTATTAGTACAGCTTCTGAGATATAATCCCCTGACATTTAAGCGTTAATAAGAGCGTTCTTAACATCCAATGTTACGACAATGCAGTATTCTTTGGAACCATTCCTCCATCTTTTTCCCTTTAATCGCGTCTATAGTATATCTGCCTTTTCTGAATCCGTATTGACAGTCAGACAGACCTTCAGCTGCTTCAATACATTCTTCTAGTCTTCTGCAGACAATAGTTTAGCATAACTTTCCGCAAGTATCTATGATGCATAGGTGGCCATAGGAAGACGCTTCATCTAGAGTTTTCCCGTCCTTGGGTATTAGCACAAGTTTTCGCCTTTTCCAAATTGATGGAAAAGATAAAAGTTCCATATTGTAGACAGGCGTTAAACAGACAAACAAGTGGGTCCGGGCAACAATTGACAACGTCTTTTAGAATAGCATTTGGGATACCATCAGGTCCATGGGACTTACCATTCTTGAATCGGGAGACAGACCATTGATAATTGTTTCATTTTTCTTATTTTATAGCTAACCTTTAGCTATGGGAATAACTTTGTTATATATAATTTTATATGCTCATAATTTTCGACAATATTTATATGGCTGGGGAGCCAAATCAATTTATCAATTTATATACATTCTAACTTCACTTTACTTCATATTATTTTTGACATACCTTTTCTTTAAACATAGTTATTATTTGTACAATACATATTTATTGGCCATGAAGGCTTTCTTTGTATTGATATTTAATAAATAAAATTAAAAAACACAAACATTTAAATTGTGATTTTGCAGATAGCACTATTTGAATATAAACCCTCGATATGGAGTATTAAAGTATTCAGTTTTTTCGCAGCATTTCATTGGAGAGTTGTATAAAACACACAAACAAAATACACTTTGTTGTTTTCTGCAAATAAACCATTAGCGCTATTCACAATCAAGTGCAAATGCATTTGCATCATTGCATTTGCAAAAAGTTTAACCATATTGCAAATGCAATTTGGCAGATGGTGATTATACGTTCAGTATTATACGGAACAGTACTGTATTTTAGAGTTTGGTTCTGTGTGAATTATTTTTTTTAGTAAAAACATTAAATTCTTCTTTATTTAATTAAATAATCTGTATTTGTAATGTTTTTAATAAAATATTTAAATAAATATATTCACGATTTATCTGACTTTTCTCATTACTGAAAATATGTAAGTTTTTCTTTTTCTGAAAGTAATAAGATGAAAAAGTGTAACAGATATTTCTTTATGCCAAATTTGTTCCAAGGAGCACTGCAAGTTCAAGTACTCTATTTTGACACTAACGATATACAAATTTTTTTATTGTAAAATTTGCAAAAAAAAAAAATCGATTTTTAAAAGAAGTTTTAAACAGAGTTTCAAGATACTACACATTATAAATTTTGTAAATGTATTGCAGGGTAATAATTTTCATATATGTATCTCGTTTCAGATCGTTAATACTCTTTTTTTGAGAAATCTTGCCTTGATACTCTTAGTCAATTCACAAGGTATCCTAACATGTCATATTGTCAAAATGTCCTAATATTTCACAATGGTTTAAAAATATTGTTGTTGGTTTGTTAACAAAAAGTGTCTTAAATAAATAGAACGTTGCTTGCTGTGTTTATTGTGCTGTCGTAATTAATCAGAAAATTCCAGCGCTGAGAGGCTGAGCCGTACAACAATATTTTTAAACCATTGTGAAATATTAGGACATTTTGACAATATGACATGTTAGGATACCTTGTGAATTTACTATCTTTTATTATTATGTTTTTATCTTGGTGTTTATTTGCTTAAAACAGGAATTTTTTAAAACAATCAATGATATTGTTATTATCGAAATTGGTAACAAAAGGCAGTAATTGGAAGAATAACCCGTATCTCAGTTCCCGATAAGTCAAAGAAGAGTTCATAAAAATAGTTAAAGTCAATTTCAAAGTCAACAAAAAATTTTTAGAAGTTTATAAAGACGTTAAAATATGCGTGTTGTATTTAATACAACGGATTATTTCTAATAGAATAAAATCAATATTTAAAATGCCTTTTTATGTGTGGGTTTTATTGCTGGGCTACGTTTGCCTTTTAAAAATATGTTTGTATTTTGGTTTCAAAGTATTGTCACCCTAATTATGAAAGACTACTTGTATATGGTTTATGGACACTTAAGCTTTATTCTGGGAAAAACACTTCCAAGCTGAAATCGTTGTCCGATTTTCAGTATTTTCAATAGGCTTCTTTATGACCGCTACGTTACTTGACATACGTACATCAAATTATCATATGTACATCGACCTGATATCGAGTGCCATAATTTGGCCATGCACTTTGCGCAACAGGCTCACAGTGGAATATTTTGAAAAAAAAAAAAAAAAATGGAAATAATTCTAGATTTTGTATACGGTTAATTGGAATAAAATGTCGGGTGACAATAAAGGACTTGTATTCGAGTTTAAGTTTTGGATTTGGGATCAATAGACATATCAAGAAAGGCGTCATAGGTTCACAAAGTAGGGCACCTAGGGCATTACAAAAATTAAAACGATCCAGCATATTTAATTTTGACTGGACGGACGCACATCTTTGGATAAATTTGGAAACTTTTCCGTGCCGATCGTTTATATAAAGTGGTTATTTTCTAAAGATCAAATAAGGGCTGAATAAACATGAAAATTTGCTAAAAAAAATTGCGTTTCTTATTTTATACACCCATAACATTTCCATTTTCCAATCGATTTAAAAAATCTTACTTCTGAAAATTATAATTCACATTTTTAGAATTTAAAAAATAACCAAATTTATAATTTTTTTAATAGTGCAAATTTAGTATTACATTTATATTGCACTAACGAAAAGGATTAAGCGAAGTGATCGAATCTGTGGACTCCTACAAAACAAAATTGCTTTGGAAACCCCTGCATTAATTTTTACTTTGAATACAATGAATTAAAAGTTGAGTTCAATATAACATTTACTAAAAAATGTTTATTTGTTGTTTATTTTAGAAGGCCATGGCTTCTTAAGCTTCGCGTAGGCTTCAGATAAGAGTTAAAAAATTAATTTTGCAAGCCGTTTTTAATAAACTTTCTATATGATTCCAAAAAATCCTTTTGCACATTCAGAAATTTACGAAATTATATTCAATGACTATAATGTAATGGACTTATTATGGTATTGTAAACGCTCTTCAAATATTTAAACTACATCTTAATAAATATTTAATATTGAATGAAAAAAAAAACAATCACCAATAAATGTTAGCGATCATGACTTAAAGTCAAGTCAATACACTTTATATTCATACACTTATAGATGCTCGTATTTTATTTAAATTGTTTGTGTACGAACCCGATAATATTGTAGCAGAGGGTAAAAAGGAAAAAAAGTCTGGCTCACTATGATATCATAAAACAAGGAGAGGAAACAAAGCCAAACAAAACTCTTACTTTCATAAAATAGCGGCCAGAGTTCAGTGAGCTCGTCGTCAGTACGAATATAATAGAGTTTGCTACAAATACAATGCATAACAGTACACAGATAGACAAACAAAACCTGGTAGATGATAGTAGTATGCAATCATTGTAAAATACTACATACATAATACATTCACTTTTCTACTACAATCGTATGTATATGCAACAGCGACAACCAACAATATCGGGGTACTTATTTACAGCACAATCGTGCAAGGAGATCTGAAAAAGTGATCTTTAAGCAAATGAACTTAATTTAAAAAACAAAAAAACAAAAAAAAAAACTAAAATAAAAAAAATAAGAAAAGTTCAGTTGGTTAAATGAAAACGAACAATTTAAAATTCTTTTGTTGCATTTTTTATACATATTTACTTTATTTACAATAAAATGCATTGTTTGCTGTCTTCCTGTTAATATTACACCACATGAAACTGAAAACAAATCGAGAAAAAGGAAAATAGTTGCAGACACAATAAGATGATGAGATAAGAAGTCATGGAGTTGAATAAAAACAAAAAAAAAAAAAAAAAAAAATAACTTACAATTGAAATATGAGGTAATAATAAAAAACTGCAAATGGTTATTCACCTATTCATTCACTGCTATTGTTGGAGCAATAAAAGATATGGAGAAAAATATTTTATGAATATGCGACATTGCCAAAAGGATAAATTTGGGTTACAAACATTTCCCTTTCACCATTAAATGACTGTGTGTTGGGTTATTCAAGACAAAGTTTGTATCTAGTATTAATGCAAACAGCAAAAAGTGTCAAAAAGTCATTGTCTATTCTATTTCCTACACAACAAAAATAAAGAAGAGTATGTTGCAGATATTTTGTTTCGCCACATACAGACAAATAAACATGCATTCCCATTTGCTGTTTATTGCAGCTGCAGAAGCTGCAGTGGCAATACCCAGAAGCAGAAGCAGCTACAACCAGTTCGTGATTAAATGTAGGCCAAATTACTCTGTTGTCGTCGTAGCAAGTCAACAGCATTTAGCGCAAAAATAAACTTTAAATAGCAGAAAAAAAATAAAAAATCTTTACACAGTAAAAAACTGAGAATTGACAATAAACAAAAAAAAAAAAAAAACCTGCAGTACTGAAAAGCCTTTACCATATTATGCAACAATATGTTGAAACATCATTCTCTAACAAAATATTAAAGAGTCTTTAACTGTAAACAACAGTGTTTAGGTCTTTGTGGCACTAAAGATAAAAAGTGATTTTAGTAGTAGATATCTTATATATATATATTATATTTATCTATGCGCTTTTGCACAAATTTTATTTGATTATTCTATTTCGCATTCGCTAAGTACACATTCGCAACACCCCTGCTTATAGTCATTTATTCAGAGCAGTTTTACAACTAGACTGTCAAATATTGTAGCAAAACGAAAATGTACTAAAACGAAAATTTTTTCCAAAAACAAAAAAAAAAAAACAATTTAGAGTGCTTATTCGGCACAGTCGATACCCTCCACCGACAGGAGTGGGTATCTATTATTAATTATTAACTAATCGTCAAAAAAACGAACGTCATCATTAAAATTGGTAACGGCTTAGACCTTTATTAACTTATTGCACGACAATAAGAAAATTTTATGCGTTTCTTGTTGGAACTTTGAACTGGCTTGAGTAAAATATCATGATTCGTAAAAGTTTTAGCCGCATTAAAATAATTTTTAGGAGCGTAATTTGTATTGGTCCTATGGTAAATTATGGACCAATCATCCCAAAATTCTGAAGACTGATTTCTGGTATTATAAAAAATAAATTAGAATAAATTTCAATACAGCAGTGAAATTAGTTTTAGCATTTACAGTGAATTTCAGAAGGCTGCTTAATATGGGATCTTAGGTAAATTATGAACCGTATATCACAAAATTGCAAGATATTTTTTCTGGCCATATGAATCTAAGTTGGAAGAAATTTTACCGCAATATCTGTATCTGTGGCGGTTTTATGCAAATTTAATTATTTTCCCAAAGTGGGCTTTATATGGGTTTAGGCGTAATAAACTGTTTTCCGGGATTTGGGGTTATATGGGGCTTAGGGTTTATTATGGACCGATCTTCACAAAATTTGACACTGCGATTTCTAGTCTTATAAAACTGTGATATATTTAATTTTTTTACGATAGCATTATTAATTGCGGTCTTAGGCGTACTAAACTGTTTTCCAGGAGTAGGGCTTACTTGGGGTTTAGGGTTTATTAAGGACCGATCTTCACGCAATTTAGCAGAGTGATTTCTAGTCTTACAAAACTGTGCCTTACCGAATTTAATTATAAAAGCCTTATTAATTGCGGTCCTAGCCGTACTAAACTGTTTTTCGCGAGTGGGGTTTATATGGGGCCCATGGTAAATTATGGACCGATCTTCAGGAAATTTAACAGTATGATTTGCAGACGTATAAAACGAATTTGTGCAAAATTTAATATCAGTACGTGCATTATTCCAACATTAATGTTAGTTTTTGTATCAAAATGATCAATTTTTTTAAGGGTGGTGGTTCCACATTTCGATTCATAGTTCTGATCCTACTGAACCGATGTTGCTGGATTTATGGGGTCTTAGATGCATAATAAAAATGTTTTACACCACTAGTGGTGGTGGAGGGTATAAAAACAAATAAAACACAATACATGGCGTACTGCATTATATTTTTACTGCACAACAGTAACCAGTAACCAGTAAAATGTTACTGATAACTGAAACAATACAATAGTTGAGTTCACAATATTACAGATTGTTTTCGTGAACGCTTTTCAAAATGCTTTTTTTGTTTAATTTGGTGCAATAGTAAAATTAATTTTTTTAGTCTGCAAAATTACACTCAGCTGGTTCAAAAAATGTAACAAGCGGGGCACCAGTCGAATAAACAAAATTCGTGTGCTTAATCCAGCGGTGCTAATCGTTATTTTTTAGGTTAGATCTGGTAAAAATAACAAAGATTGAAAATTATGAAAAATTTTCCAGTTTTCTATCATTTGTTAATTTTTGAAAAACATTCGTCTAAAGAAACTTTTTGAAAAAAAAAACTGCCAGTTAGAATTTTATTACAACAGCATTATTCGTTACGGTCTGTATTTGGGGCACATGGTAAATTAAGGACCGATCATCACAAGTTTGCAGTATGATTTCTTGTCATATAAAACTGTAACAGAAGGAATTTTATTATAACAACATTATTCGTTACGGTTTTACACGTACCAAAAGGTTTTACGAAAGGAGGGTTTATATGGGGCATATGCAAATTATGGACCGAAATATGAAAGTGTGATTTCTACTCATGTAAAACTGTGACAGACCAAAATTTTTTACAAAAGCATTTTTTATACGGCTTTAGGCGTACTAAATGCTTTTACGACAGTGGCCTTTATATGGGGCCTAATGTAAATTATAGACGAATTTTGTGGTATGACTTCTAGTCATATAGAACAAACCTTTATCTTTTAAATCCTGTTCGAAATATATAAAGATATGTTTAATATTTAAAAACTATCCCACAAATTGTTATTTACACTGTTTTTAGTTCTTTTTTAAAAGAACACACGCTTTTATAAACTAGAGAAATACTTAAATTACTGGAACATACATTTATAACAATTGTAAGGAAACCGTATACAATGTGTTATTAAAATAACCGGTTAATTATACCAAAAAACCCGGGTTTTTCGATATTCGAAAAATTGACAGTTCATTTGCGAGAGCGTAAAAATGCACAGTTTGCACAGGTTGCGAGACTTTTAAGCCATATCGTTAAAACGCTTAGTAGTATTTATTACAAATTATAAGAATGAAGAGAGGTACGAGGGGACAAAAATGTATGGGATTTTTGCGAATTAAAACGTTTATGGCAAATTGTTGAGGTTTTTGAATTAACGGGTTACGAATTATCGCGGTTTGCCTGTTCTTACATTTTCAACAAGTTTTTTAAATTTATTAACAGCATCCAAAGCAAATTTGTTTTCGTTAAAAAATTGGACGCACAACTAAAATTTCGACTTATAATACAAATTTTGCATTCTATAGTCGATGTTTGGCAGCCAGCGAAATTTCTTTGTGGAATCCAACTAAAATTGTATGTACATACATATGCATATATACACATGTATTTAATAGGTTAAATTAATTTTTAACCAACATTTTCAAATTAAGTGTGAATATTCTTAACTAAAGCAGGTACAAATTTCTTTTAACTGAAAGTTGCAAATCGATGTTTTCTTAGTCACAAAACGGTAGCCACTTATTTTATACAAAAAGAAGATACGATTATTAAAAAAAAAACTATAATTCAATACGATGGTTTTACTTTTCGCACAATAACAAGCACATACTGCATACATACTTTATATTTTCTTTGGCAAACAATTTTATAAGATATTTTTTTTATATTTTATGCAAAAATTTTTTTTTGAGCAAACCGCTACAAGTGAAAGCGTTCGTAATCTGTCTTTACTACAAACAACAATTGTAGTTGTTGTAGTTAAAGAGCTTAACAAATTAAAAAGTAAAAATATCGTTGGCAATAATTTGTTTCAATATGATTTGACGATTTGACAATTTATCAAGTCTCCTTGATGTTGTGATCTGTCAGTTTCATTTGAGTGATGCTTTTCTTTACGGTTATAGTTACAATTATCTGTTTATATAAATATATATAAAAATGAAAATGCGTTTGTTTGTTTGTTTATTTGCTTTTTTCCTATAGACTCCTGTACTACCAAACAGATTTTACTGATATTGTCACAGTAATTTCCTGATTAACCAGATTACCAAGTGGGCGTGACAACTCCCATACAAAGACGATATAAATAACTGTTGGTATGTTAACGGTTACAGTAAAGGTTTCCAAATTTGGGACAAAATAGTTTAGCTAACATCTGGAAAAAAGAAAAATATAAAGAAGTAGAATATACCGGCGCTTAAAAAATAATTTTTCTAGATCGTCCTTATTTTGTTCATTTCTGTGGCAGGGTTTGAACTATTTCGGATCAAAAAGCGTCGTGCCTCCAACCAAAAAGCGCTAAAAAGCGTTAAAAAAAACTTAATGAAGTGGTTGGCAAAAAAAAAATTCGTTTTAAATAAAAATATATGGATTTTAATGCTCTAAATTCAAATCCGTTTTAGTCTTTTCTATTAAGTCTAGTTTTTTTTTGGGCTCGACTAATATTTCGCCCGGAATAATGCAGTTTTGCTAATACATTTTATCATTAATTGAGAACGATTTGTGCGAATTGATCATTAACAAAGTGATTAGGGATAACATATTCTTCGAGTCATCTAAATAATTTTTTTCTTATCTTCAAAATTAACGCCACAAACTCAATAAAAAAAGTATAAGGACAACAATTTTAAATTTTTTTCATTTACCAGAAATCCGGGTATATTACGAATTTAATAAGCCATGAAATCATGAAAATCAGTAAACAAAATGATAACTAGACGTGATTGAATCAAACTATAAACAATTTTGTATTCAGAACGGTTAAGTCAATTAAAATCCCATAATAAAGTTCCTTCTCCCCCGACTTTTGTCACTTAACAAACAATTTGAAAATTCGTGAGTTCTTTAAAATTTAGGTCAAGGCGAATTCACTAGAAGGTGGGGTCAAGTCAACATATGGTTATTTTTTGCGGTGGTCAATTTGTCAAAGTTTGTATACAAACTAATTTTTTTATGTAAACAAACGTTTTTTTACCAGCAATATTTTTGACAATCGGACCTTCTAGTGAATTCGCCTTGATTTAGGTATACAAAGTAGTCTTCTATATAAAAAAACAAGATAAAATATTTTCATCTTAAATCCTTCAATAGTGCAGCATAACAATTGCAAATATAAATATATGTTTTTGCTTTTACATTGTTAATTTGCTTCATAGCACAAAAAGTGCCGAACACTTAAATTGTGGATATCAAAATACGTAAGACTTATGTGATAATTCCCATTAATATATATAGGGGCTTTCATGTCAAGTGACCCAACTTTTGAAATCGATGTCTTCCGATTTGGATAAAATTTGTACCAACGCACAGTGGCGCCCGTAGAGCAAGCGAGGTTGCAAAAATCAAAATTTTCATGAGTGCCGACGAAGTTTTGAATAAACCCATGTTATAGGAAACTTTTCAACGATTTCAAATATGCCACTCTTAATAATATCACATTTTTAGTTTAGAAGATATAACCGTTCAAAGTTGACCGACTTTCGGTTTTCAAAAAAACACACAATTTTTAGTCAATTTGTTGCGATTTCAGGTGTAATATCACGAAAAATAGGTAACGAATCGCCTTATTTTTTGTTTGTATTGATTGATGTATTTATTAAATGTATAATGATAAAAAAAAAATTAACTGTTTGCTTTGTGTTTCTCCTGGTAAATCACTATTTAAAAACTATCCGTTTTTTCACTATTTTTCAACTTTGACGGAAAATAAAAAAAAACTATATTTTTCTATATTTGCCATATTTGCAAAACCTGTTCTTTGATTATTTCTTTACATAATGCAAAAGGTTTTATCTGCCCGTACGTGCCCGTTTGGCTTCTAGAGGTAAAAAAGTTTAAAAAGACATGGTTGCAGAAATTGTATGGCGTCCATCCCTTATATGTTTTGACTGACAGTAGTTTGATCTAATAGTTTGAAAAAAACTACTCATTGAAATTAGCAGGTACGTACCTCACATAAACAATACTTTGGCGTACAAATGGTCAGGAACAATTTTGACTTATGGTCCCTACAGGTAGGCACAAATCTTATTCGGACACGTGCATAATATCAAAATTGCATTATTCAGCCTAAATCCATATGTATGCAGGGAAGAGGTAAATTTTTAGGCATGGAAGCAAAAGCCTATATATTGCAAAATAAGCATAATGCCTGGATTAGTCTACGCCTGAAAGTTGGCGCAACAATTACTGAAACCATTAAACAATTTAAGTACTGAAAACATGGCGTTGAACAATTTAAAATTATTTGAACTGCTTAGAAAGTCAACCACACCAAAGTTTTTCACGGAAGTGAAAATTCTTCCTGAGAAGTTGACATTAATCAGCAAATGGGGCTGCGATGGATCATCCGGACAAAGCGTTTATAAGCAAAGCATATCTTCCGATGACGCTACAATATCGTGCATTATTGCCGACCAATAATGTATCAGTTTGCAAGGGAATCGGCAGAACTCATAACGACTACGGTAAAGGACATTGAAGAACAAATAAGCAAGATTAAGCCTACAAAGCTGCAAATTGGAGAAGGAAAATATATTGAATGCAATTACGAGTTCCACCTGACCATGGTTGACGGAAAAGTCGTAAACGAACTGACAGGAACAACCTCAACAATGTCATGCCCGATTTGCAAAAAGAGTCAGAAGAACTTTTTTCAATTAAATTCAATTTATTTCATATATAATATGTTACATCTCAATTTTATATAATTAGTTGTAAAGAGTTTAAGATTAGTATCTTTTTCTGCTTTATTATAACATATTTTAATTAGTTATCATATACATATATATAGACAGAATTATATTGGAGGTAAAAATTTAGCAAAACCCTATTTAAACCCCTTTTTTCGTTTCATTTTTATATATTTTTTATCGATTTTTTATTATTATTTGTCAGAAGAACTTTGGTAATTTAAACGATTCTACAAATGAGGAGAATTACGAATATGGAATGTCACCATTCCACGCAAGGATAAGGTGTATGGAATTCTTGCTAAAACTGGCATATACCCTACCACAAGAGGAGGAAAACTTCGATGAAAATACATCAATAAAGGATAAGGAAAAGATCAGAAAGAAGCAAATACAGGATGCTTTTTTTAAACAAGTTGGACTAAAAGTAGACTGTCCCAAGCACGGATACGGTAACTCAAACGATGGAAACACTTCTAGGAGATTTTTTGAAAATGATGAGGCAATAACTAGAATCATTGGAATTGGCAATCAAATCGTGAAAAGATTGGGAACGATCTTGGGTGTTTTAAACTGCAAAGAAAATGTCAATTCTACAAAATATGGAGAATATGCGTCGAAAACTGCATCTCTTTTAGCAGAAATGTATCCACAGAAGAAGTTGACGCATTGGCAAAGATATAATTGAGTACCAGTCTTTGCCAATTGGAGAGCTTTCTGAAGAAGCACAGGAGTCTCTTAACAAATTTTATAAAAAAAATATAGATTGCAGAACACATGGGCAAAATGAGGACCTCTTCAACATGTTGGCAGCATCTTCCGATCCACTTATTTCTTCCCTGCGGCATGTGAAGTCACGAATAGAGTTACAAAATAATTATAGTTTAGAAATGGTTAGTCTTTTAGATATACCTTCTCTTACGAATTGTGATGAATATTTTACAGAAAATTTAAAAAATAAATTTAAAAAAAAAAATAATTTTTAAAAAAAAAAATAATTTTTTTTTAATTTATTGGGTAATAATTTAAAACATAAAACCTTTAAGAAAAAAAATAAAAACAATCTAAAAATGTAAAAATAATTTTTTTTAGTTACCATAAAATTGATTTTTCTACTAATTTTAACTTTGATAACCCATAAGTAGGCCCCTACAAAGCGTAGCACCCTTTCCAAACGCTCATTTCATAGGCTGAACAGTTATCTATCATATGCTGTTTAAACTGTTCAATTATCTTATTCTGTTCAAAAGATATGATTTTTGCAACGAAAAAACTCAAATGGCGCCACTGTGCAACGTTAGTCCTATTGGTAACTTAGTAACGTAGACCAGATTTTCAACAAGATCGGTCAAAAAGTTTCTGAGATAGAGGGGGTTAAAATTTGACATTTTGGCCAACCAGGTGTTCCTTCTCGTCGATGTAACTTATTACCTATTGGTGTTAGCAAAATTTGTCACAAACAAATTAGATAGCTATTTCAATCTTTAAAAAAAAAATTTTAATTTTTAAAAAAAAATTTTATTTTTCGAATTTATTCTATGAGTTAAATTTCAGTTATGTATTTTATAAAGCTTTTTGTAATAGCTCTATTCCTTAAATTTTTTTAGGAATAACTTTAAACGCCCGGGAGACTATCAAATAAATACATCAATCACATAGTTGTGTGCATGCAGTCGTTCTTTTTCGGGTACACATACGCGTTGTCGGCAATGCTTGATGAAAATCAAAAAGTTTTTATTTTTTTATTTGATGGCTGATTATTTGATAGTCTCCTGTTGTGATTGACAAAAAAAAATTATTTTCTTTGTGTTTGTTGTCATGAAAAATATAAATATTTTGGTTTTTTACAAAATACAATTGTTGATTGCCGTGTTTATTTGTACGTCTCCGAAAAAGCCTCAAATAAACGACACTTACACATATGCACTGATTGACGGGTTTATTTGAAAGTCTCCAGAGCCCTTTATACACTACCAGACTATTAAAAAAAAAAAAAAAAAAAAAAAAAAAAAAAAAGTTGCTTATGAAAAGAAATAATTCCCAATATCTATTTTTGAAAAAAAAGTTTATGAAAGAAAGTTTATGTCTTTTCCTTTAAGGTAGTTTTCGCCGCTTAGTGGGCTGCGAGTGGGATATGTATAGCAAAAATATTTCTAACTCAAGGCGATGGTTTTTAAATTTTTAGCATATGCAGTATTTTGAATTTTTTCCTTTTTTTGTGGAAGTGTTTCTAAGACCTTAAAAAAAATAAAAAGACCACCGTTAACTTTCAGAAACTACTAGCCAATAGGACTAACCTTGGGTCAAATTTCATCCAAATCGGAAGACATCGGTTTCAAAAGTTGGGTCACTTGACATGAAATCCCCCATATGAATGTTCGAGATATACACAAAATGTATTAAGGATTTAAAAAGAGAACTTATTAAACTTATTAAATAGAATTGATTTATGACAAGCGGCATACTAATAACGACCAGACGATATGTATGTAGTTAACAAAAGTATTTGAGAAACGGTAACAAATTTTAGTTTAATGTTCCTTAATTATAATGTATGCAAATAAGTGCTCAAAAATCTTGGGTATCTATAATTTAAAAAAATGTTTACAGAAAAGCGCTAATTGATCGCTCTTTTTTTTAAAAAAAAGCGCTAAGGGAAAAATATGCGCCATTTTGACAGTTAAAAAGCGCTATATCTAGCGGCTAAAGCGCTAAATTGGTAACTCTGATCTGTGGCCGTATGGAAAACTAGTTAACTCCACCAAAAAAGAAAGAATAAAAAAAATATATATTTTCGTAAAAAAAGGGAAAATTAACGTGCTGAGTCAATAGTTTATGTTTTTCCACAAATTATTACTTAAGTTGCCTTAATTGCGTAAAATATAAAAATAAATTTGAAAAAAATAGTTTTTTGTGGAAAAACTAGGTGACTTAATTTTTCGGAAAAACAACGTAATTGACATTGATTTTCGGTTTTAATGTCCAAAAATGAGTTCAAGGGGACCAAAAATCTTTAACATTATTAAAAATTATATTTTGTTTAATGCGCATGCATAATAACATAAATTAATATTAAATAATTAGTGAAATATGTTTAAACCTTTAAGTGTGTTTTTCTCGTGTTTTTAAAAATGGAGTTACCTAGTTTTTCCATACGGCCACAGATTTGAATCTGAAACTCACTTGTCTAAAATTAACAGTCAATTTAATAATCGATAAAAAAATTTCAAATTGTTTTTAAACTAAATAAAATGCTTTTATAAAAGGAAGGTCTAACAAAAAAATATAGCCTAAGAGACCTTATTCACAGGAGCTGAAATAAAGGCATAATACAAAAGCACAAACTATATTAATCAGGTGTGTCATAAAAACCAAATTTAAAATTCATAAAAAAAGCAAACGGCTTAAATATTTCGATATTTGCTTAATTTAAATTTAGAGAAAGAATATTCGAATTAAGTATATATCATCCTTACAAGGAAGGGAGTTAATTTCAAATCAAGTTTGCGTAGCCCCTTCTACACAACTCCTATATAATATCCACGACATTTGTATTTATACTCCGTCATAAGGGTTTCCCAGAATTTTTATATTTTTTTGCCAAAAACTTAATTTCGCATTTTTTTTTTTTTGGCATCATCAGCGGTAACGATCTCCACTGACCGTAACGTGAGCTCCGACTTAATTTTTTTAGAAATAAGGTCCGATGATGCTACCAGCATGTAAACCACACTAAACGGTGCATTTTCCTAATTTAGTGGAGCCAGTATGGTCTTTTGTGTATTGGTATCCATTTGTGGAAATGTTGTTTATTTAAAAACCCGTTGCATTTTGGCTACCTCATTACTTTTCCAAGCTCATAACAACTATGACAGGCATAAATTTCATGGCAGTCATTGAAGGTATTTTGTATACGGGTAATTCCATGTCAAATCGACCAAGAGTGGGACCCGACCCCTTTCGGTTTGAATGAAATTTGGTGTGAAGGTTTCTTTCATCCTATAAGGAACATATTTAACGAAAAAAAATTAAAATTTTTTTTTTCCAAAAGTTACGTCATATTTAAAATGTCAATATTTTGCCGAATTAGCCGAATGTGTTGAGTTTATTTTTTCAATATCTCAAAAACTACTGCACATACGAAAATGATTTGTATGTCATTTTAAAGAGAATACTTGGGGCTACAAACAATATATTAAAAATGGACTAAGTCAGAAACTTGATTTTTTTTTTTTGGCTGATTCTTTTTTATGTAATTCCTCAAACTGCTCTTTAAAAATCCTGAAACTTTGAAGGAGGTGTTTTTTTCTTTTTTAAGATATGATTTTTTTTCTTTTGCAACCTGTAAAGAATAATCCTAAAATAAAATTTTATATTGTAATTTTGAGCAATAAATATTTATTAAATCTGAGTTGTGTGATTTTAGGTTTTAAAAAAAAAGTAACGACGTTGATAAAGTTTTTTATGTTTATTTGTTGCATTTTTTTCTTGGAGCTCAATGTGGGCACTTTTAAAGAAAAGTACACTTTATGTCACGTTACGTCTCCAAGAAATTAAATGAGTTTTATACATTATTTGGCTTCGCTCTGAAGCCAAAGAATTACCCGTACATACAATTAAATGCTCTCGTTTAACTAAGAATTAGGATAATTGTAACTTTATTCGTTCTTTTATTGTTTTTGTTGTTGTTGAAAAAAAATTTTTATCTTTAAGGCCATAAAACAATATCAATAAGAGAAAGTGCATTAAAACAGTGTTAAGTGAATTGTGAAAAACAAATACTAAATACAACTACAAAAACATAATTAAAAAAACTATAAAGTAGGAGCAATCGCATACATGCATTCATATAAGTTTTAAGTTATTTGAAAATTGTTAATTAAAGTGCTTTACATCGGTGCTGTGGAGTCGGAGTTGCGGTGTTTGTACCGGAGTACCTACAAACACTTGCGACTCCGACTGCAAGAAGAATAAATTCCAAAATATTTTGCAGTTCAATATGAATAAAAAGATATTAATTTATTTTATAACAGTTAGTTCATTCAAGTACTAAAATTAAATATTATAAAAGTGTGTAATAATTTACATTATTTTGGTATGTATTTTTTATTAGCGCGGGCAAAAGACTAAATTGCCTTAGCAGAACTTGATTATTGATCTCGTTTTTATAAATATATATGTCCATATACCTTTAGTATCGAAGTCGTAGTTGCAGTTGGACTTTAAAAATTTCAGCGGTTGGATTCGGAGTTAGAGCTATGCTTAGACGACTCCACAGCCCTACTTAAAATAGTTACTAAAAAATTAAAGTGATTGAATATTTGTCATAATTTTTATAATTGCATTATTCGGTTAAAATACAATTTTAATATTATGTATAACAATGAATTTGTAGTCTCTATTGTACTATTAAAAATTAAACGAAGAGCTGCATACATACATACATATGTACATAACCTTATCCGAAAATTTACATTTTTATAAACATAATACGTACATACATGCATATGCATGTTTCCTTAACTTACAATTGAAATTAAAATATTTTTTAACTTTTGCATAGTTTTTTTACAAGCCACAATAATCGTAATTTTGCTTTAAAACTATTCTTCGATTTTTTCCACATCCATATGAACAAATCGTTTACTATTGAAAAAGGCAATAATTCTTTGGAAATGTCAATAAACAAATACATTTATATGTATGCATACATATGTTTGTGGACAAGTATAATTTGCATTAGGGGTATAACTTCCCTTTTAAATTTATTAATATTGTTATTATAAATTTCTCATTTTTCTCCTTATTTCAAACTTTAAGGTCACATCTATAAATGAAGCTATTTAAATAGAAATAGTTTTTTTTATTGCTTATTAAGCCTATAAAAATATTACATCATATAAAAAATAAGATGTAAAACCGATTCAGAAGAATAAAAACTTTATAAGAAGAGTTATGCGATGAACTGGAAGAAGATTGCATTATATTTTGTAATGCAGTTTAAGTATTCTTACTAAAGGCCTAGCACCTTTTTTAGTTCTAAATCGACTAAGAATTACTAATGGACCTGGAATACACATGTATCGTCACACATGTTCAACAATAGCGTATTAACTCGAAAATTTTTATTTTTTCTCTTTTTGGAAATAATCTACACGTAATATTCATATCTAACCGCTGGAAAAATATCGTGCTATTTTGCCTACTTTTTGGTAATGAAACGGTTGGTTTAAAACTTCTTTTTCATATGCCTTTAATGTAAATTTAAAAATTGTTTTGCCTCTACAGTAAATGTTAAATTTTGAGTTAATACAGTATTGTTGGACAAGTTCGAATTACTTTATGTGGTCTTGTACTCGTGGTCGATGGTATAAAACCGTTTTTGTGCTTAACAAGTCATTTTAGGATCATTTTTAAAAATTAAATTTGTTAAGTCATCGTCCAGACTTGCAATTTTTGTTGCTGCATTTTTTTATATTCTGCTTTGAAATTGCATTAGTGTTCAGATTATTAAATTCTAGTATTGCAATTTAATTTTTTCATCTTGTCTTTCCTCTTCTCATTTTATATATAAATACAAATACACCTACAGACCAGTGGCAGAAATACACTTACAGATCAGTGGCACAAATACACCTACGTGGCACATCTGTGCCATTTTTGGCACTTTTGAATGTTTGATGGCCCTGTGGAAATCTATTTTGGCCCTTTCTAGTCCAAATTCAAATAAACCGCAAAAACGGTGTGATCTATGATATGATAGGAAAAACATACAAAGCTTGTTTGTACGAAAATCAAAAATTTTGAATATTGACAAAAACATCCTGTTGTCGTTGTCAAACCGCTATTACATAGTTTGGCCTTATCAAAGATATTTTCGCTCTTTTAAATCGTCAATTTGGCCCAAAACAAAAAAAAACTCAAAATGCAACACTGCTACAGACAACTTCAAGTTAAAAAGTGTGAGAAGTCCTCCCCAGTCTTCTTACCCTTCTCACCAATAAACTCAAGAATTGCTGCAACAAAAATTGCAAATCTGGACGATGACTAAAAAGTTTTAAGTTCAATTATTTATATTTATTCAATAAAAATTTTAATTGTTTCTAAAAACTTATTCGATTACTAATTTGCTCAATTCAATTACATTAAATTGCTTTATTGATTCTAGAAATTTGTTGATTAAAAACTATTTTTAATTTTTCTGTGTATTTAAATTTAAATGAGGGCTTTGATAAATTCTCTTGATTTATAAATTTTATATCACAGGGTTTGTCCACAATTTCCAAAAATCACTCAGAGACTATATCTTAAACTATGGTCACATTTAACAAGCACTTGACGCCCCACACGTCACCACAATATTTACTAAACATTTGTATTAATTACATTATTCTTTAATTTTTCAGTAGTAATGTTTAGTAGATATATAAAAATTATTAAAACTGGAGTTTAAAGTGGGTCAATTTAGTGGTCACGCATTTTTAGGATTTTTTGTCAATTATTTAAAAATGTAAAATATTTATTTTAAAAAAGCCCACTTTTTTTCTTAAAAACGATATAAATTACAAAAAGCAAAAATTCCCTGAATAAACACTATGGCCCTGATCACGTAAAACGCAACGAACGCCAAAGAATTACATTGAAAGCACAAACAATGTCATAAATATTTTTTAATTTTGTTGTTGCTTTCTAAAGAAATTCACATTGCGTTTTAAAATTTCAAACAAATTTAAAAAATATTTATGACATTGTTTGTGCTTTCAATGTAATTCTTTGGCGTTACGTTGCGTTATACATGATTAGGGCCTATATTTTTGATCCGTTATAGTCACCTAACAGCAAAAATCATCATTATTTTAAATTTATGATAAGGCTTTTAAAAAAATTTTTTTTTCTAAAATTTGAGAATTTTGAAGAGGCTGCTCCATACATCTTGTTGTAACTGGAAACGAAGTACTCGATTTTGTTGTGCAACCCTTTAAAAAAAATTTTGAATACGCCAGATTTTAGTCTTTCTAATATAATTTTTTGATTACATTAGTTTTAGAGTTATTGAGGCACAAATGGAAAAAAGTGAACTAAAAAAATTCACGACAAATTCAAATCATCAAACACTTCCCAAATTTAGTACTTAAGTACGTAAAGCTTCATCTTTTAGAAATAAAATGAGACACTTTCACGCTTTCGGGAATAAAACACGAATTTATCCATGGATTTTCATGAAATAAAATTTATTATTTGTCTAAAAGATGCAGCTCCAATATTTCTTGAAATTACGTTTAAGCGATATTTAACAATTTTTAATTATTAAGTTTTAGTAAAAAAAGCTAAAAAAGAAATGTCAAGTTATTTGCTCTGATCGTTTTTTATTCTTTTGTTTGTTACGTAGTTGAAAAATGCTGTGACCATCTAAACGTTATCTTTCAGACTATTTAATATAAAATTATTAAGTTTAGAAAATACAATTAAACATTTTTGATTAAAAAAAAACATTTTTTTAACCCGAATGACATTTATCAGTAATTGAACAGGTACAAGTTATACCCCCCTAATATGTACTTACTTGTGAATGTATAGAAACGTTTTAAAAATAATAATCAACAAAGTAAATAAATCTGCATAGAAATACATCAACAGTAACCAAAACGTGCTTAGACTTTAATTTCGTTGAATACATTGTACGTATATTTATATCTACAAACTTCTTGAAATGGATCCTAAACTTAACAAAATATTGCTGTTGTTGCGTGGCATTATTAAACAATGTTGCTTCATTTGTTTAAGAGAAAGTATTTTCTTCAACATGTCATTTTCTGCACTGTTGATAAAATAGTATAAAAACTCAAGACTGCAACTTTTGTATTTTTTTAATATTTTTTTTTTTTTTTCTTAATTTAGTTAATTAAAAGTTTCGATTTTTTGTTTTCAGCTCAAACAATCGTTGGTGCTTCGAAGAAAAAAAAATCATAAAAATCTAGTCAATAATTCATTCAAAATTCAGAAAAAAAATCAGCAATGTCAGAACGTCGTGGTACAAAGGCTTTAGAATTGTGGTGCCGTCGCATGACAGAAGGATATTCCGGTGTTAAAATTGATAATATGACTACCTCATGGCGAGATGGTTTGGCGTTCTGTGCTATGATTCATCACTTTAGACCAGATTTAATGTAAGTACAAAAAGTGTTCAGTGCTTTATATTATAGCCAATTTACACTACAACGAAATCTAGTACTTTCGAGATTTCGAGCCAAATCTAGTTGTTTTTGGCTAGATTTCCCGTACAAAACAAAATCTACTCCGTGACTAGATTTTGACGAAATCTTTTCGAAATCTAGTAGTACTTATTGATGCAACTATGTTTTTCCCCATATAGCACTAAAAAATACTTCCCTGCACAAGAAAAAAATGACATTTTAACAAACAACAAAAACAATAATAGCTGCTTGTTAAAATTGTTAAAAAATTCAAAAATTTTGTAAAATAATAAAAAAAATGCAATTGACAAATAATATTGATAAAATAAATGAAGTTGATTATAAAGAAAATGTAATGCAAATTTTTAAATGCCTATTTCTTTATATGTAAGTATGTGTTACACAAAAAACTTTCAGTCGGCGGTTTTTGTTGTTAAAACCCAATTTCGCTAATGTCAAACAAGTATAATGTAAACGAACTAGATTTGGAGGAAGATTTCAAATGAAATCTACTAAATTTCGATGTAATGTAAATGCCCTATTAGAATGTTAAGCATAAACATCTTTTCAATGGCTCTTCATATCGTTAAAAAGGTATCAGTGTATTTTCTAAAAATTAGGTTTAACTGTATAATGAAATTTAATGAATAGAATTACTTTTACATTTTAAATTCTGGGGCGTTACCGCGTATTTCGATTCGAAAGAAATAATTTACGAGTTCGAACAATTTGTACTGTGTATTACGATTTTCGTACAATTTGTTTCGAATGAACGGAAATTTTTTATACACTATCGAAAACCAAAAATCCCTTTCGAAACGGCAACTCTCTATTACGAACAATAAAAATCCCTTTCGAAAGTGCAACTCTGTATTACGAAAACGCGAGTCTGTTAAGCAAAAAGTGTTAGGAAATTGTTCGAAAGCTATTTTGTTGGTGACAAAGTGAACGAAAAACAAAAAATGTAAATATTTAAATCTTTCAAGATAAATAAAAGCGTAAAACAAACAAATTAAACCAAATAATGCTATATTTGATATAAACTAAATAATTATTAATGTTATTATTGTAAATGTTTTAATATTTGTGGTCTTGAAATTTGAAAAAAAAATATATTAAAAAAAATATGTACATATGTATGTATGTACATGTACAAAAAGCAGTATAAAGAAGTGATTGACTTTTTCTTTGGAATCTTCAAACCACAGGGAAATGCAATCAGTTTTAATTAAAAAAAATCACAATTATAACATTTTTACACATTGAATAGTATTTAATATTTCTTTTGTTTTGGGATATTTTCGTCCATTTTTGTATTTTAGTAACAGTGCTACCAACTTTTTATCAAATTTCCCATTTGTTTATAAATACAACTCTGTCATCGTTTCGAACGAGTTACGCAGTACGGTTCAACTTTCGAATTGGAAATTGCTTTCGAAAAATGTTTCGTTTCGAATTGAAATACGCGGTAACCCCCCTGTTCTTAATATGAATCTAGAACAAGTATAACTATCTATATTGCACTTATCATAACATTTAAATCAATTAATTTTAATACGACTTTTATCTTTCGCTGTAAAAAAAATTTAAATAAATCTGCTTAAAAAAATACAAAACAGATAAAATAAACTAATACTCACACACACATACATAATATTGTACGAGTATTTCCGTTATTACAACCCAACAAACACAAAGTCAAACCTTTAATATGAAATGACTATCATTTGACATCAAACACAATTCTCAAACTTATTTCAATTGCTTGATTTTAACATTTGAATTCAAATTGATGATACTTTGAATAAAAACATTTGACATACAATGTTTTATAAATTTGATATCAAATTGCTTTTAAATGTTAGTCTCATTTCAAAAATAAACTTGACAACACTGAAGCGAAAAATAAATGTAAACATTAAAAAAATGGCGATTAATATTAAAAGTGTTTTACAATTAAAGAATAATTACATATACCGTGAAGTGAATTCCCTTTTAGAAACCCTTTATTTATATTAATTATTTGTAAGTAAAAAAAATAATCCCAACCCTCAACACAAAAAGCAGCCAAGAATTTCGTTTGTTTTGTTCACAATTTATTTCAATTAATAAATAATTAAAATACGAATAAAATAAAAAAATCATTAATGAACCAATTTTGTATTAAAATTTACATTTGAAAAATATTAAGAATAACGTTTGAAAGCAATTTAAGGAATGCTATGATTTTCAAAACATTATCAAACGTTCGTCGTTTGGGAAAAGGTTTGATTTCAAATCATTTTCGATTTAAAATCCAACCTCCGTGTTTGTTGGGTATATGATTTTAACAGCGAACAACATACATATCTATGGCATTTTGACAAAACATCTTAAGTCAAATTTAAAAAGGTGAAAAAAATGTTATTAATCACACGAATTTTCATTCAAAAAACGATTTTGTTTACGTTTTTTAAATTTTGTATTATGATTATTTAATAAAAATTAGTTTTTCACCGAGTTTTTTCTTCATCTTAACTGCAACTTTACTTAATGCAACTAAGAAAAGAATAATGGAACATTATTTATTATTGCGGTGAAATAGATAGATACTTAAGAATAAGAAATAGACAAATTTCGTTTGAATTAAAAATAAAAAAAAAAAAATTAATAAAATTTTTTGTAATTATGCACACTTTAATTTTTATATACACATACATAGGTTCATATATTAATTTATTTATAATTATTAGTAGAAATTTGTAACCGATTATGGCCTTTAAAGGCTAGGTTATAGTATTGTGAGAAATAAAAAAAAAAAAAAAAAAAAAAAAATTTAAAAAACTGATTTTTCAAAATTTCCAAGTTTTGGTTATTATTATATGAATTTGATTTTGGTTAATTTCAGAGACTTTGAAAAATTAAACAAATCAGACGTCTACTACAATAATGCACTAGCATTTACAACAGCCGAAAAATATTTGGGTATTCCAGCACTGTTGGACGCCGATGATATGGCTGCTTACGAAGTGCCTGACAGATTATCTATTCTAACGTATCTGTCACAATTTTATCAAGTTTTTGCAGCACAAGGTGAGTTCTTCTTTCACCAAATATTCTACAAATGTAGATAATAATTACGCATTTATGTACTTATATGTACGTATGCATTTACATCGGTTTTACATTTGTCGTTTCCCAGCTAGAACTTTGTATCATAATCGAATCTTTTTGGAATCAGCTTACAGAGAAAATTAACCGCATTTGAGCTAATTTTTCGATCATAAATGATACTCTCGTTGTGAGAAAATGATACTCTAACGATGAATCACTTAAAAAAATCATTTTTGAGACAATTTGCTGATTCATTTTTGAACAAATGAATGAATCATATGTAAATTCTTTTTCAATAGCTCAAGTAGTAAATCAGTTTTTAATCATCAAAAGTGATATGAGAAGATTCATTTAAGTGATTTTTACAGACAATTATCACACAAATGCTAGCTGGGTTGAACAACTATTCAAAACACACACACACATATATATATATACACATTGCACTTGATCATAAAGAGCGTATTAACTCAAAATTTAAAAAATTTCAGTAGAAGCAAAATCATGTTTAATTTTACATTAAAGGCATATAAAAATTATTTTTTAAACCAACCGATTCATTAGCACAACATTTTTACAGTGGGTAGATATTACGTGTGGATTTTTTTTCCAAAAAGTGGCAAAATACAAATTTTGAGTTAATACTAGAGTTTTTTTATTCCCGCACTTTTTAGATTCCCGGGAAGGCGGGAAATAAAAATCCAATTCCCGGGATCCCGGGATTCCCGCCCAAAATATTGTATTTATTTATTTACTTATTTCTCTAATGAAACTAATAGATCTTATTGGCTATTAAGCTTAAAAGAATTAAATCTAGTATCAATTATATAAGAAGAACGAAAAAAATTTAAGATCACAATTTTTTTTAAGACACTTAAGAGGTTATATTGATGCCAATAGGATAATAGAAATCAATATACGTATAAACATTGTCAAGTTCAGAGCTTATTTGCATAATTAGAATGAAAGTATTACTCTTACGCGAATAAAAATTCTGGAAGGGTGATTAGGAACTAAAAACTCAACATTACGAAGTAGGAATTCTGAAACAATTTTACCGTTTAACAAAGCAGAAAGGATAAATTTTATTTACTATATATATTTAATAACATATTTTTTTACAATTTTATAGCCCTTAATCAACAGTGGTGTATGAAGTAGAGATGAGCGATCCCGTGATTTTTAAAGATCATCGTGATTAGTGAATGTGATTTAAAAATCACTGCTCCTTTAAACTGTGATTGTGATCACGGTTTATCAGTTTTCTGTTCTTTTAAAGCAATTGCGGCCAAGCTATATGTACAATGCGCGAGCTTTTGTAAGCACTTTACAAAGAAACAACAACAAATTGTAAGAGCTCTCAAATCTGTTTTCTTTCATATACATACATACTTGAACAAATAAATTTTGGCATAAAAAAATTCTAATAAGATAGAAGAGAGAATGAAAGGAACAGCAATATCATTCGACATTTCATTCAAAAAAAGCTATTACCCACACAAACAGTGAAATATCATAAAGTTGTATATGTAACAAAATACAAAAAGAACGACTTAGAAAGTACCTGTTACTTGACAAATTTGGTCACAACTGTGATTCGTGATTTTTCAGTAACAGTGATTAAATCACAGGTACAGAAATATCGCTCATCTCTAGTATGAAGGTATACTAAGTTTTTCATTCCATGTGATATTAAGGTCCCATAAAGTCTTTTTATTATTAGTCCTTTATTAATTCTAAGCCGATTTTTCCATTTGGGTGTCAAATTGTTTCTAGATCTTCTACGCTGTTTGGGATTGAATTCCAGCAGAATCGCTTCAGTTCCAAATGTGAAACTACCTCCCTAAAAACTCAACTGAAACTAACATAAATTTGTGGCGAAATGCACACAAATTTCTACTTTCTACTTTTATAAGACTCAAAATTAGTATTGTGGTTATTTTATTGAACTGTTAATGGTTTTTAATCCAAATTTAGACATTTTCAATTAGACTTAAGTTCATTGAATTTAATTTTCATTAAATTATTTTTATGAAGACAGGAATTTTACAACATGAAATTAATTAAAATTTTTTTTTTTTTTTTTTATTGATAATTTTTCATTCTTGACTGCGCTGAGATTTGAACCCAGGCGTTCACGGACAGGTTGCCCAGACTAGTTTCGATTGTAACCACACAATCTCGTCGGTGGGGTTTGCCGTTTTACTCACTCGGCTATTGAGGCCGGGCGACGTCAATAGTCAAACATCAATCCTTAAACCAAATGGTATTTCACTTTGGTAGATCGAAATTTGCTTTTTGAATGAATGATTATCTATTTTAATTGATTTACATGTTCTTCCTAACTTCTGTTTTTTCGTACTTTTTGTCAAGAATTCTTCTTGAAGTCCAAAGTACATTTTTTAATTTTTGATGTTTTTGTCTTTCTTTTTTCTTGTTGACCTTTTTCAGCACAACTTGAAGGACAAATGTAAACATAGCTCATGCCTTAGCTGTTAACAATAATTAGTATTGTGGTTATTTTATTGAACTGTTAATGGTTTTTAATCCAAATTTAGATATTTTTAATTAGGCTTAAGTTCATTGAATTTAATTTTCATTAAATTATTTTTATGAAGACAGGAATTTTACAACATGAAATTAATTAAAATTTTTTTTTTATTGATAATTTTTCATTCTTGACTGCGCTGAGATTTGAACCCAGGCGTTCACGAACAGGTTGCCCAGACTAGTTTCGATTGTAACCACACAATCTCGTCGGTGGGGTTTGCCGTTTTACTCACTCGGCTATTGAAGCCGGGCGACGTCAATAGTCAAACATCAATCCTTAAACCAAATGGTATTTCACTTTGGTAGATCGAAATTTGCTTTTTGAATGAATGATTATCTATTTTAATAAAATCATTTGAAATGCCGAATATGAAACACAATCTAGGAAGTCAATTTACTACGCCCTTAACCGCAAAGCTTTATACTAATGTTATAAAATTTACACTTCAGTTTGCTAGGACAAGAAATAAAATTTCGTGGTGATAGGTCTATAATTTATCATAGGGCCAATAAAAAGCCCATTTAATTAGGCTTAAGTTCATTGAATTTAATTTTCATTAAATTATTTTTATGAAGACAGGAATTTTACAACATGAAATTAATTAAAATTTTTTTTTTATTGATAATTTTTCATTCTTGACTGCGCTGAGATTTGAACCCAGGCGTTCACGAACAGGTTGCCCAGACTAGTTTCGATTGTAACCACACAATCTCGTCGGTGGGGTTTGCCGTTTTACTCACTCGGCTATTGAAGCCGGGCGACGTCAATAGTCAAACATCAATCCTTAAACCAAATGGTATTTCACTTTGGTAGATCGAAATTTGCTTTTTGAATGAATGATTATCTATTTTAATAAAATCATTTGAAATGCCGAATATGAAACACAATCTAGGAAGTCAATTTACTACGCCCTTAACCGCAAAGCTTTATACTAATGTTATAAAATTTACACTTCAGTTTGCTAGGACAAGAAATAAAATTTCGTGGTGATAGGTCTATAATTTATCATAGGGCCAATAAAAAGCCCATTCTCAAAAATTAGATTAAAAGCCTTCAACTGTAGAAAATTTAAATATTGTGGTGAAATTAAGTTGGATAAAACAACTAAAGACACAAGTCTGATATAAATTTACTAAAGTTTTAAAAAAAGAGTTTCTTCAAAATTTCCCGGGAATCCCGCAATTAATTCCCGGGAAAGCGGGAATGGAAAACAACTGAAAATCCCGGGAATTCCCGGGACGAGAAGTCCCGGGAACAAACTCTAGTTAATACCCACTTTATGTTCAAAAGCGATATGTATTTGTATATCAAATTTCTCTAAGGGTACAAAAAATGCTGTTGAAAATAACTGTAAGTTTTTGCTTTGTATAATAGCACATTGCGATGTCCCATGCGACATTGAAATATAATATTTTTTTTATCACTGCGTCGAAAGTGCATTCATAAAGCTTATTAAACACCAATTTTTATATACAATTAAAATGAAGAAACGTTGTTGATAAAAAGAAGACTTGTGATCTTGGTACTTATTTAAGCGTGGTTAAATTTTAAGGGCCGATTTTGATTTTGAATAAAACACAAATTATTTTGGAAATTATTGTCATCTCTTTTTATTATGATAATATTGTATGGAACAAAGTATATTCCAAATGGCCGCCGCGACCTCGGCAGCACACCTCCATCTGGTGGTATAATTGAGGTTCTATGCCGTTAATGTAACGAATTATCTCATCCTTTAGCTCTTGAATTGTTGCTGGCTTATCGACGTACACGTTTTCTCTCAAATAACTCCAAAGAAAGAAGTCCAAAGGTGTCAAATCACATTATCTTGGCGGCCAATTGACATCGCCACCACGTGAGATAACACGGCCATTGAATTTGTCGCACATAAGAGCCATTGTTTCGTTAGCTGTGTGGCAAGTGGCACCGTCCTGTTGAAACCACATATCGTCCACATCCATATCTTCCAATTCAGGCCATAAAAAGTTTGTTATCATCTCACGATAGCGAACACCATTCACAGTAATTGCCTGCCCGGCCTCATTTTGAAAAAAATACGGCCCGATGATGCCGCCAGCCCATAAACCGCACCAAACAGTCTCTCTTTGTGGGTGCATTGGTTTTTCGAGAATCACTCTTGGATTATCATTCGCCCAAATGCGGCAATTCTGCTTGTTAACGAATCCACTGAGGTGGATTATGCTGATAAAAAAAACCCGAAGGTACACAAAATGCATTTTGATTTGAACGCCCATTTTCATAATAAGCCTGAATAACTTTAACGCATTGCTCGACTGTGTTTTTTTCCATAGTTCAAATTGAGTTAGTCTGAAACTTGACGTTTAGGTGTGATTCACATTCAACATCGACCCTTAAAATTTAATGTGCAGAATGTGCAGAACGTAATGGTGGCTATTCTTAAAAACGCGCCGAAGGAGTGAACATTTATATGAAAACAAAAACAAAATTTAATTAACGTGAGAGATTCAACACGCTTCTGTCTCATTTAAAAACTGTAAATTTTGTATGATAACCAAAAACCATTTTTTGTAAAGTTGTTTTTGTTAATTAGATATTAATCAATATTTTGTGCCATCTGATCATACTAGTATTGAAAAGCATTTCTTTCTATAACTAAGACAACAAATTGAAGGGAGTAAAACGCTTTCCAGGTAAAGCTATTTAGCCCATTTTTGCGATGATCAAGAAGTAAAAGCAGCTAGTTCTGCCTATTTTTGAAAAAAAAAAAAAAAAAAATGGTTTGATATAGAAATACTTTATTAACACGACATATAAGTTTTTATAACGCTGGTTGTTATTTAACTAAATAACGGTGATTTCCAGCATAAAAATACAATTTAGCGCCAAATGTGGGAACAAAGAAAACAGGCAGTAGAAATATTAAATATTTAGTCAATTCACAAGGTATCCTAACATGTCATATTGTCAAAATGTCCTAATATTTCACAATGGTTTAAAAATATTGTTGTACGGCTCAGCCGCTCAGCGCTGGACTTTTCTGATTAATTACGACAGCACAATAAAGACAGCAAGCAACGTTCTATTTATTTAAGACACTTTTTGTTAACAAACCAACAACAATATTTTTAAACCATTGTGAAATATTAGGACATTTTGACAATATGACATGTTAGGATACCTTGTGAATTGACTAATTGTAAATGAAAAAATTCGACTGGGCCGAATCTTTGATATCCTCCACATACAGTTGGAAATTCTAACTCAGAATATTTTTCAAAGTTACTGTACCACATAGGGTACGGTAGATCTATATGGGTTTTAACTATTAATTGGAAAGATTTCGGGTGTTTGACAGTCGTATTCTATGAAACAACAGCTTAAGAAAAGATATAATATGCATATAAAGAATGCATGCATAATATTCATTCGTTATATGCATTCTTTGTTTGCATTCTTTTAACTCTCCGGAGTTGCAATTTTTAGGTTTAACATTTTGACCCAAAGAGCTTATGACCCGAATTCGTTCTATTTCGCTCTTTCTCTCTCAATTTTAGCCCTGGCAGACAACATTACAGATGTCATTGGTGAGATACTGGCAAAACTTTTACATGAAATAATCTTCAAAAAGTAAATGACAGGCACTCATTTATCGCCCCAAATAAATATTTCATTCATTTTTGCAAGTTTTCTGTGGTTTTTTTAAATTTGTAAAACCCAAACGGTTAAAAAATCACCCTTTACATATACATATTTCTGGTTACATATATAATATTGTATTTAAAAACACTTCTATATTCGACCGATCACATTACATATATGAGTATCTATAATTTTTCCTAATATTTTTTTATGTGGTCATAATTTTGTTGTAGTTTTAATTTCTCCTGCTAAAAAAACATACATATAGTATATATCGTCACCTAAAATGTAAAAGGGCGTAACAATATTTTTATATTTTTACAGGAGAAGCAAAAAACTTTACAAAATCAATAACAACAGGGTGTACTTAGCGTTTGAATTTCTCTAATTAAGTATCACTTTTTCTCGCAGGGATATAAAATTTTTTGTGAACATGTAGTTTAATAAAACGAACAATAATCAATCGAAAACTCTTTTTCGAATTTTTTGTTGTTACGCCGTTTTGCATTTTAGGTTACGATATATGTATATGTCTATATATATAAATATATAAACTATATGCATTTATGTATATAGTACATAAAACAACAAGTGGTTTTTACTGTTGTTGTTGTTGCCAGAGTGTATTGTGTTTTTTGTTTGTTTTTAACTTTTTTTATTTGTTTGTTTTATGCTTATAAAAGCGGAACTACTTGTTTATTTATTTCAATCTTTTAACGTTGAATCGAAATAATTGTTATTATTTGTTTTGAGCAAATGCTTTTGGCAGTGCTGCACTTTTATGGTCATTTTATTAATCCAAACAACAAATATTCATATATCATCATGCATATATGAACATGTGCTTATGTGCATTTTGAAACAAAGCAAATTCAAAATATAAAAAAAACTAATTGGAAATCTGATTTGGAGATTACTATGTTATTTATGAGATCTATTCACAATGTTTGCATTAAAATCTACCAATCGCTTTAGTTTTCTTTATTACTGCAACCAACCAATTTTCCATTGCTCGAACACGCAGTGAAGCATTTTATGCTGAATCCAGAGAAATTCTGCAATTCTGTTATATTTTAATATGCTTTGTTTGTAAATATTTATGTACCTACAGTTTATAATATTTCCATGGTGTGTTCTGTTAAATATTTATTTTTAAATAAGGTGTGCTAAGTAAATATTAAGCAAACAATGGCTACATCTATTGAATAAAAATATCAAAATACACTTAAGCCCCGATTTGCGTCGTTAATTGGTACAGAGAAAATTTAAGTAAATCTAACCACATTTTTCTGATTTTTAATTATTTGCATCAAATAAGATTAAAATGAAAAAAAAAACTAATATATTTTTCTTCGCAGAAACCAAATTTGTACGAAAGAGAAAATGAAAACGTTTTTGTCTTGTCTAGAAAACGTAACATGCCATCGCTATGTTAAAACAACAAACAATTTCTTGTGCACACATGAATTTGGATAGTGAAGACTGCTTTGGTCAATGTTTTGTTCTTGTTCAAACAGCGTTTTTTAAACATGTGTTTGCACAACGATGTCTAACATCTCTACAGTATTGTCATATAAATAAACGCCATCTTAATTGTTTTTGTTGCATTTTATATGAGCTTTCGTGTCATACGTTTTATTTTTGAGCAGACATACGAATAGAAGGTCTGGACGGCGCTGCGATCTATGACCCCAGGAAATATGGCATCAAAATAAAAATGAAAGTTGACCTAAAATTTGTGGCTATTTTTCATAATGTAATATGACCCAATCTTTTAATGAAAAATTACCCCAAAAAAATTAAAAATAGCCCTAAACGAAGATGAAATATGACCCCAAATTTGGGGTAATTCTTCGTTATGAAAAATCATCTCAAAATTTTTAATAAATTTTAACCTCAATAAAAGTTACAATTAAAAAAAACACAAAGAAAGTTATATTAAAAATTTTGGTTGGGTTCATATGCCCGAAACTTAAAATCATAAATTTAAAATCCCAAGTTTAAAAATCAAGAATTTCAGAATCCTGATTTTTATTAACCTGAATAATTACACAGTTTTGGGTTAAAAAATCGCACGAAAGATAGCAGGATTTTCTCCTCTATGGTATAACGAACACTGTCTTCGCTATCTAAAGCTGTATTAAATAGCGGGTCTTCGTCCGGATGCATGGACTTGCTCCTCTGTGGTATAACTAAGACCTGGAACAGAATAAAGTAATGCTCTGTAGCGCTACAAAGTTCAAAATTTCGAACTTTGCCCTTCAACTGCAAAGGCTACTACAACTACATATTCTGTTGACACTACTTTCAAACTGCCGTTTTAAACTTTTCACAGCTTGCAGCGCTATTCGTAATGCTATGAACAAAACTGGGACGAACTACGAATTTTTGGCCGCGAATATTCGTCGCCAAAAATAAAACATAATGGTGTATATGAATGTACACACAACAATAGCGTCGGCCGAAATTCGTCATACGCGGCAACTTTCTACTTCATACGCCGGCGAACGACGAACAACTCCAGATGACCACGTATGGTCTTAGTTTAGAAGTATTTTACTAAATAGAGTAACGTTTTATTTTAATAATATTTTTTTTTTTATTGCATAACATTTAAAATAAACATGCAAAGTATTTTGCTTTAAAAATAGTTTTTAGTTGTGTTTTGGATTATGTTTTAATTTTTAAAGGAAGGTTAAGACCTAACAAATTTTTGACGAAAAAATACAAAAAAAAGCGTGACCAGTAAATTGATCACTCCTTAGCTTTATTTTTAACAATTTCAATTGATTTATTAAACTTTATTTGTAAGAAGATTATTTTGTAATGTAATTTAGAAACTGTTAAAGGATGTTTAATCTAGTCAAATATTTGGAAAAGCAAATACTTGTTTAATAACACTAGTGGTTACGTGTAGGATGTCAAATATTTAATAGGTGTTAACATAGCTTTAGTTATTTATCATGATTAATGAAGTTTTGAAAAGTATTTTTTTGCTTATTTTTACTTGACTGAAACAATTATTATTCTTCGTTAAAGAAAAGTTTTGTTTTTTAAAAAAATTATTAAAAATTAATATTTTAATTTAATTTTTTAGCCTGAATTTAGCGAATACAAATACAAATGTCCTGAAATCGCCGAATATTCGGTGATACGAATATTCATAATATCACTACTACATAGAGCTCGATAAGATAAAAAATACGGATTCATTTTCATACTGGGACATTATGACAATGTTCTTCAGAAATTTGAGTAACGTTGTATCATATCGATATCGTGTTAGTAGAATACGGTTTTTGTGAACAAAGTAATTTATTACAATAAATACCAGGGCGGATCAATAAGTCCGTGAATTGGGCTACGAATTGGTACCTCATCCGTCATATTCTCCGGATTTAGCCCCCAGTGACTATTTCCTATTTCCGAACCTAAAGAAATGGCTCGGTGAAAAGAGATTTAGCTCCAACGATAAAATTATTAGTCAAACAAATGCCTATTTTATGGACCTTGAAAAATCCTTTTTTTTTTTGGAATGGATACACAAATTGGAGAAACGTTGGACTAAGTGTATTGACCTTAAAGGAGATTATGCTGAAAAATAAATTTCTTTTTTTGTAAAAAAAACTGTGTTTCATTCAAAAAGTCACGGACATATTGATCCGCCCTCGTATTGATAACGTAAATCTATACGCTTAGGTTTACAGATCACAGTTGTTTGAGTCCTAAGAAAATTATCAAACCGAATCTTGAAAATAGTTAAATTTATTTTTTAATTAATCGTGATTATTTGACAATTCTTTGTTATCGATATTAATTAGTTATATGTCAAAACTGAAAATAATCGTATTTAATCAATTACTTTACATTTAAAATTTAAATAATCTAATTACTTTCCATTACGATCAGTAATCAAACAACAACAAATGCTTCATAAATATATATAAAAAGTAACATATGCATATGTATATGTAATTTGTTTTGTTTATAAAAGTCGACATTTGGTTAAATAAAGAAAAAAAAGAAAAAACTGCCGCTATTGCATCTTTAAAATTAGAAACGTGCATTGGATAATATTACTCAATAGTGGAAATACAGCAACCAATACTTCAAAAAAGGAGAAAGTTCACCTAAACTCACCTAAAGTTTTTTAACGACTTTTTTTTTATTGTTAAAACATTTGTATGCTTTTGTAGATGTTATAAAACTTATTTCAAAATTTCTTTTCAAATTAATAAAAAAAAGACACGTTTTTATTAAAAATTAGAAAACCGCGTTTCTTTTTTATACTTGAAAACATTTGTTCTTTAATATTGCGAAAGAGTATTTTTTTTGCTAATTTAATTACTTTTTATTTAAATACATTTACTTGACATTTAACTCGAAGTTGGGTGTAGGTGCATTTGTATTCTGGATTTCTCGGGAAATAAATTCCGGGACCCTGCACATTTTTCGGGGAAAAAAAATCGTAAGAAATTTGTGTGGGAATTCACAATATTTTTTTTTTTATTTTTTAATTATGTCAGCTGCATAAAATACTTTTTGGATTACATTCTGAAAATCGAATCTGAAATTCAGAGAACTAACTCAGTCAGTCAGCCAGCTACAGTTACTCGTTACAATCAAAAGCATAAATCATATTACCATATTGACTGTCCAGAAATTATTCGCGAGTATAATGCGCACATGGGCGGAGTCGATCTTATGGACTCTTACATGGGCGGCAATGGGCTCAAAATCAAAAGTCAAGATATGGCGATAAGAATTTTTACCATCTGCATTTATTTTAAATCGTAGGCTTAATGCCGAAAACAAGGAAAACTCTGATAGCAATCGAAAAGGCAAAGAATTAACAATGTATGAGTTTCGCTTACAACTTTCTAAGGAACTATGTATTTCAACTGGAAAACGAAATATCGGTCGTCCTTCTTCTAGCGAAGAGCCAGCTACAAGCAACTCTGTTGGAAAGAGCGCAATTCATCCTCCTGTAAGCTGGAGAAAGGATAAAATAAACAATTTTCCTGAATGGGGATCAAAAAAGTCATGTAAATATTGCAAAAAGTCAGATGCACATACTTTTTGTACAAAATGCAACATTAATTTTTGTTTTTCAAAAGCAAAAAACTGTTTTACAAAGTACCATATTGATACGTAATTCATTTTATGTAACTTTTAAGTCTTTTTTTCGGATTTATATAAATAAAAATAATTTTAGATTGTACGGCATTTTTAAAATTTATTTTTCTTTTAACCACTAAGACCGCCTACAGACGGTCTTACGTTTTTCTCACCTACTGAGTTTAAAAATCATTTTTTCAGCAAACGGACTTCAAATTCGTGATTTTCAACATAAATGCACTCTAAAATCAAAATTATTCAAACAAAATAATTCGTATTTCATTTTCAGTGGTTAAAGGGTTAATATGGTGTAATAAGAAAATTTTTTCTCCTGACCAATTTTGCTCAGATTATTAGAGTATATGGAAAACATTAGTTTTATGTCAGTTTTAAGGCAAAATTTGGCAAAATTCGATTTTAATCAAACATATTTTTTTAACTTAAATTAAATTTTTATTAAATTTTTTCTATAATTCACCTTCCAAAATTGATAAGAATATTTATATAAAACAAAAACTACTATGAGTTTAAGAACCATTTTCATTTTGTTTTGTTTTATATCGAAATGTCAACTTTTGACTTAAGTTCCATTCATTCTTGGCTTTTGACAAAAATAATTTAAAACGTGATATGTCAAAAGTTTCGTGTCTTAAAGCAAAACGATTACAGATAATTAAAACACAAAGAAATAAACCACAGGTGATGCTTTCAAACGAATCGAAATGTATTAAACACAAATTATAAATGGGCTTGTCTTTTTAAATATGTAAGCAAAAACATAGAAGATACTTTGAAAATGAGATCTTCTTTAGTGGTATTAATAAATATGTAAATGTATGTCATTATCTTTTCAGCAGCTGTTTAAAGAACTATTATAATATTTTAAAATATTGAAAATACTGTTAGGAAAATTTTTTTTTTTAAATATGGAAACCGAATAAAAAGACTAGTTACTTCTTAATTTAACTTTTGAAAACGAGGTAATCTTGGAAGTTAATCTTGGAGATTTTATTCATATTTTTAAGTTTAAAATTTCTTCGATTACATAATAAATGCAATGGTTTTCCACAGATTCGTAATATAATAAAATGTTACTTTAAAGAGGAGAAAGGCATGGCTGTGCTCGGATATTGGCGACTGTCGGTTTGACACATTTGTTTTATTAATATTATTATTTATTGGTTTTACGCCAGGTTGAAATTCGTGTCCGAGTCTTCATGACAAAAGTCATTGCCAAATTTCCGTTATTGATAAGATTAGAAGCAGCCAAGTCTCTTATCCTTTTGATGGGTCTGCTATCTTTGCTGTAACTGAAATGGCACAGTGGGGGCTTGGTGCATATTTAGGGGTGGGAACTACTCGCCTCTACTCTACAGCAATTATTCGCAGCTAACATTTTTAAATCTAAAGGCCGTTCACTATCCGAAACCTGAGACTCGTCCGGTGGTCTTCCGCTCGGCCCTCGCGAAGGCCTCTAATATTTCCGTAACTGAAAGACACATTTGGATATATATATATATATAAGTGTATATATATATATATATATATATATGCAGTTTCAAAAATATTTGAAAAGCAAAATTAATCAAAAGATTATTTAATATTTTTATATTCTCATTTTCTTTGAAAATTACAATAATTTTACGATGTTGGGTTACGTGTTAAGAGCAGGTAAAATTACACTATGAGACATTTTTTTTAATCCATTTACAACGTTATTTAGTTTTACATATAATGAAATTTCAAATTTTATTTTCTTAATTGCATCTTTGGAAGGGACAATTTATTATTAATAAAACAAAAGAAAGAAAATGCAGTAAATAATTTTATAGATATAAAACACACCTTCTGATATTATTATTGACATACTACTCTTAAAAGCCAATAAATAATTTACTGTTATGATGTTGTTAATAACTAAATATATTATAGATACTGTCAACAATTTAATAATAAGTTTTTTTTTCATAGAAATTGAAAAAAATCAAAAAAACACTTTCACTTTCGTTTACAAAAGACGACCAGGCCATGTTATAAATAGTGAAACACAAAAGTGGTAAACATTTTTACTACAAATTTTATTTATTTTAAGATTTCATTTACCTTAGGAAATGAAAGTGTAACAAATTTACTATCAAAAAATTATTTTACATTTGGTAATTATTCATGTAAATTCACCCTCTTAATGATCAATTGCAAAAGACAGGACATTTACCCAGCTCTATGCTTGTCTGCAGGTGACCAGAGTCTCTGGCGGGAATCGAACCCGTAACCCCGGCACTGGTAGACGAGCCACCCTATGAGCATTCTTGAACTATACAAGAGTTATTGTTATATAATAACATGCATGAGGCCGCTTAAGTCAACTTAAGCAACTGTGCGAATACATATAAAACATGTGTTCAACTATAATCTACTTAATGAAACTTTTCGTTAAGTTTCGTCAAATGTCATTTGCTTAAGCAAAGTACCAAACTGAACGCACATTCCATACGGAAACAGCTGTTTGTGTGTTGTTACAAAAAATTAAATAAATTGAAATGGATAAAGAAAAACAAGAACATAGAAAAAGAGGAATTTTACATATTTTAATTTTGTATATATATTTTATTTAAAAATATGTACAACAATCACCAACTTTTTCTTTTTAAAACGTTGCTGGCATATTAAATAACACATAAAATAAACAAATACAGGGCTGTAATTTTTGGTACTTCTTTACTTGAAATACTCGTAAGAAAACCAAATATTGCACAAATATGCAACAAGGATCTTAAGCAGTGTTGCCACCAAAGCAATGGTAAATTACACATGGATCAGGCCAAAATTACACATGAAATTACAAATTACACATGCTTTGTTTTTTTTTTGCAAAATAACGTGTTTTTTTTTTTTTTGGAATTAATAATATTTAAAACCTTGTTTTTAGTTTTTCAAAAAAACTAACGATTTAGTGTTTTTGTTTTCAAAAAATTAACGATTCATCGCTTTTTATTTCATAAAAATAACAGTTAAAAACAAACTAAAAATGAATACTACTTTATATAGTAGTTTATAACAAAAAAATAAACATTGTATATACATCAAGTTAATATTGAGATCAAATTTTGTTGATTTTTCCAGATTTTTAAAGCTTCCACTTTTTGTTTATCATTTTTTGAGTAGGTTCAAAAAATGGTCCACCATGTCTATGTATTCCTTCTTTAGTAAATAAAATCGATGAAATGGTATCAGATGACAGTTTATTTCTTAAATCTGTCTTACAATTGTTTAAATTGCTAAATATTCTTTCCGCAGCAGCGTTTGAAAAGGGTAAAAAAAATATAGTTAATAACTATTTGCAAAGTGGGGAATAATCTGTCTCCCAAGGAATTTTTTATTTCAAAAACCTTTTTCCAATAATGTTCTGGTTCCAAATTACTATGAAGCTCAAATTTATCAAAATCTAAGAGTGCATGTTGCCGCCACTCGTTACCAAGGTCTTGCAAATCGATATTTAAGGATGGAAATATTTTTTTAAACAAATACAATGATTTAGGTTGAAAAGAGTGAGCAATTTTTGGATCAACAATGTACACAATTGTATAAATATCATCACTAAAATCAAATCTTGTCTTTATTTGACGAATTGTATCGATATAAAACTCCCGACAATCTTGAAGTATAATTTTTTTTCAGAGTTCGAGATTTGCATCAAAGATTCATGAGCAGCAACTCCAATGTATGTATCATATATATCGTTAACATATACATTACTATCTGATTGGTTGATTTCCCATAGGCGTTGGGATTTCAAAACATCCAATTTTATGTAATTTGAATAAAAAGTTTTCATTATTTGCACTATTTCGGATTTCATTTTATACAATACTGGCTTTTCTGATTGAAAAAGAGTATTAAACGAAGTTAAAATATATAAGGCGTACGATAAAAATAAGTTTTGGTTCTTCCATCATCTAATGCATGCAGCATTGATTCAGTAGTCTTGGAGGGATCTTCAAAAACTTCTAGCCTTAAAAATGTCATAGCTCGAAATGTCAACCATTATTAGCAAAACACTAACAAATCAAAGCAAATGAACTCGAACTGTCAAAATCAGATGCCGTTTCGACACCACCTGTAGTTAATTCGCCTTGGTCATAATAAAAATTCTTATGTGATTGAAAAGGACGTACATACATTTTTAACCGCAAGTGTTGGAAAATGTTTAAAAAATTAATAAAAAAAAAGTGTTATAAAACGTTTAAATTGTAAATTACACATGAATAACACATGTAGTCAATTACACATGGGCTACCCATGACAAAAAAATTACACATGATATGTGTAATTACACCTAAGGTGGCAACACTGATCTTAAGTTTATGTAAGTACATTATGGCCACCTTAAAGTCTCTTTTTATTTTCTCATGCATTTGACAGTACCAATGCGAATCCATTTACCAGGTGGCGTTGAAAGCACTACTTTTTTTTCTTACTTACTTGGAGGCCACACCATTAATTTTTGTCTTTCAATTCCTTTCAATTTGCTCTCACTCTCATTTTTTTACTAACACACTCACACTTTTCCAATTGATCACGAGATTGCTCTAAATTTTAACTATCCATTTGTTTGGCAATTTTACGTTCAATTTAACAGCTGATTAGAAGTTTAGTGAGCAAATTTTTCGTTTGTCAGTATAAATTGTTTTCTTAATGACATCTTGAAAGTAAATTGCTTAAAAATTGCTTGCAGCC
Organism: Pollenia amentaria; assembly: GCA_943735925.1. Taxonomy (NCBI): domain Eukaryota; kingdom Metazoa; phylum Arthropoda; class Insecta; order Diptera; family Polleniidae; genus Pollenia; species Pollenia amentaria. The sequence continues at coordinate 233,939,653 of OX031008.1, forward strand.
TACGTCACAGCCTTCAATTTATGTAAATTTTGACAAACAGTATATGTCAAAGGCTATCAACAAAAACTTGATCGTGTTGCCGAAGGGTTAGAGGGAGAAATGGCAAAAGTTGCTTGTTTTTGACATATCGATCAACGAAAGCCACAAAAAAATACATTGTTATGTTTTTGGTGTTGTTACTTGTTGTAGTATCGACACCACCGTATACATGAATTCGCCTTGGACAGTACCTTAAGCTAACTTGTGCATAGTATGGTTAGGTCTTAAGTGCTGGTTCAAACTCTTCAAGTTTTAGTCTTGTGGTTTTAGGAGAGAAGGGAAAAGAGAAATGAGAAGAAATAAAAAAAATCTTCTTTTTCTGTTTAAAAAATCGTCAAAGTTTGTTCAAGGTTTTTTTTAAAAACATGCAAACAAAAACATACATACATAAACAGAGCGACTCAAAAAAAAAAAGTAATTTTGTTACCCCTCTGAAAACAAAGCTGGATATGTTTTATGATGATTCCCAAAATATTTTGGTTCTAGCGATGAATTTTTTTGTACTTTGCTCCAAGGCGACATAATTAAAATTTGGTATCATCGAAATTTGGTATTATCGTAATTGTATTTTTCACATTTTGATAAATTGAAAAATGAAAAAATTTGATACCCATATTGCATACATATATATGAAAAAAGATAAAATATTTCGCGATTTTCGCGTTTTATGTGAATAATTACAAAAATAAATAAATTAACATTATTTTAATACAGATTCAATTTGAAAAGCAGAACATTATTTCCACATACGTAGAATTTGTATGAAAACCCGAAACGAAAATATGTATTTAGTTAAATATCTCAATTAGTAGGTCGCAAGTGGTCAAGTTCTATATACCATTAGATGCTGCTTCCAAAACTCTTTTCGATGATACCAAATTTTATTTATGTCGTCTTGGAGCAAAGTACAAAAAATTCGTAAAACTGAAAAAAGACCTTTTTTAAAAATGGTCCAGCTCACGGATGGTCAACGCTAGAACCAAAATATTTTGGGAATCATCATAAAACATATTAAGCTTTATTTTCAGAGGGGTAACAAAAACACTTTTTTTTAGCTCCATACAAGGCGAGTCGGTCTAATATACATACATTTACCCCCGTATGTTTATGAAATGGCTTGTTAAGAAAAAAAATTTGTTTTGTAAACCTTTAATTACTATCCTATAATAATCTAAGGTTTTTTTTCAAAATCTTAAGAATAAAAGATACTTTCAATCGGGACATTTTCTAAAAAATTTCAAATTTGTATACCGTTCACCACAGAGGGTATATACAAAAGTTCGTTTTTATATAAGTTTGTCATTCCTTTTTAAATGCTACAATATTAGGGTTAGTATACAATATATGTATATTCTGAGTCCTTATGAATAGCAAAGTTGGTTTAACGATGGCAATCTAACCATGTGTTGGATTTCCGAAGACTCGTATATAAACATTGCTATACATTTATATTAGATATAGATAGGAATGGTGTGCTATTATATTTCAGCCAGATCGATCTACAAATGCCTAAGATATGAACAAAAAACCACGACTGCCTGTAATTTATACCCATAAATCTCTAATTTTAACCTGTAAACCTTAACTTCTTGAAATCTTCTTATAAATTATTATTTTTTCTTTTTTATTTGAAATAATCTTTCTTCACGAAATTATAGTTTTGGCACCATGGTACCCTTATAAGCAAGAAGGATAATATTTGGCTTACAAATTTTTCATATATGTATATCCCCACACGAGTGAACTCGCAAGCTCAAAATCAAGGTTTTGGTACGAATTTTTACTTAAATTGAATTGACTCAAAATTTTGCTTTTGCCCAAAAATTTTTTATGGAAAAGACCAAAAATGTCTAGTATAATTTTATTTACAATAGGGATGAATATAAAAATTTAAGCTTTCTTGTTTACAAAAATGTTTTTTTTTATGTGCTGCCTTATAACAAATATCAAAAGATTTAAAATTGTCTTATTTTGAAGACTGAATAAAATCGTCACTTTTTAGAAAAAAAATCAGCAAATCGGCACTTTGCTAATTTCGGAACCAAAAATCCTCAAAATGACGATAAATCGTCAAATCTGGCAGCCCTGCTTAACGGCTAAGACTTAAAGAGTCTTACGGGTGAATTCGATAACCATATATCTCCAAAGCTAAAAGAGATACAAAAGCAATAAAATACTTAAAGTTGTTCTTTAAAAAAATAGGTGGACAGGTGTCTGACACTTTTTTCAAATTCGGCCCTTTTATGGAGTTAACGGGTAAAACGCTTTTTGGTTCTACAACTGGTCCTTTTTAATTATCGTTAATATTGGACCTTGAAACATAAAATTCAACATGCAATGGCCTAAGTCTTTAAGACAAAGAAAACTTCCCTTCCTTTCATTAAAAAATATAATTTTCTGAAGCAAAATGTCCAAAAAAATATAATAACAAGCGCCATCTTTCTCTTGCGCTGCTTTAAAAAAAGTTCCCGAACCAAACAAAAGATAACCCCATTATTGATAAAAATAAAGTTCAAAGGGAACGAAACAAGTTTAGAACGGAAGCGAAAGCATCGTCTATAAGTGATAATGTGTTAAAATGTATTTCATATGATGGAAAAAAAGATACGACGTTAAAAAAACAAACACTTGCAAAACAAACTCGTATTTATAAAACAACCGAAGTTAGACTAAAAAACCACTAAAAATAAATTCATATTCTAACCGTTAACAATGATATACTATACGATGAGAAATGGACTGTAAATGACGATGCTGTATATATAAAACAAAAAGGGCTGTAATTTAGGGCGTGGCAAAAACCATTTATTTAAAGTTTTTCAAACTAAACCTTTTATTCTAGAGCATGAATTATGAAAATTTTTTTGGTTTGTATTGGCTTCTACCTGCTTTAATGTAATATGTATGTGAAAAGGAAAAAGGGGCTCAATTTTGAGGCGTGGCATAAAAGTGAGTATAATAAAAGCTAGACATACTTAGTTTTACAAGGACTTTCTTGGCACGTTTAAAAAAATTTATATTTAGGGGAAGTATCCGAGATGGCATAAGTGGCGCCCAGAGTTTGATGTCGGATTGAAAAGTCAACAAAGGCAAAAATGAAGCCACTGTCAACCCATGAACAACGATATGTGATATAATAAGATCGGACTTTAAATGGCAGCGCTACATATAAAAAACCAAAAGTGCTGCATTTTGGGGCGTGGCAAAAAAATTTTTTTTTTTTGATTTAGAAACTTCATTGACATATCTTTCATTCTAGGGGGTGACTGGCACAACTTTTTTTTTTTGTATGGAGGTCGACCCGGTCTAATATATATATAAGTAACAAATATAAATATATTTAAACCCGACTTCAAAAAAGAAGGATGGTTTCAATTCGGTTGTATGTTGCTTTTTTAATGTTTGTTACCGCATAATGCTATGAACACAACTGGGGCGAACGACGAATTTTTGGCCGCGAATATACGTCGCCAAAAATAAAAGACGTTTGTGTATGTGAAAATTCGCCAGACGCGGCGAACTTTAAATAGATTCAATTCTATTTCATACGCCGGCGAACGACGAACATATCAGTACTAGATGACCATGGTTGGTTTTAGTTAAGAAGTACTTTAGTAAATAAAGTTACTTTTTACTTTAATAATTGTTTTTTTTTATTGTATAACACATAAAATAAGTATACAAAGTATTTTGCTATAAAAATAGTTTTTAGTTGTGTTTTTGATTATGTTTATTTTTCCGGAAAAATTCGTCGTGTTGGGCGAAATTCGTCGTTCGTCCCAGTTGTGTTCCTAGCATAACTCTATCAATTGTGAACCGATTTCTTAGCCTTTTAATAAGGCGTGTCAGCAGATTGTACTTACAAAAAATATTGGAAATCATACGGACAAGTCTGTCCGGAAATTTAATTTTTTGATTTTCAGGTTGCAAATGTGAACAAATTTTGAGGAGTTTTTGGATGTTGCACATTTTGCTTTTTCAAAATTTTTTTTTAGATTACCTCTCAATTAATTATATTTCCATGTTATTGTGATTGGTTTCTTCCAATTACACTTACATAAGATTGTGCCTTGGCAATATAACAAAATGCTTGTAATGTAAATGTAATTAGCGTTCTGTAGTCTATTACTGAATTTAAAATTTATTTAAAAAAAAAAAAGTATTTTGCTGTTATTAGTCTGATGTCAACATGTACAAATTCTTATAACAAAAACATTATTAATAAAAACAAGATAGAGTGCTATATTCGGCTGTGCCGAATCTTTGATACCCTAACCGACAGGAGTGGGCTCTGTATGATAACTACATATACATATATTATTAAATTATCTTCACAAAAACGAACGTCAGCATTAAAATTAGTTGCGGTTTAGACCTCAATTAAACTATTGACCGACAATAAGAAAATTTTATGCGTTTCTTGTTAGAACTTTGAACTGGCTTGAGTAAAATATCATGATTCGTAAAAGTTTTAGCCGCACTAAAATAATTTTTAGGAGCGTAATTTGTATTGGTCCTATGGTAAATTATGGACCAATCATCCCAAAATTTTGAAGACTAATTTCTGGTATTAAAAAAAATAAATTAGAATAAATTTCAATACAGCACTGTAATTAGTTTTAGCATTAAGAGTAAATTCACAAATTTGCATGATATTTTTTCTGGCCTATTGAATTTAAGTAAGGAATTTTACCGCAATATCTATATCTGAGATGGTTTTAGGCGAATTTAATTATTTTCCCAAATTATTACGGTTTTAGGCGTAATAACTGTTTTCCGGGAGTAGGGTTTATATGGGGCCTATGGTCAGTTATGGACCGATCTTCAAAAAATTTTACAGTATGATTTCTGGTCCTATAAAACTGTGACGTACCAAATTTTAGTATGCTAGCGTTATTTATTGAGGTTTTGCACGTACTAAACTGTTTTCCGCTAGAAAGGTTTTGACGAAATTTAACACGCAATGCTTATTGTGGCTTTGCATTGACGTCAAAATTACGTCAGAACCACATGCGCATGTGGTTTTTTACATGCCGTGTACTAGAGGCTTTAGGATAACTACAAGCAATTTTATACCAAGTTTGTTCTTTTCTTTTGCGAAGTGAGCTTGTTTTCAACAGACAGACGGGCATGGCTAAATCGACTTAGAATTACTCAAGGAACCAGAATATATACTTTATGGGGTTTTAGATGTATTATAAAAAAGTTTCACACGGAATGACAAACTTAGTATACCCTCATTCACCACAGTGATGGTGGAGGGTAAAAAAATTAAATATACATATAAATATGCAACACGGCTAAAAAGAAAAGTTTGACTAAAAAAATTAGTGTAAATATGCCTTTCGAACTGCCTGCGGCTTCAACTCAAAATTTTAATTCTGCGGCGGCTTAGAGGCGACTTTGAGCTGCACGACCTGGGAGTGTGTCTATGATAACTGTGTGGTTGTCAAAAATTTCTATGCAAATGTCAAAATTTATACTGCCCCCTGGGCTAGTGCAATTTTATTCACCTCAACAGTGTCAAAATTTTACTTCCATGAGTAATTTGCTACAGTTTCACACACGCCCAAAATGCTAAAAAGTTCATCAAAGTTTCAACTTTGCCCTTGAATTTCTCAACAACTGCTAAACCGATTTGAATAAAATTAAAACTATAGGAGAGTTCAAGAAAATTGCAAAAGTAGATCTATCCGTTCAAAAGTTACAGATTTTTGGCCGATGAAAAACGATTTTCAACCACTGTGCGCCGATCATGGTAAAAAGCGATTCATTCCTCTTTCTGATATAGATCCCATCACCACACACTTACAATACATTCGTTATTTTTTAATTAAAAATCAAAATATTCACTAGAAATATGTTATATGGCAAAATAACGTTTGCCGGACCAGCAAGTATTATATAAAAATATATTTTTGATTCATTTAAATAAAAAAAGAACTTAAATACAGGTAAGTCTCGGGCCCTAATCATGTAAAACGAAGCGCAACGCCAAATAATAACATTGAAAGCACCAACAATGTCATAAATATTTTGTAATTTTGTTGTTGCTTTGCGATGTGAATTATGAAACCGTTGAGTATATAAACAAATAATATTAACACGGTTTAAAGACACTTTTATTTAAAATTATTACGCGTTTCTTGTAATAAAATTGGATAACCCCTTCCTAAGTTATGATAAAATCGGTGGAACAACCTCTTCAAAAACCTAAAATTTTTGAAAAAAAAACGTTTTTTAATAAATGTATCCATTGCATTTGAAATTTCGACTGTTTTTGCAGTTAGGGAACCATAACACACCAAAAAATCTAATTTTTATCCTTTTAATTTTTCTTTTTGCGTTGGGTAATTCTTTGACGGCAAAAAGATGTTAAATCAAAAAAATGCATTTTGAGTTTTTGAGTTTTTACTTAATTTTTTTTACTCTTTATCAATAACTTAAATCTAGCAAAATTGCTTCTAATTGTAACCATCTGCTCCTAAGGAAATAAATCAATTTAATAAAGCAATTAAATAATTTTCAATTTAATATTCAGCCTTTTTACGGGTTTCGATGTCGAAAATGTCTCTGTAGTAAATTAAAGTAACAAACAACCTGAGTCCTTTAATCTACTTCAAAATTCGACTGACGTTGCTACCGACATCGAAAATCGTATTAAGGCTGATTATGAAAAACTATAGTTTCAAACAAAAGTTTTTGTACAGATACCGAAATAATTGTCATACCGATACCATACAGTTTGTACCAGTTGTAACTATAAAATTTATAGTTACAACTGGTACAAACTGTATGCGCACCAGATTTTTCATTAATTAAAAAAACGCTTAACTCTCTTGCTTAGGCTTTGTTTTTTTTATATTGAGAATAATGTAAATATTTAAAATAAATATTTTTTTAAATAATAAAACTTTTTTATTTACCCACTCAAATTGACTTAACTAAATAATAATTATTACGTAATTAATAATCAATTAGAATACAAATGTATGAATATCCACAATTAAAAAATTCAATCAATTTTCTGTTTTTAGATGCGCATAACAGACTTAAACGCACCTCGTCATCCGCCACTGATAAAACCCAAATAACAAAAACTTCCGGACCGCCGCCCAAGGTAAGTTTTTATAATTTCAATTGAACATTTTTAATACGTATTTTATAACTTATTTATTAAATTTATTGATACAATTGGCTTAAACTATGTAGTACAAAATGTAAAAATTTCATTTTTTTCTATTTATTAAATCGATTTATTCGTGGTGGTGGCATGATTTTAAATTTCATAATCTAATTTTTTTTTCATATTAAAAGTCAAATTCATATTTCATATTTCATACTTGTGCAAAAACTAAAAACCTATAAAATTTTCATGCTTTTATTTAATAAATGCTACGTAGTTTTATATGTTTGTTATCAATACAAGATACATAATTTAAAACTTGATTTTTCAGAGTTTCTCAACCAATATTTTATAAGTTTTATGGTCATTTTTGAAAATGTACTCCTATTCTAATATAATCATCACTTCTCTCTGCGGCTGTAGTTTTTTTAGGTTTTAATTTCTAAATATTCCTAATGTCACAGTTGTGAAGTAAACTTAAGTTTTTATTCCAAATGTTATTGCAGATTAAAAAAACGAAAAGCAAAAAGTCATTTTGCTACAGGTTCCTAAAAAAATCTTAAAAATCGTAGTTAAAACTTTTTCCAGGTGTCAACTTAATCACTGTTTCCTTTTTGTCACATACATATACATACATATATTTGGTAAATTTCATACATATATAAACTTAAATCAACATTGACCGATTCTCTACAATTATACAAATTTATGTTGCAAGTAAAAAAGTTGTAATTGAAAAATTACTTACTGCAAAATTACAAATATTTATTATTAAATACATTTTCGGCACTACAACCTCTTTTATTTTATATATGTAACATTGTGAAATTCTATTAAATAAATTACGGAATTGTAAACTAATACGACGAAAACCACTTTTGCGCAAAATAAAACTCCAAAAATGTTTTCAAATTATGTGGATTTTCATTCGTTATTTATTAAAATTTAACAAGTAAAAGAACTGAAGCTTAAAGAAGGAAACCGGGTTTCTCGTTTTGAAAAAGTGTGTTAAGAATAAAAAAAAAAAAAAATATAAAAAAAGAGTGCATACAAAGAAAATGACACATGAAGCCAGCAACCAATCATTACCTTATTTTACAACGGCCTTGCATGCTGTGGTGGCAAGGCAAGTAGGTTTGATAATAAACAATTTTCATAGAAAATGGGGTCAAGCAAAATTTAATTTAGATTGACTAAGCCGGCTAACATAAAATAATAAGCTTAACTGCTTTTTTTAATGAATGCATCATCTTACTTTTTATTCGGGACATATCTTATTTACTTCTCTTTGTTGTTAGTCATACATTAATATTTCTAATTATTAAAGATTTGTACAGTATATAAGTAACTTGTTGTAAATGTTATAAAAGAGAGTGAATTCGCAGTTTTTTAGAAAATATTTAAAAGCAAAAACCTTTATTCATACATTGCACCGCATTGCCATCGAACAGCACTACCACAGCTAAATACACTGCCATATCACGAAGTTCTCACATCATTCAGCTTTCAAATACGTAATGAAAAATTAAAAGCGTGGCATCACAATGTTTTGACGTATAATTTTTCTCTGGAAACAGTCTATTTCGATCTCTCTTATTGAAGTGTGTGCCTTGTAGTTTTGCGGTATTTTATTTTCGTGTTAATTTGTTTTGTTGAATTAAAAAACGATTTTAAATAATAGCTTTTAAAGTTTTTTCACTATATTCTCATAACTTCATAAGGTTTTGAAGTGTAAATATTTTAATTTTTTGCGTTTGGATTTTTTTTGCAAAAAACAAGTGTGCTTGAAAGAAAGGGAAAATCGATTTAGTTCGTGTTTTTATTTCATGTCCAATTGGATTGGGACTTTATTTTGTATAATGGAAATGATTTATTTCTTTTGGAGGTTGACAAAATAAACGTTCAAGAGTTATAATTATTTGCAAAATGTTTCTATCGTTTTAACTTTGCCAAAAACGGATTTTTTAAAAACTTAATGAAGTCTCCCTGTGTGTTTGTCAGTTGTTACAACTCTGTACTAATAAATTTTCCAAGGTGAGGCTTGATGTATGTTATTAATTTTACACTATTAATAATTATTATAAATATATGTAGTATTTATGTACATATATAATACGGTTTTTCATTTCCGACTGTTTATATTTGTGTATCAAAACATTTAATGTATTATGTATTTGTTAGGTATGATTCATTGTTTTGTCTGTGTGTAAATTGTTTAAAGACAATCGAAATGGTAGAGTTGCCAAATTCAAAAACAAGCTTGTATTGGGAGGCATTATTCGCGAAGCGGATAAACCATCAAAAAATATTCCGAAATTCCTTTTTATCTGTACATAACTATTACTCTAGTAGATATGAATGTGGAAACTAATCTAGTTAAAAAAAAAATATATATATATAGGATTATAGAAAATTTAAAAATAACAAAATATGTGGAATAAGTCACGGAAGCACATAGTTTTCGAGGTATGGAGCTCTGAATATAGCGTATGTTGGTATAGGTTGGTTGGTGTAGGTATGTTGGTGTAATTTGAAAACGTATGAATAGTTTTTTCTGGATATACAAAATTTATTTTAAAATTATTAACTCTAGTTCCCAATACAGTTTTTACAAAATTTTTCATCAAAAGATTAGCAAGTGCCCGGCAAATATATTTATAGTTTGTTCAAATAAAAGTGAAAAAACTTTAATAAAGTCAAAAACATTCGCCTCGCTAAAAGCTTCCTTGATTTCAGTCCTCCGACCGTTCACAAAGATTTTCTCCTCTATGTTATAACAAATACCGGCATCGATAAATAAAGCTATGGTATAACAAACACTGGGCTTGCCAAATAAAGCTTCTCTAGACTAAAATTTTACAATATAAGGATATCGTAGCCTAATTTCGGTTTAAAAGAAGTTTAACGCAAGTTAAAATGATCATTGTCGGTTTCGTAGTGATGCAAGCATGGACAGTTATTTACGTACCTTTTAAATTATTTACGTACCACTTCAAAACGTTTATAGTATTGTGAGTGTATTACGCTAATTTCGGATTTAAAAAGTAAGCAAAAATGGGAGTAAGTTAGAAATATTGGAATTCAAAATAATAACTTCTTGGTTTTAAGTGCGTGACGCGTGTAAAGAAATATGCATATCTTTTAAACTTGTGTAGATCCCGTTCTCAAATGTTCATAGTATAATGAGGACACAATTCGCTAATTTTAGTAAAAAAAAAAAATAAATAAATAAAAAAACCGGACCGAAGCTAGAAAAATTTTAATTTAAATTGATCATACCCGTTTTTTTTTTATTGAAATGGCATCCGATTTTCTATAAGAATCACCTATCTGAATTTTTTTTCTTATTTGTTTCTAGTTCAAAACCATAATTAAAAAAAAAACTATTTTACAAAAAAGCATCCCATAACTCGACAAATAAAAATCACACAAAAAATATTTGGCACACACATTCATATCTACTTAAGATATACCTACATTTAAGGAAAAAAATAGGGTCAATAATATTTTCATAAGTTTCTTTTAGGTATTTTGTTCGATTTGTAAATAAGAGTGCCAATATATTTTGGCGATAATTATTGTTAACTTATAGCTTTTTAAAAATATATGGAATTCGGAACATTCGCTTAATTGTAAAAATTGTGAATATGAGCTGGCAAAATAATAGGGTCAATATTAAAAACACTAAACAATTTTTTTTTTAAGTCAAAAATATTGGCGAAAATATTTTTTACGTTAATTTGATAATCTTTATAAGTTTAATTTAAAAAAAACCATAAATTTAGAAAATATGGGCCGTATTAAGCATCGTTCGGAGGACGAAAGCCATTGGCAAATAGCGAAATCCGTTGAAAGGTCCCAGAATTTTCTTTATAATGTTTTGCTAGCTCCAAAACCACATTTGGTACTGGGTATATCAAGAAAGTCTACTGAAAAATACATACATTCATGTTCTAAATAAATTTTGAAAACACGAAAAGTTTTAACTGGGTTTAAAATGGTGGGAAAAAACAAGCAAGTAATTTTAAGTCGGTTGCCGCATACCTGACCGGTTTTCAATCACAATTATGAAAAAAGTTTTTTGTCCACAACACCATTCTTGTGATTTCAAATCACTTTCACAAAAAGAGATTTTCATAACATGCCTGATAAACATATAAAACTTGTATCTTATCCGAGACCCTTTCAAGTCCCGTGAGGCAATTAAAACAGAATTGGGTCTCGAAATTTCTGCTAGAACTGTAAAAAGACGGCTAGTAGAACAAAATCTATTCGGGAGATCAGAGCAAATACTAACAAAAATATCTAAATCGACTAATATTCGCAAAAGCTCATAAGGATTGGGATGACTCTGTTTATGGGAAAAAGTAGCGTAATATGTTTTGGTCGGACAAATCTTAATATTACAAAAAATAACTCGTATCTTTAAATATTTAAAATAAAAAAAATTCCGAATAAAATTAATAATCTATATATGGGCATTTCCAAAGAAATGCAAGGCTTGAAGAAAATGGCGCAAAAATACTTAAGTTTTCAAATGAGTTCTGTCGCATCTGAGAGACTATTTTCTACTGAAGGTCTGGTTCAAACGGATTTTCGAACACAATTGAGAATTTTTCTTTTTAAAACTTAATTTACTTATGAGGGGCTTAAAGCACAAGGGGGCTTAAAAGCTTTTTTTTACAAATTGAATAACATATAGAGTTAGTAAGTAGGCTAAGCTCAGAGAAGTTCAGAACACTACAGGTGAGTGGGGAATTCTCACCCGGTATCGAGATATGGAAACCAATTCTAGCAGTTGCATTAAAATACCTGTTTCGGTTGGAGCACATGGAGTACATGGGCACTTAATCTAAATTTTTTATAAAATGCACTTAAACCCCTTGTGGTTTAAGCCCCTCATATAAAATATCATTTTTATTTGTAAATAATCTCTTACACTGATTTATGTGTAATAAAAAAATACTCTACTTTAGTTTTATTATCCGCAAAATTGTTTTATTACTAGTGAATATAAAATAATAAAATAAATATTTTGATTTCTTAAACTTCACACATCAAACCAACAACAACGTCACATCCAATTGTCAATTTATCTTGCCAAGTTAACCCAGTTGTTGCTTTTTTTAACGTATTTTACTTGTAGGTTTCTAACTCGTAGTTTTGAGAAACAGGGCTCTCGTATAGCGATATAATTAAAATTACGATACCGAAATAACAAAAAGTTTTTAAGCAAAAATTAAAATTTTTTATATAACACGTTCCTTCTTTTCGATATTGCTGATGGGTTATTTAAAATTTTTTTTCTGACTTTTTCTTGTTTACTATTTTTTTAATCTGGAAATTTTTCTGAATGTTTGCACGCAAAAATTTTATATCTGTTTTTTTATTTGGATTCCCAAGTAGTTTGGTAAAATGTTGGTATGGCTTTTAACTTTAACATTCTTTATAAAAAAGGTTTTAAATATTTATGTGTATATACATACATATTTATATTTATATTTATTTAATTTTTTTTTTTTTTTAATAAAAGTCTGATAGAAACAGAGCATTAATTTTTTGTTGCGTTTTGTTACGCTTGATGAAGTTATTAGTTTAAAAATATTATTTTTTTAACACCAAAACATTTTTTCGTATTACTTACTGTTAACTATATACATACTTAATTGCTAATTTCCTTGTATAATTTAATGTTAAAATTTTAAACTAAATAATATTTGTTAGTACTGATCAGGGTTTCTATCAAAACTTTTCTATCCGACCAAAATTATCTACAAAAATCCTTTGAAACCGACCAACTTTTTTTCTAAATTAAAAAAAATATTTATTTATTTATTTCAATCCAAGTAATATAAAAAGCCCATAAGGCCAAAAATTATATATTACAAATGTAAATGTAAATTCTGAAATTAAGCAATAAATTAAAAATAAATTTATATGTACAATATAACTATTATTTACAATTATATACGAATTGGCTCCCCACCCTAATTAAATATTAGTAATAATATAATAATAACAATAACCAGGCCTAAAGTGGATAGCTTCGTAAGATGCAAAAGAAATTTTATCAAATTTAATTACCCAAACATAAACATTACCAACATAATTCCTCTTAATACATGTTAATAAAAAAAAAAAAAATATATACATATATACCCTAAAAATTTGAACATTTCCAAAGCGCAAAAACGGAAAATAAAAAAAATTTAGGAGATTATAAAACTATCTTAACCTAGCTCAACGAAAAGAAAAATATGTCATCAGTTTTAAGCGAAATGCATTATTTGAGTGGGAAAATAATCGAAGATCTATAGGTAAGTAGTTCCAACATCGAGCTACCCTAACAAGAAAAGACCGCTCAAAACAGCTACATTTTATTCTGGGGATTACAATTTGTGGGTTTTTGTAGAGTGGGTAAACTGAAATTCAGAGCAAAGTTGAGTAGGATGTCCACTCCTTAAACCCCTATAGAAAAATAGTACATTACGGATGTAGCTTAAAGCTACATCCTAGAAATCTTCTCACATGATCAGAAATATGCAATCTTCTTCTAACATTATAAACATATCTAACAACAGTATTCAAAATTCGGTTTAATCTAATAGTTTGAAGAGCTAAAATACCAGATACAATTTCGAGCCCATACAAAATATGCGGCATCAGTAAAGCATAAGCAATTTTCTTTTTAATACAATACGGTAGGTAAATGTTATTCGAATATATCCCTCGCAAAACCCCAGATACCCCGAAATATATATGGTCGATATGATCAGAAAAAGTAAGTCGATCAGCAATCAGCATGCCAAGGCATCTCAACTGGTCAAAAAAATCAATATTATTGTTACCAATAGAAATATTCAAATTACTTATTTGATTTCCAAAAATAATAGCTTTAGTTTTGGAAATATTTATATGAAAATTATTCGTCGATGACCAAAGACGGAAACGTTCAATACTATAATTTGCATTAGATTGTAGAACATCACTATTATCTTTATTCGTACTTAATAAGAGAAACATGTCATCAGCAAAAATAAAAGACCTACAAACATTAGTATCAATAAATCCTGGAAGGTCATTTACATATAATACAAAAAGAAGAGGACCCAAAACTGAGCCCTGGGGAACACCTGATGACAAGGGAAGTATATCAGAGTAAACTCCATTCTTATCAACAAATGGATTTCTGTTATATAAGTAAGAATAAATCAATCTACATGCAGACATAGAAAATTTAAACAAGTCTCTTAATTTGGCTATTAACACAGTGTAATTTATAGTGTTAAAAGCCTTGCTTAAATCTAATGAAACTAACAACGACAACTTATCCCTATTTATATGATCACGTACAGAATCAGTTAAATTTAACAACAAGGAAGTAGTGCTATGTCGACGACGAAAAGCTTATTAAGAAGCAACAATATCCCGCCTAACAAACGATAAAATTTGGTTTTTGAGAATATTTTCCATTACCTTAGATAGTGACGGAAGGATTGAAATAGGTCTTAAGTCTTCCACACTATGAATTGCTTTTGATTTAGGAGTAGGGACTACTCGTGCTAACTTCCATGACGAAGGAAATACAGAAGATGTTAAGATAGAGTTGAAATGAAAAAGAATATATTGAGAAATATGTGTGAAAATGGTTTTAATGAAACCTATCGGGATGCCATCTACACCAACTGATTTAGACTTAGTAGAACCAAAACAACTTAATTTTATATTAAAGGCATCTGAAAAAGAATTTTTAAACTAACCGCCTCATTAGCAAAAAGTAGACAAAATAGTACAATATTTTTACAGCGTGTATAACAAAAAATTTGAGTTAATACCCTTTTGTTGATCAAGTACATAATATGTAAGTGTTACAGTACTTTACAGATAAGTGCATCACTCTTAATTTTTAAATAATTCTAAAATGAAACAATTTTCCTTGATGCATTTAATTTATATACACATTTTTCTCTTAATTGCAGCCCGCTCAACTGCGTTGCATTTATAAATAGGTCATATATCGTGAAAGGAATAATATATCCAAAAATGTTATTAAATTTCAGTGAACTAGCTTATAGGCCATAATCGCTTTCAAATTTCGACTTAATAATAGTAAAAAAAAATTTTAAAGAAATTAAAAAATTTAAAAATAGATTAGTACATACTTACCAACAAAAAATAATAATTAAAAAAATTTAAATAATATAAATAATAATTTAATTTTAATTAAAAGGTCAATTAAATAACACAAAAATTAAAAACAAACCCAACAATTCCAAAAAATCTAAAATACATAGACATCTAATAAATTATCTGACATAAACAAGCGCCTTTCTCTTTGGGTCCTGGCTTACAGGTCACATCTATCTGATAGGACCAATGGTAATTTGAAAGTTTTCTGCCGCTATAGGATTCATGTTAAATCAGTTATAATAAAAATAAAAAGCTGATCCTTGAAAATAAAAATTTCCTGATTTTTTGTTGTGTTTGTAACTTTAAGGTATTTTATTTTTCTTTGTGCTTTAAAATATATCCCCATTTCGCTTTTCAACTTAACTCAGTTGAGTTGTAATTAAAACATCTGCTAGTCATGAGTTATAATTTTTTGATGTTTTTGTTAACCGCAATATAGCAGAGTTGTAAACCATAATAAAAAAATGCAAAATTTCAACTGAACTAGAGTTGAGTTCCCAATAATTAGTCAATTCATAAAGTGTTCTATTGTGTCATATTGGTTTTATTTGCTATAATTATAGCAAATACAAATTTTGGGCAAGTGAAAAATATGCTTTTCAATATTTATAAAAATTTTTTTTTTAAAAATAATTATTTGTTATAAATTTTGCATAAATTACGTAGGTAGGCCGACGTTGTTAACAAAAGAATTACTTTTAAGTCAATTTGTTTCAATTACAAAATAAAAATATACCGGTTCTTTTCTGTCAAATGCATTTTCCTATATCGAAATTTTTAACGAGAACTAAAAGATATTATAATGTGTTATTACTACAATCATTTATACGCACCGGAGTACAACAAACAACGACCAAGGATTGTCAACTCAGCAACACCTGGGGGCTAATTCTGGCAGTCGTGATCGAATACTTTTTCGTTTCGAAAACAATTTTATTTCTAACTCTTTCAGTCTATACTGAGCGAATCAAAATAATTTTTTGAGTATTATAAAGCATTTATTTGAGTTTTGCAACGCTGAAAAAATAGTTTCGGTTCAGTATAGACTGAAAGAATTAGAAATAAAATTGCCCCCTTTCTTCAGGGCCCTATTCCACGAAACAACTTATCAACTTTTCACTTTGCACTTATCAAATTTAATTATTTGGCAAAGTGATAACTGTTTCTGTTCCACAATATTCTTTGCAAATCTCACTTTGCAGTAAGTAAAGTTTTGCAAAGACTTTGCTCTCTATTTGAATAGACTTTGCCCTCTTTGCAAAAACCTTGCTCTCTTTGCAAAGTCTTTGCGTTTTCATGCAAAGTGAGTGTGCAAAGTGTTCTACAAAGCATTTAATCATCTTTGCATTTCTGCCTTATCACTTTTCACTTTGCGTTGCTAAATAAAAGTTATTAAAATGAGCCGCAAAATAAAAATGGAGAAAAAACTGGCAGTTTTAAATATTATTAAAGATAAAAAGATATTTTATTTGCTAGTTTTCAAAACAATAACGTAAGTATTTTTTTAAAATGATTGTAAATGTTTATTTTTATAAGCAACTTTATTATATTAAACATTATTTTATTTTTCTAATTTATTCTATGAGTTAAATTTCAGGCCCGCTACGGCCAGAAAATGCATTACATTCTGCTGGTGTCTAGCTTTATTGCTATCCAACGGAAAGCTAAGGTAAAATGTAACAAGAAGATACAAGATAATAGTCTGGTAGTGTATAAAGTCAATCCTGAAAATTTAAGGAATAAAACTATTACAAAAAGCTTTATTTGAGTTTTGCAACGCTGAAAAAATAGTTTCGGTTCAGTATAGACTGAAAGAATTAGAAATAAAATTGCCCCCTTTCTTCAGGGCCCTATTCCACGAAACAACTTATCAACTTTTCACTTTGCACTTATCAAATTTAATTATTTGGCAAAGTGATAACTGTTTCTGTTCCACAATATTCTTTGCAAATCTCACTTTGCAGTAAGTAAAGTTTTGCAAAGACTTTGCTCTCTATTTGAATAGACTTTGCCCTCTTTGCAAAAACCTTGCTCTCTTTGCAAAGTCTTTGCGTTTTCATGCAAAGTGAGTGTGCAAAGTGTTCTACAAAGCATTTAATCATCTTTGCATTTCTGCCTTATCACTTTTCACTTTGCGTTGCTAAATAAAAGTTATTAAAATGAGCCGCAAAATAAAAATGGAGAAAAAACTGGCAGTTTTAAATATTATTAAAGATAAAAAGATATTTTATTTGCTAGTTTTCAAAACAATAACGTAAGTATTTTTTTAAAATGATTGTAAATGTTTATTTTTATAAGCAACTTTATTATATTAAACATTATTTTATTTTTCTAATTTATTCTATGAGTTAAATTTCAGGCCCGCTACGGCCAGAAAATGCATTACATTCTGCTGGTGTCTAGCTTTATTGCTATCCAACGGAAAGCTAAGGTAAAATGTAACAAGAAGATACAAGATAATAGTCTGGTAGTGTATAAAGTCAATCCTGAAAATTTAAGGAATAAAACTATTACAAAAAGCTTTATAAAAAATACATAACTGAAATTTAACTCATAGAATAAATTCGAAAAATAAAATAATGTTTAATGATTGTAAATGTTTAGAACATATGTATAATAAAAATTTTGAGCTTGAGGTCTTATTTTTTTTATAAAAATTTTTAATTTTATTTTATCCAATATTTCGGCACTGCTTTGTGTTTCTTCTTCAAGGTTTTTTTCTTTCTTTATTATTTAACAAAATTTAACAATTAAAACATTTTTGTATGCAATTAAAAAAATTTTTAATTTGATATATTGATACATACATATCGCACTGCTTCGTCTAAACAGGGTCAAGTCAAAATTTTTCAATTTTCACTTTTTACAAGAAATCGCTGTATAGTGGCCATATCTACCCACTGTAAAAATCTTACATCGTTTTCTCTAATATTTTGTCAAAAAAAAAACAAAAAAAAAAAAAAAAAAAAAAAAACCAATTGTATCCCCCTTTGTGATATAAGAGTACATATAAAAAGAAAACAGTTTTATGTCTCTACTGAAAATTTGTAAGTTTTGAGTTGACGCTCTTTGCGATATGTATATACATATATGTATATGAGCCATGTCACAGAGTACAATTCCTTTCGGAACCGAAGAAAACATATTTTATAGATAGAAAGTATATTTTGATAGGTTTTTGGCCTTTAAGATACAGACAACTCCCATTCCGTTCATGAAAACAAACATGGTTTCATTCCGCAAAGTTTTTTCGTAATTTTCTGAAGCACCAAAATACGGAATGAATTCGATCGGAATTGTACTCTGTGCAATGGCTGTATATATTGTTAAATAATAAAGAAAGAATTAAGCCCTGAAGAAGGAACACAAAGCAGTGCCGAAATTTTGGATAAAAAAAATTAAAATTTTTGTATACAATCAAAAAAATAAGGGTCAGATAAATACATATGCATGTATTATATTTAGAACATATTTAAGCTAAACAGGCTGCCTGGGAGGAAGTTTTGAAATGTCATCGTGTTTTAAAATAAAACGTCAATTTAAACGTCGATACCTCTATGGATGGTTCTGCAAACTGTTGATTTTGCAACACCATGCATAGCTGCAACTCATGGTACTGGCAACAATTTTCGAGCCAATGCAAGCACAGAAGCAGTTGATTTTGATCCGACAAAGCATTACTGCGCTGTGTATTGTGCTCTTATTTTTCCACAATTTTATTTAAAATTAAATCAACTTAGATTTCATTTAAACGGAAGCACTCTTTAAAATTAAACTTTTTTAGTCTTAAAAAATTAATTCGATCTCTATAATTTCTTCTTACAACTGCGGCTTCACTATCGTCGAACAAAAACTCACGTCTTAACCTTTTGAAAGCTTCACTAGTTATCAAAATAAGAATTTGCAAAGCAATCGTTTACCTCGCAAATTTTTGACAAACTTTACCAAATTTTTTTTGCAAAATCAGAAAGGAACGAAACAGCATTATTATTTGCAAAGTTTTTGCAAATAACAATTTTCAATATTAACTTTACACTTTGCACAAGAGAACGTACGTGGAACAGAAATTGCAAAGAGAGTATAATAATTGCAAAAACTTTGCAAATTACACTTATCAATTTCAACTTATCACTTATCAAATTGTATAGTTCTGAGGAACAGAAAGTTTTGTAAGTTAACGAAAAATTTGATAAGTGCAAAGTGAAAAGTTGATAAGTTGTTTTGTGGAATAGGGCCCAGGTCTCGCTGCTACAGCAACAATATCGGGCTAAGTTTTTCTAAAATAAACTCTAACTGAACAATTATAGATGTTTTGTTTAATAGAAAAAAAATTTTTCGCAGTTGCTCACGGGCAGTGCGTAATGCAAAACTCAGTGCGAAATTAGTTTGTACATAGTTGTTGTTATGTGTTCAAAAAAAATTTCGTATTTTTTATACCCTCCACCACCACTAGTGGTGAATGAGGGTAAACTAAGCTTGTCATTCTGTGCGAAACGTTTTTATTATACATCTAAGACCCCATAAAGTATATATATTCTGGCTCCTTGAGTAATTCCAAGTCGATTTAGCCATGTCCGCCCGTCTGTCCGTCTGTTGAAAACACGCTCATTTTCGAAAAACGCAAAAGAAAAGAACAAAAAAAAAATACAAAACAATACAAAAAACAACAGGAATATTGTTTGTGTAAAATTTTGTTGTCTAAGGCCCTAATCATGTATAACGCAGCGCAACGCCAAAGATAACATTGAAAGCACAAACAATGTCATAAATATTTTGTAATTTTGTTGTTGCTTTCAACAGAAATTCATGTACCGTTTTAAAATTTTCAACTACACCAGCAATGGAGCGTTAGAAAATTTTAAAACGCAATGTGAATTTTTGTAGGAAGCAACAAAAAAATTAAAAAATATTTATGACATTGTTTGTGCTTTCAAGCGTCGTGTCAAAAATTTGAAATCATTCTGTGAAATATGCTTGACATGATCAAGTATGTGGTTTTTAAGTAAAAAGGCGTTAAGAATAAGTATGTTTTGTATACCGTCCACCACTAGTGGTAAAGGTAGGTAGGTAGAAAGCCTGGTGTGAAGTCTCCTTCACACCTTCACCCAGAGACCAATATGGTCCATTGTGATGCCACTAGTGGTAAAGGGTGTACTAAGTTTTTCACTCCGTGTAAAACTTTTTTAATTTTCATCAAAGAACATATTAAGTATACATATATATTTGGGTCCTTGAGTAATTCAAAGGTTGGGTGTCAGATCTAAGTTAAAGTAGGTTTAGTTAATGTGAAAACAGATTTGTGCCAACATTATCAAGTGAGAAATTTTCGTTTTTTGTAAAATTAGTTCATACAGTTTATAAAAGACTTTTAAATTGGTTGTGTAGGTTATGACAAGTGCCCCAAAGTTGCCCAAAATTATTAATTATATAAACTGGGTGGAGGGTAACTTTAACTTGTTTTGTTTAATTTTATAAATGTTTTTACATTAGCGTCTTTCACTCTTGATGGTTAAGTCCCTTGTAGACTTTGTTAATCTTATTAATTTAGGTAAAGTACTAATATTTACAACACTGCAACAGCAAAATGTATTAGACTAAAGTGTATTACGCTGTGGTTGAAAAATCCAACAAAAAACAGGGGACTAATCACCGCATCCGATATCGAGTAAACAATCGTATTTTTCTGCATACGATATATATTGACGAATCGAATGAAAACTTGAGAGATGTAATGTCTTTGATTATTCGATATCGAATGATATCATCTCAAATTACTATACATTTCATTCTATATCGAGTGCATTGATAACAAAATAAAAAATTTCGATCAATTGTGCTCGATATCGTATGCGGTGATTGGACCCCTGTAGTAAATACTTGCGTTGAATTTACCAGAATAAAACAACTCTTTTTTTTAATAGCTTAGATTTAAATAAAAGCAACGAGAAAAAAATCTTTTGGCAGGGTATTCTATAAATTGTAGACATATCGTCGTGCCGTAGTTATCTTTTCGTATATCACAAAAAATCGAATCTAAAGGCTCGAATTTCATACACAAAAATGTACATGAAAAAAGTGGTCCAATAACTTTCAATATTTATTATTCTTGAAGTTCTTAATCGATTTATGTTAAAATATCCAAAGTACTTCTAAAACACAGATTCACAATTTGAGAATTGTAACTACCCTCGTATAACAAATATTAAATATTTTAAAAGTCTTGAAAACCTCTAAAATTAAAACTCTGTTCTTTTTTGTATGTAAAACAAGTTTAAAAATCAAATACATATTTATATATATTTTGCTTAAGCTTTAAAAATCAAGGAGCTTTTATATATATTTTGTTTCAATAGTTATACAATAAATTTTGAAATTAGGAAAATCACCGTAAAGCAGCTGGATCAGTGTGAAATATATTTTACTAATATTTGCCATTCATCTGCAAACGTACAGCTAGTAAAAACAAAAAAGGTAAAATAAAGTGGTTATATTTGTTATTATCTAGACACTCTTGTTTGTATTGTTTATTCGTTTTGCACCATCAGAGAAATGCACTGTACGCGAAATATAGTTGGAAGCAGGGCTGTGGAGTCGGAGTTAAAGAGTCGGAGTTGAGGTTTTTGTACCGGAGTCGGAGTCGGAGTCGCGCGTTTTTTTGGGTACTGCGACTCCGACTCCGGTCGGCATAAAAAATTTAAAAAAATTTCTAATATATTCCAATATAAAAATTCTTCGAAATTGGCGATGCAATATTTTGCAGATCAATATGAATAAGTAGATTTTAATTTATTTTATGAGAAATAGTTGATTCAAGTACTTTACTATTTAAGTATATTTAGGTATATTTTTTATACGTGCGGGAAAAAGTCTAAATTACATTAGCAAAACTTATATTTTATTTTATTTATTTATTTGTTTATTTCCAATTCTATACACAAGACTTAAAGCCTCTTATTGCAGTATAGAACATTATTTCAGCAAAAACATTAAAAATTATAATTCTTATAGATACAATTTTTAAACAACAGAAAGAAAAAGTTTTAAAATATAAAAAAAATAGGAAAAGAAAAAAAAATAGTAATTATTTATATAACAAATTTAATTTATAATTAACTAAACGATAATAAAAAAAAACCCAAGTGTAACAACAAATCAGTTATTAATCTAGTTGAAAAAGATGTGTGATTTCAACATTGTACAGAATAAGTGTTGCTATAGCGCATAAATACTAGTATGTATTAGAAAAATTGTGACGTAAAATTATTTCTCTTTTGTGTAGAAACATCTTTATCGGCCTGCCTTTAATTCCTACCATAACACTAATGTTTTTCTTATGCACATTACGCGGAGATTCCCATAATTCGTTTAATAAAGATGTTTCTACACAAAAGAGAAATAAATTTACGTCTCATTTATTTCGCATCACGGTTAGAGTAGGAGTCGGAGTCGCACTTAAAAAATTTCAGCGTTTGGAGTCGCAGTCGGAGTTAGTACTTTTTTCGGACGACTCCACAGCCCTGGTTGGAAGTGTTTCGTTTTTGGAGATTTATGTAAATTAAAAGGCTATACGCTACGAACTTATGAAGACGTAATGAAATTTTATGAGTTAACTCGGCATAGAATAAAATATGAGAAGGAAACAAAAAAGGAGCCAACATATAACGAAGTAGAGGCCATTGTAGCTGAAAAACTAAATGAAATGAAATGCAAAATCATCCATTTCCACAGTTGAAACGAAACGGGTGAAGGTAATAAATATTTCATACGTATTATATAAAATATAAAAAGCTTCTGAAGTCTCATCCAAAGATTCCTAAAAACAAGTTGGAAAGGTTTTGTTTTGAAAGTGAGATTTTTTTTGATATATCGGCAAGTAAATGCAGATATTTTCTGAAATATATTTGCGTAAAAAAACAGAGAACAAAGTTTCATAGCAGACCAAAGAACGGCTAGGCAGATGGTGATAAGTGTCTTAGATTTTAGCACAACAAAGCAGATCAGAAAAGCACTGAAAAGATAAATCGAAGAGAAAACAAAAGCATGTCGAAATATTGACAAACACTGAGTAGTGCATCTGAAAGCGATTCTGTTCAGTCGGATTATGAAAAAACAAGATAAATTCAATTGCGTGCTTAAAAAATTAAGTCGATGAGCAAAAAGAACGGTGTTGGAATTGATTTTACCTTACTATCAAAAACATGTGATAGATTTGGGGTTTCTGACAGGGCAGGAGCTGCATGCTTCGAGTTCAGAAATTATAGATTATAGATAAAAATAAAGTTCGACGTAAGGAAAGACCAGACTTTGACTATAACTAAAAAAGATGGAAAAAATACAGACAATGCATACTGGAAGAGCATATTTGGATTTTTTAACTGCAATTAATTGTGATGCTACTCGAAGAGCCTAATTCGATTCTTTTAATGCAATTGTTTGTGATGGCACAAATGTTAATTTTGTTAAATTTGGCGGTATTATACGAACCTTAGAAAAAAGATTGGATAGATCCTAACAATGGATTGTTTGTTTATTATATATGAATGAATTGCCTTTCAGACACCTGTTTTAGCACGTTGATGGCGGTACAACGGACCACAGACTTTTTTGGGACCAACAGACTTGACAACTGTGAAAAAGGCTAATAACACAGTTTCAACCAATTTCGTCTAATTTACCAGAGCTTTTGATGAACATATTAGTACAGAGCAAAAGTATTTGTACAGAATAGTTGAAGCAGTTGCAGCCGGCATTGTTACTAGCGTTTTAGCCAACAAATCGCCAGAGAAAAACATCCGATTAAACTCATTGAGCTAACCCGATTTCAGCGACGGAGGCGAAAAACCACCGTCGGCTATACCAAAAAATGTAAAGTGCGATTTTAATGTTTGTTGATTACAAAATTGCTTTGAAAACATTCGTATATTTTTCAAAAATGTTAAAAGCAATTGGGGGATTCACAAAGTGTCATAAAGTCATATGTCTTAAAATAGTAACATGAAAAAATACGACTGTTGTGAACAACCCCTCATAATTTAATGTGCTATTAATTACGACAGCACAATAAACATAGCAAGCAACGTTCTATTTATTTAAGACACTTTTTGTTTACAAACCAACAACAATATTTTTAAACCATTGTAAAATGTTAGAACATTATGACAATAAACCATGATAGCACACCTTGTGAATACCCCAAATATAATTAAACAATGAAAAAATCTGCCAAGAACAAAATACTTATCGCTTCCGTGTTAATATTCATTGCATTTTAAATTTATTATTTAGTGTTGAAATTTTTTCTCATCCCGTTTTTATGCGTGAGCTTATTTGACAGTTCAAAGCGGGAACTTTCTCATAAAAATTTTACAGACACAGTTTTTGGTTCTTCGATTATTACATCATTAAACATAAATGCTGGTTTTACTCGGTCAATGGATATAGTTTTGTTGCTTCCTTTAATTTCAACAGTAAAAACATTATTTGTCCTATTTACCACAAGAACCATCGTACGGCTGTTGAAGGGGTCTCTTAACGGCATCATTGCGAACAAAAACGTGAGAGCAACTTTCTAGGCTCTTGTGAAGAAATACAGCTCTATTCGTTTTGTGTTTAAATTAAACTGGTATCAACATGTTCATCTGCGCTTTTAGATTTTTAATGAAATCATTATTAGGTGACACCTCTGATGAGTTTTGGAGAAAGTCAGTTGGCAATCGTATTGTGGTACCATATACGAGTTCAGCCGGAGTTGCATTAATATCTTCTCTGATACTGGAACGTAGTCCCATAAGTACAGTACCAATTTTTTTTGTTATGACACATTAAAGAATCCTTTAATGAATGATGCAATCGTTATATCATACCAAGAATAAGTGTAAGTTCTTTGAATAGATTAGACTCGAATTGACGACCTTGGACGGTAGTAATCTTGGTAGGAACACCAAAACGAGAAATCCAACCTCTGTATAAAGCTTCTGCTACTGTATGAGCTGTCATATCTTTTAATGGTATTGCCTCAGGCCATCGAGTATATCTGTGTCTGCCGTTGGCAGAGGGTAATGGGCCAACCAAATCTATATTGATGTGGCAAAAATGTTATAGCATAAATAAAAAAACGCTATTGACTTTAAGACAAGTGACATTGAGTTTTCTTTCAAAATTAATGGTAGTTCTACATCATCTTCTTGGGATTTGCTAAGTTCTGCGTAATCAATAGAAGCTGGAACTTCGATAATGGCAATACGTAAAAGTGTATCAGCGATTGTATTTGCATGACCAGTGGATATTTATCGGGGACTGTTTTGGCATTCAGCCGCCGATAATCCCCACAAGGTCTGACCATTCTTTTTGGGCACCATATGTAAAGAACTTAACCAATTGCTTTTGGACGGACGACATATACCTTGTTCCATCATAAATTGAAATTCATGTTTTGCGACTTCGAATTGTTCAGGCGAAAGGCGTCGGGCTTTAGATGTTACTGGTTGGCTTTTGTTTCAATAACATGTTGCACTTTGTGTTTTTGATTGAAAGATGCTGTAGAAGGATAAGTTCTAGCCGGAAAAAGAAAAGAGTACTACCAAAAGTATTGATAATTGTTCCATTAGCGGCAACTTATTTAAAACTTGCAGGCTTTTCCTTAAAATTTTGGCTTGACAAAGGCAAAACGGATATATCAACGCCTGGGTCAATTAAAAATCTTTATTGAAGTTGTTGGTCAAAAATAAATAAACGATTCGTTGTTTGGCATCGGTCACTAGTTACACTTAGCGACCGCCTTGTGAGTTTTCCGACAGCGGGTCATTGTAGGAACATGGTTGACGACAACAACGTGCGTTGTTTCCAAACTTACGATGATAATAACATACCTGTTGTGATGAACTACGCGACCTTCGGTATCTATTACGAGAATTAGAACGTGAGTATCGACGGTTTTTATGAATTTGAAAGTCTTACTGCTGTAAGGCACTGCCATTTACCCTCTGTTTGCGTCGTATGTGGAGAATTACATGGCACAGTTCATTGCGATAACTCTAAAAACGATCCGAACGTAAAAAATGTAGCAACTGTGGCGGTAATCACACTGCCAACTATAGAGGATGTCCAGTATACTCCATCGTCAAGCGTTCGGTGGCACCGAAACCTAATCCCACTCAAATTCAGGTAACAAACCAAGAAAACACTAATGCCATACAGGTACCGCAGCCTGGCACTAACAGAATCTCCTACGCTAACGTCCTAAAATCAAACCATATGCCAATGCAATGTGATTTACCCAATAATGATGAAACTGCCGTTTATAGTTTAAGTCGACTAGACAAAACTATGGAAACATTAGTGCAAACTGTAAATAATTTGACGAACACAGTGGGAAATATGATGCAGGAAATGTTAAGAATACAGTCGATTTCATTGCAAGCTGTACTTAACAAGCCTTGAACTGTCTGAAAATTTGTTTTTGGAACGCAAACGGCATCCGCCAGCACAAAAATGAACTAGTGTACTTTCTTAAAAATAAACAAATTGATATTATGATGGTTTACGAAACGCATTTGACCTCAAGAAATACATTTAAAATAAATGGTTATATATTATGATACAAATGACCCTCGAGATTGAGCTTGTGGAGGTTCTGCCATTTTGATAAAAGCCCGAATCAAACACTACCTAATGTGTGAGCATTGTGAAGATTATCTGCAAGTGACGAACATTTGTGTTTAAGAACTAAATCGAAACATAGTAATTGCATCTTTATAATCTCCACCTAGATATTATAAATCATTAGAACCATACCTTCTGGGGGTCATGACTTATAACACCAAAGGGTCGTGTCTTGTTTAATACAATCTCTAAAATGGATTTAAATGTGGTCGCGAGCGGACAACCAACATATTGGCCTACTGATCAGCAAAAAATGCCAGATATCATCGATTTTGGCGTGGGTAGAAACGATTCATGTTGAAGCTTCTTTGGAACTATCTTCAGATCACACACCTACAATTGTTACTATAATGAACCCCAATAGAATTGTATCTCCGTCTGGTTACTTAGCAATAACAACCACACAAATAAATTGGTTAAAATTAAAAAAATATCTCAGCACCCATTGCACAGAAAATATTCCGCTTGATACACCGGAGAATGTGGAAATATGTATCTATTGTGAATGTTGACAGTTATCTTAAACTAACTGTTAATCATTCCAGCAAAACCATCAAAATAATAAAATATATTCTACAGATGTCGAGCGGCTCTTGACCGAAAAAAGGAGAGTTCGAAGAGTGGCAATTGCACAGATCTCCTCAACTTAAGAAATTATTAAAAGAGTGCACAAAAAGTTTAAGAAAGCTACTGCAGTCTCAGAAAACGGCACCCTTGAAAAAATATCTTAAGGAACTGGATGCAACTCCACAATCAGACTACTCATTATGGCGTGCAGCTAGAAACCTCAAAAGGCCAGTTATCTCTAAGCCACATTTAAGAAACGTTAATGGAAGTTGGGCAAGAAATTATACAGAAAAAGAAAATCTATTTGTTAATAATTTAAAAAACTTATTTACCCCTCATACATAACACAATATTGCTGTGGAGTTACCACCTGTTGATGTTAGAGCAGATGGTTCCCCTAAGATTTGAAATAAGTGAAATCGAAAAGGCTATTTGTGACTTAAACCCCAAGAAGGCTCCTGGTTTTGACAAGATCAGTAACAAAATGCTTTTGGAACTACCTTGCATAACAAAGAAAATTATTATTTTTGTTTTTAATGCTATTTTACGCCTTGAATACTACCCTCAAGAATGGAAAGTTTCCTTAGTTACCATGATACCTAAACCAGGAAAAGATCACACAAAAGATGAGTCATATAGGCCTAACAGTTTATTATATAATTTATCAACGCTGTTTGAGAAACTCTTAGTGTCAAAATTAATCCTAACTTTAAATGAAAATAGTTCGGTTTTAGAAAAGAACACAGCACAATTGAACAAACCCATCGGATAGTAAACGCCATAATAGAGACCTTTGAAGAAAAAAAATATTGCTCCGCTCTTTTCATCGATGTGGCTTATTACCAGGGTTTGGATTTTCATGCACTAAAAAATGAAAAAAAATGCGCTTATACCATGCCCTATAAAATGGAAAATGTGCATTTCAAATAAGAAAAATATGCACTAAAAAATATATGAAAAACATATAAAGTTATTTGTTTAAATTATATTTATTAATAACAAAAATAATAATTCAGGTAACTACGTAAACATTAGGGTATTTATTCGGTTAACCATTAATCGGTTAACCGATTAATTACTACCCGATTAACTGATCGGTTAATTTAAAATTGACTTTTTTCGATTAACGATTAAACCGGTTAATTTCAGTCGATTAACCGATGTAACAAAATTTTTAAATAATTTTAGTATTATAACATATTTTTTTGTGTTTTAATTATTTGTTTCGTCTCATATTCAAAAGGTAAGAAGGTGTTTAGTGATCTTAATTTTAAATCAGTGCTTGCTGTCAACAGCTTTCTGTTTCACATACTTTTTATATGTATGTGTTTAGTAATTTCCCAACGGGGAAAAGGAGTACGGATGCCTTCTAGAAGGCCTCTATACTCCATCTTTTGGATGTACAAGGCTTGCTGGCTCCATTTCATACTCATATCTTTTTTATACTCATATCTTTTTTATACACGTTGCCGCTCTCACTCATTTTGCCAGAGCTTCTGAAGGGCATTCAAATTAATGGTTCTTTGTAGGCTTTGCAGAGAATGGTGATTTTATAACGGGACCTGAATTCTTTGGCCTGAAGTAAGAAGGTGTTCTGAGTTTTCCCGATGGGTTGTTTCTTCTTATATCTTCTCATATCAACCTTTTAACAGAATTAACCGGAGCAATTAGAAGTGTTACAAATTTTAAAAAATTTAAACAGGACTAATGGCATTATGGAAGATTTAATAATATGTTTAGTGAAATCCAGGAAAAGGACTGAGAAATGAGATATTCTGAATTATGGGTACCTTTCGATTTCTCCTACATCTACGATAAATGAATAACTAGTAAATTGACCTCACAGCTTATTTTTTAATTAATACACAATATATATTAAATAAAAAATATGTATTGCATATTTATAAATTATTTTTTTGATCGTCGTTTTAGTTCAAGAATTGTTATGTTATTGTTTTTTTACAAATAAACTCCAAATAATAAATAATTTATGCAGTTTTATTTATTAATATCACCTAATTTTTAAAAAACTTTATTAATTGGTTAACCGATTAATAACCAAATTAACCGATTATTAACCGATTAAACAAAAACCTCGGTTAATTAATCGAACGATTAACCGATTAAATCAAAAGCCCGATTAAATGAATACCCTAGTAAACATACATATATGTATATTAAAATATATACACAAAAGTAAAATAAACCAAAAACAAACTTCAATCACTTGTTAATTCTTTTTAAAATAGGTAATTAGATTTAATTTAAATTTCTATTAGTATGAACAAGTAAAAGTTTCTTCAAAGTTGTGGACTTATGTTCTTGTTTTCCAAAAGTTGTATGTAATGTTACAAATTGAAGCTGTTTACAAAACATTAGATTATTGGTATTTTATAAGTTTTTTTTTGTTTTGGGTTACTATATAATTAATCACATTAATTTTCAATTGTAATATGTATTTTGGCCACATATAACAAATAAAAAATAAAATAAAAAAAATAACTCTGTCTTTTCGGACTCAAAAAGTTTTTATACATTGAAAATGTACGCTCAAAACGTCCACGGAAGTCAAGGGAGCATATTTGAAGGATGCCAGTTTCATGGGAAAATATTCATTTTTAATTTTATTTGCATAATTAAAATCAAATAAGCTTACAACTTTTTTTTATTTCATGAAATACTATATTATTTTTTGCAATACAGATTAAAGTTATGTTTACAAATGTCAAATATTTATATATATAAAGTATTATATATTAATTATTTGATTTAAATTTCTTTTAAAAAAATTAAAATACATCACAAAAATAAAAAATGCAAATTATATGCACTTAAAACAAAATATGCAAATATATGCATTATAGCAAAATATGCAGAAATATGCAAAAACAAATCGATGCCATTTTCCTGCAAATCCTTTGGTATGGAAAAATAACTGATCGAAATTGGTTTTGGATTACCGACTTCAAATATGCATTTGGATGAAAATGCAAGCCCTGCTTATTACATAAATTGAAGCTAAACTTACCGGTAAACACAAACAAACTATAAGAAAGCTACTTAGGCGGTCGCAAATTCATTATTAAAGAAGGCGACTTTTTAAGTTCGCCTCAGCCACAAGTCGCCTGGGTCCACTATTATACCTAATTAACATCTGCATTTAACTTAATAATGATGTTAATGAAACCTTCATTATAATTTTGTATTCGCTTCGTTTGTATTCAGTAATTATGAAACGAAAGCAACAAACACTCGATATTTAAGAGACGAGTAAGATGAAGTTAATGTGTTTACTTAAACAAGAGAATATGAATACTAACAACTCTGAAACAAAACAACCACTGATTAATTGTCGAATAAGTTCATGGAAAAAACACATTTATTTTAAAGTCAGTATTGCCAGTTGAAGGAAATGAAAACCATTAAGAAAGATAAAAAAAAAAAACAAAAATAACCATGAATAGTAAAAGCAACAAAATAACGAAGTACATTAATATTAAAATAATTTTTGTTATTTTAATACAAATTTGGAATAAATTCTGTTCTTAGTCTCGATTGCAAACTTCTACTTTACAACTCTATCTTAAAACCAATCTGGTGCTACGGTATTCACTGCCTCAGCGTCTAATATCGAAAAAAATTCAAGGCGCCAAAATAATCTTCTTCGTATAATAACAGCCGCTCCCTGGTATGTTAAAAACTCGAATATCCCCAAGGATCTTAACGTGCCATTGGTAAAAACTATGATTGCAAAATACGCAGTAAATTATATAAAAAGGCTTGAACTACATCCAAATCCACTAGCTCGAAATATTTTAAATGATGGCGGCCACACACGCTTAAGGAGAAGAGACACTGCAGCACTCACCCAATCAGAAGAGCGATAAACACCTAAATATATGAACAGAAACCGTGTTAAGAAAAATTTTTGTCGGGCACTGGCAGGACATGAATTAAAGTATTAGGATAAGATTTGATTACTTATTTTTAGTTCATATTTAATATATGAAGATTCAATAAAGAAACTCTGGAAAAAAAACTTTGAAATCTATTGTCGACCCAGAAATACAAAGAAACTGCTAATTTTCTCAGCCATACATTCGCGAATTAGCTGTCGTCCGGATGTTAGAAAGCACGACATCAAAAAAAAGTACGTCTGTTTAGTGAGCTCCTGAAATGGCAAAAAGCTTATCACTGAACCACCAAATTAAAATCAGTTAGCGAAGAAAATCTTCGATTGTTTATTGAACAAAAATGGGAAATCAGAAATTGAGTTCCTATCTCTTCCTTGTCACACACAAGTAGTAGACAGAGCAGTTAAAGCAGCGACTAGTGCTTCAGCTTCTTTGTGCAATAAACGAGAAGAGAAGGATTCATTAAGGCGCAAATAAACTCAAGCAAAGCAATGCCGAAATTCGACAGCAAATATAATATATATAATAACAAAACAAACTCTTCAATAAAATAACATAAATATTATTCTTTATTGTTTCTTATTGCTTGAAAAAATGCTATGCAATGTTTTCTTTTCTCTAATAAATATATTTATGATTGATATAATTTTTTTACTTATAAAAATATATTGAATTCAGCGTTAAAAAAACTGCAGTCAACGTTGAAAAACTGCCATTTCTTCCAAAAATTGGCAAAAAAAAAAAACTGTTGCTTTTACTGTTGATTCATTAAATGTAAACAGTCGCTGTCAAACCAACTCAAAAAGTGAAAAGTTGTTTTCAATTGTTAAGACCGATGATACGAATATCATTGTCAAAATAAACACAACAATCCAAACTTCTCATATTTCTAAACTAAATATATGTACATATGTACAAATGTTTTCGGATCACATTGTGTTATCGTTTTATGCACATTGTGTTAAAAAATAATAAAAACATATGCTTATAATCCCAGATTATAAAGTAAATCATGGTTAATCGATGCACAAACATGTAAATTTATGCCGGTTAATCGAATCACGGATAATCTAGTATCAACTGTATTTTGTTCTTGTTAGATTTTTTCATTGTTTAATTATTTTGCTTTTATCATTTTTGAATAATATACCTTTTTTTTAAACAACAAAGATTAAAGTCGCACTTTATATAATTTGTTTCAATTTTAGTAAATTTTGGTCGCCGTCAACGATATGTTTGACTGGCGTTCTCAACCGCTGCAATTTCATACCGGATTCGAGTGAAATATTATGACATTTATAACGTAACGACGTAATCTCTTTTGAAAGTTAGCGACATGAGTTACATATGTATTCACTTTTTTCTCACTTTTCGAGAAACGATGGAATATTTTGTTTCACATGTTTTCGAAGCGAGAAGTTCTCACCAAAGTTACAGAACATGGTTACTAGAGTTGAGCGATATTTCTGTACCTGTGATTTAATCATTGTTACTAAAAAATCACGAATCACAGTTGTGACCAAATTTGTCAAGTAACAGGTACTTGCTAAGTCGTTCTTTTTGTATTTTGTTACGAAAATTTATGATATTTCACTGTTCGTGCGGGTAATAGCGTTTTTTGAATGCAATGGCGAATAATGTTGCTGTATGTATACGCAAGTAAACGGCTTTGAAAGCTCTTACAATTGGTTGGTGTTTATTTGCAAAGTACTTACAAAAGCTCATGCGAAAGCTCGCGCATTGTACATATACATAGCTTGGACGCACGCACTTGCTATAAAATAACTAAAAACTGTGATCACAATCACAGTTTTAAAGAGCAGTGATTTTTAAATCACGTTCACTAATCACGATGTTCTTTAAAAATCACGGGATCGCTCATCTCTAATGGGTACTGCTATCATTTTGTAACAATATTTTTGACAAATTCAACATGAAACTGGAGGCAGAAGATTAACAACGATTCTAAACAAACTTTTTAATCTATTTAGAATTGTATTTTGGCATCTTTCTATCACTATGCCCGTTAAAACCAATATTTTTTTGTTCATACATAAGTGACCCAGCATAATGCCTAAAAATTTCATATAAAAAATTAGTTAACAACGATTTTATTGCATAATAAAAGATTTATATTATTGACAAAAACTCAATTAACACATTTTTTTGAAAAACGTCTTAAATAAATTTTACAACATAAAAGAAGTAATTAATTAAGCTCGAGGTCCAGGTTTTTGTTTTTATAAAATCATATTTTATTTTTCCAATATTTCGCTACAAAACATCGAGTAGCATCATCAGGGTTAAAGCTACAAAAATATAAAAACACATGAATACAAAACATCAATAACAATCAAACCAATAAGAAAATTACGCACAAAACAAAATATATAAACAACAAAAAACAATCAATGCAACAAAAACATGCTTACATATAATTTTTAAAATTCAAAAACAAATCGTTAAAAAAGTAGTTATCACTACTTATTCTGATATTGCACTGACTATAAACTATATATTGCACTGTATGTATATTAATTATTGCACTGTGTTTTTTTGTTCTTATTAACTAAATGACGATAGAAATCTGCACAGTTCTCTGTGAGATCAGCCTTAAAGTTAATTCTCTCCTTTGTTGGTGTGTTTATAATGTGAAGTACTTCTAACATGTAGCGTCGTTTGTAATTATTCTCACTGTCAATAACCCGTGCTCCATCAAAATCTGGAGAGTGATTTTTAACTGCACAATGGGCCGCTAATGCTGTTTTATGTGTAACATCATAAGTTCGAGATTTTTGGTCTGATTTATGTCCGGATAATCGTGTTTTGAATTTGTTTTTTGTTGTCCCAATGTAAACCATATTACATTTATTGGTATTGTTGCCATTACAGGGTATTTGATATACAATATTAGATTTTTCTAGGTTGTCAATTTTGTCTTTTGTCTTACTAAATAAATTCCCTAGTGTATTAAAGGTTTTGTAAGCCATACTGTATTTTTCTCCATTAAAAAGTTTTGATTTTTCAAAACGTTCTGATATTTCTGGCACATAAATTATGGATTTGTAAACTTTTTCTTCTTTGTCTTTCTTTCTTTGAGCCTTATCTTTTCCATATTCCCGAATCAATTTTTCGGTGATATTTCTTGGAAAATCGTTAGAATGTAGAATGTGTCGTATTTTGTTCATATTCGCATGGTGAAACTCACTATCACTAATATTTAATATTCTCTTAATCAGATTATTTGCGGTGTTGATAATTATTTTCTTAGGATGTTTAGAAAAGTAGTTAATAATGCGTCCGGACGCGGTTGGTTTCTGGTACCAATCAATTTTAATGATGTTATCCTCTCTTATTACAAGAGTATCTAAATATGGAAGTTTTGAATTAATTTCTTTTTCCATCGTAAATTGTATACTTCTATGGAAACTATTTAGATGTTTGATTATATCTCCTATTTCATCTTCTAGTGCAATACTGAACAGGTCGTCTACATATTTAGTAAGTATTTTTGGTTTTTTTGTCAATTTTTCCATACAATTATCTAATAGTTTTTCCATCACAATGTCTGCGACTATCGGAGATGCTGGAGATCCCATTGGCAAGCCCTTTCGTTGCGTGTAAATTTTGTTGTCATATTTAAAGTAGCGATTATCTTTGATGCAAAACTTAAGAATACGGAAAAATAATATTTTACTCATATTTGTGTATTCAGAGATCTCTTCCCATCTGTCGTCAATAATACTTAGAGCCAAATCAACTGGAATGCTAGGAAACAACGCTATTACATCGAAAGATGTAATGATTTGGCTCTAAGTATTATTGACGACAGATGGGAAGAGATCTCTGAATACACAAATATGAGTAAAATATTATTTTTCCGTATTCTTAAGTTTTGCATCAAAGATAATCGCTACTTTAAATATGACAACAAAATTTACACGCAACGAAAGGGCTTGCCAATGGGATCTCCAGCATCTCCGATAGTCGCAGACATTGTGATGGAAAAACTATTAGATAATTGTATGGAAAAATTGACAAAAAAACCAAAAATACTTACTAAATATGTAGACGACCTGTTCAGTATTGCACTAGAAGATGAAATAGGAGATATAATCAAACATCTAAATAGTTTCCATAGAAGTATACAATTTACGATGGAAAAAGAAATTAATTCAAAACTTCCATATTTAGATACTCTTGTAATAAGAGAGGATAACATCATTAAAATTGATTGGTACCAGAAACCAACCGCGTCCGGACGCATTATTAACTACTTTTCTAAACATCCTAAGAAAATAATTATCAACACCGCAAATAATCTGATTAAGAGAATATTAAATATTAGTGATAGTGAGTTTCACCATGCGAATATGAACAAAATACGACACATTCTACATTCTAACGATTTTCCAAGAAATATCACCGAAAAATTGATTCGGGAATATGGAAAAGATAAGGCTCAAAGAAAGAAAGACAAAGAAGAAAAAGTTTACAAATCCATAATTTATGTGCCAGAAATATCAGAACGTTTTGAAAAATCAAAACTTTTTAATGGAGAAAAATACAGTATGGCTTACAAAACCTTTAATACACTAGGGAATTTATTTAGTAAGACAAAAGACAAAATTGACAACCTAGAAAAATCTAATATTGTATATCAAATACCCTGTAATGGCAACAATACCAATAAATGTAATATGGTTTACATTGGGACAACAAAAAACAAATTCAAAACACGATTATCCGGACATAAATCAGACCAAAAATCTCGAACTTATGATGTTACACATAAAACAGCATTAGCGGCCCATTGTGCAGTTAAAAATCACTCTCCAGATTTTGATGGAGCACGGGTTATTGACAGTGAGAATAATTACAAACGACGCTACATGTTAGAAGTACTTCACATTATAAACACACCAACAAAGGAGAGAATTAACTTTAAGGCTGATCTCACAGAGAACTGTGCAGATTTCTATCGTCATTTAGTTAATAAGAACAAAAAAACACAGTGCAATAATTAATATACATACAGTGCAATATATAGTTTATAGTCAGTGCAATATCAGAATAAGTAGTGATAACTACTTTTTTAACGATTTGTTTTTGAATTTTAAAAATTATATGTAAGCATGTTTTTGTTGCATTGATTGTTTTTTGTTGTTTATATATTTTGTTTTGTGCGTTATTTTCTTATTGGTTTGATTGTTATTGATGTTTTGTATTCATGTGTTTTTATATTTTTGTAGCTTTAACCCTGATGATGCTACTCGATGTTTTGTAGCGAAATATTGGAAAAATAAAATATGATTTTATAAAAACAAAAACCTGGACCTCGAGCTTAATTAATTACTTCTTTTATGTTAGAATAAAAAGGTCAAATAAAAATAAATTTAAATAATAAATTTTACAACTTTTTAATTACAAAAGATTTTTCACAATTCTTTCTGTAGAATATTAATCATCTTGCTGCGAATTTAAAAAAAATAGCAAGTTTTAATTTTCAAATAAAAAAATAAATGCAATGTAACAAATGCATTAAATATGCTAACGCAATAAAATATTTTTTTTTTTTTTGCAATTAACCAAATCAATGGCAATGCAAGTTTTTTGCATTACCATTAACTTTAACAATTTTAATGCGCTATTTTTTACATTTAATTATTTTTTAATCAAAGTTATTTTTTAAATACATTAAATTGTATGCCAATTAATGCACCACTTTGCATTACTAGAGAAGTTTAAAAATAATAGTGCATTATTTGTGGATTATTATAAAAACATATTCAGCCCAATAACACTATGCCACAAGAAAATTAACCTCAAAACTGAGACATTTTCTTAGCTAAATTTAGACTGTTCAGCACGAATATGGCATTCATTTATTTTCTCATGAAGCGTTTTCGAGATATTCGAGAAAAACGTGTTATTCTGCAGTTGTTTTTACTGTTTCGAAAAATCTCGAGAACTGTTCACCTGAATTGTACAGTATTTAAAAATTTGCATAGATATGTCTCTTCTCTCAGCCCATTTCTATAGTTAAACTTGAAAAAAATTTGATTTTACGTTTTTTTTTTTAATTCACCAAATTAAGTCGCTCCAGTAGGGCAATAAAAAAACCATAAAAAATTGTTTAACCTGGGGGCTAATTCTGGCAGTCGTGATCGAGTACTTTTTCAATTCGAAGGCAATTTTATTTCTAATTCTTTTAGTCGATACTAAAGGAATTTAAATAAGTTTTTCACTGTTGTAACGCATATAATTAAACACTGAAAGAATAATTTTGATTCGTTTGTATCGATTGAAAGAATAAGGAATAACATTGCTTTCGAATCGATCAAGTATTCAATCACAACTGTCAGAATTAGCCCTCTGCATCTTAAATAATTTTTTGTTTCAAACGTACTAAGTGTGAAATTGTTATCATCGGACAAAAAATAACTATAGTGAAAACATCCGAATTTTAATTTTCATAAAAAAATTTACACAGAAAAAATTAAAATTTGTCTATAATCACCAAATGCCAAGGCGAATTCATTCCAGGTTATCTCGGTAGTACAACAAGTACAAATTGTACAAAAACCACAAGCAATTTGTTTTTGTAAAATTATTGTAGAGTGTCAAAAACCGAAACAAATCAAAACAGAAACAAATATAATAAACAAAATTTTGACATCCAACAATTCTATAGCTAAAGAAAAAAAGTTATCAGCAGGGCTTTTAAGATCACCTGTAATGAATTCGCCTTGCCAAATGCATTCCAAATTCATATAATCAAGCAAACAATTTGTTGATTAAAAAATTGTAAAAATTAAAAATTGTAAATAATTTTGTTTTTTTCAATAAATGATATTTTTAATTTGAATTAAAAAAGTGATCAAAAAACTTTGCCGTTTCAACCAATGTGTTAATTGGTTAAATTAAATATAGCTCAGGTTTTGACAATTTTCAACAACAATTCTACAATTCAACAATTCTAAGTTATGTAATTAATATATTAATTAAAAAGTTATTTCAAAACAACTAAAATGGTTATTAAATCAAAAATTTTATTTTTAATTTTCTTTCAACTTTTTCTTTCACTCATTAACTCAATGTAACAGAAATGCTACAAACATAAATATTTGCTTTTGTTATAATAATAGTATGTATTGTTACGTGTTGCAAATAAAAGAATACGAAAATGATACACCTATCTATAATTTTTTATCAAAATATCAAAGCTTTTTTTAGTTTTGAGATAATTTTACAAATTTTTAATTTGCTTAGCAGGGGGATTTTTAAATTTTACATTGGCCAAAATTGGAAGCGACTTAAGTCAATAGTGGCTCCGTCCAAAAGGCTTATTGTGAATGAACATCTTAATTACTGTGTTGCCATAGTGTTAGTATGATTTAAATCAACAAAAACTTTATTATTACGTAGTTTAGTGACCTATTTTTAGGATTGTTACAGGTATGTCACACTGGGTTATAAAGGGTTAGAGATGTTTAATGTATCAATTGATACCCATATAATTATTTTAATTTATCTTAAAATGTAATATTTTTTACATTTAAAGTTCTTCTAAAAGGAGATCTTGTGTGATCATGGAAGTGTGCAGTATGACAAGAACATTGCCTAGTTTTATGTCTATGTCGATTCAAATGCATAAAATTTGCTTTTGCAGGGTTTTATTATAAAATAACGCCAGGATTTTGATCGATATCAAATGCGGTAATTTGGCCCCAACTATTATATAAATAAAGTACACTGCTAAATGTTCAATATAAGTATTGAAAGTGTAGCATGCAGTATTGACAAATTTTATGTGATCTTTCAATACATTGAAATAGATTGCGATTTAAATATCTAATAGGTATTGAGCGTGTAGCAGTGCCCTAAGAGTGTTTTAAGGTACAACATATATGTACATATGCATTCAATATTCGTTATTCGTTAAGGAATTTTACACAACAAACAACCAAAGTTTTTTTTTACTAATAATAATACTTAGTAGAACAATATATGTTGTTTTCTTTGCTGCTTGCTTTACGCTTTACTAACAAATAATTCTTTGTTATATACCTAAAATAATACTTTTCTAAATAAAATTATTTTCATAAATCGTAATCACACACTAATTACAATCAGTTATGTAACTAACCAAAGAAAATTAATTAAGTCTTATGATCTCTTTTCATAAATTGTATATGTTTTTTCTCTCTCTTTTATTTCTTCTCCAAATAGGACGAAAAAAGCCTGGACATAATCGGACAATACAAACCAGAAATATTTTGTTGAAAATAAGCATAGAAAATTAAAAGTAATGATAATAGTGCTTTAAAAGTCAACATACATAAATTGTTTTGTACATAAAATGAAATTAATTTGGAATAATCAGAGTGCAAAACAAATAATAATTAGATTAACTAACAATAAAGAATCAGAAATGTAATATTTATAATATAAATCAATTATGTACAAGTATCTCACACATCACTTTATAGAAAAAAAGAATTACAATTAGAATTGCAAAAGCAATATTAAATATAAATATTTGTTATCAGTTACAAAAAATTACATTATTTTAAGAACAATTAAAATAAGTATAAGTACTCATATTTAGTGTTGTTTTGTGTTAAATCATAAAAGATACAAATTTTGTTTTATATGTTTAAGTATATCTATTAGCTTACATACACGTTCATTTTTAAGTTATCATTAAATACGTTTCTTCTGTTTTTATCGATTCCTCGTTTACTTAAATACATCATCTTCATCAAAAACTTTATTGTTATTCTACAATTTTTGGATTCATTTTTTTCATAATTACAGGTAAGTTTCTGTAGTGTCTTTAGTTGGATCTGACCAAATAAACTAATTGAATACTAACTCAAATCCTTTTAGACCTTCATTACTCTATTTCTATTTCTGTTCACTCTTATAGAAAATGTTGTGTTCCATTGCTTTCGTGTATGCTTTTAAACGCTTTTTAGCTAATGTTTTTTAATTACAATATAATATACATTACTATATTTTTTATACCTATAGTGAAAAAAATATTAGCTGTACAGCTTTAAATGAAGAATCATTTTGAGTTACTTTTGCACTATCTTGGTTCTCATCTAAGTTGAAGAATAGCTGAGACGAGAAATTTTTTCGATAAATATTTCGTACAAAAGTACGAATCTAATATATTTATAAATTCCAAGTGCTTTAAAGCATCAAATTCAGATGGGAAACCAGATAGTAACAAATAATTTTTTAAATAAATCTTTAAAATAGTCATGGAAATAAAGCAAACAATTAGTTACTAAACACAAAACAAATTATATGTTGCTCTTTTATGTTGAAAGTACAAATAATTTAATTATCTTTCTTTTCTAGATGGCTCATGTGGTTGGCGTTCCCAAACGCGATCCTTGCCGAAAATGCCAATTGCCTGTATTTTTGGCTGAGCGTTTAATGGTAGGCAAAAAAGTCTATCATCGAACCTGCCTGAAATGTGCACGCTGTGGTTATCAATTGACACCGGGAAGTTTTTATGAAACTGAAATTGATGAACAATACTGCTGCGAAACATGTCCTGATGAAGAAGTAACCCAAACTGACTTAGAACAACATTCTTTTGGTAGTGATGTTAATACAGCAGAGTGTTCAAATGTCGAGAGCACAAATA
Source organism: Pollenia amentaria (assembly GCA_943735925.1). Lineage (NCBI taxonomy): Eukaryota > Metazoa > Arthropoda > Insecta > Diptera > Polleniidae > Pollenia > Pollenia amentaria. Next base: position 233,980,814 of record OX031008.1, read on the forward strand.
CAGTTGAAAGCGAATCAAATATTTTAAGAACCTCATCAAAGACAGTACGCAGTTCAATAAAAGATCGTTTAGCGTTCTTCGAAAGTAATCAAGATGGCGACAAATCCGATACAAAGCTTTTGCAAAAAAGTTTAAGTGATGAAGAGAAATCTAAAAGTTTACAAAGAATGGATAATTCTGCGGCAGAAGTGGCAGCCTCTTATAAACCCAACTTAGCTCAAACAGCTTTTCTGAATAACACTGCTGACAATGAAGAAGTGTTAAATGATGAATCATTGTCATTACAAAATACAAAAATGGAAACATCTGATTCGGAAGAGGATACTGATGATTTACTTAATGTCTCTTTACCGCCAGAACTTCCTAAAAGTTTGCCACCTCTGCAAGAGTTTTATAATGATAAAAACCCTGAAGAAAAGAAACGCTTTTCTGTTTCAACACAGTTAGAATTAAAATCATTCCCAAATGCAAAGGAAAGTATTGCAGAAAATGCAGATGAACAACAAAATATTGTAATAGAATCTGTAAAAGAAAAAGACACTATTGAATTGCAAATGAATATTTCACCCAGCATAAGAATAGAAAATACCAAGAACAACAATGTGAATGATGAAGAAAATATATCTGCTGCAACACTTCAAATAAGCAGTATTGCAGAACACCAAACAGAAGAAACAATTCAAATCAACAAATTAGAAAATAATTTAGGTTTTAGTGAAACTAATGATAATAATTGTACTACCAAAGACAAATTAGAAGACGAGTTTATCACAAAGACAACAGACGAAGACTTTCAACATATTAAGGACGAAAAAGTTGTATCTGATCCAGGAATTAAATTATCTGTACAACCAGAGGCGATTCCGATAATAAATGATTATAAACCAATCGAGGAAAAGGCCATCGTGTTACGCACAACACCCACTGAAGAAATTCAATATAAATCTCTTCAAGAGGAAAATGAAAAAAACAAAGGCCTTAGTGTGGAACGTGATTCTCTGCAACAATTTGAAGTAGTTGTAAATAACAAAAAAGGAGCAGAAACTCCCCCCAAACAAACACAGGAAGATGTTATTGATAATGAAATTCTCACTAATGAAGTAGGTTTTACATCTGATGGTGATACCGATAATATAGCAGTAGGCGAAAGAACAAGAGTCCAAAATAAAGTTGTTGGTATTGAAACTATAGCAGAAGGAAATCTAAAAACAAATTTAATTGATTACAAAGTGCCTTTAACAATGGAATTAAAAGACAATGGTGTATTAGAAACAAATATTAGCGATAAGAAAAAACACATTGAGAGTGATACACAAGATATTCCTCCTATACCAGTAAAAAAATATAGTAAAAATTTAACTGAAGAATATCCGGAGGATTTAAATCCATTTAAGTCCGATGAGGAAGACGACGATATTCTTGATAACAACAAAGAGAATGTAGAACTAAGAAAGTCTTACTCATCTTCACCGAAAAACAAAAATTTAAATCCCTTTGATTCATCAGATGATGAAGTGGAATTGGAAAAAACCCAAATTGCAAGAACGTCAAATAATTCAACTCCCAAAATTCCACCACCCAGGCCACCACCACCACGTATATCCAAAAATCCATTCGGAAGTGAAGATGAAGACGACGCCGCATCCCAAAATTTTATTAGGCGTTCTAGTCTTACAGGATCGCAAAGTATAAAAACTCCTGTACCAACCCCTCGCTCAAATATGTAAGTACTGTTTTAGACTTCGCAACATTTATTAATAAATTAAAAATAATTTTCTATCGTTTCTTAAAAATAGATGAGCATAATAATTAATGAGCAGATTAAGACTACCAATATTTAAGTTTGTGATGATAATAATAATTTTACACATTCGTATAACACACTAGTTGCAATTAAATATAATTCTTAATTTTCAAAAGTGAATTTCAAGAAATTTATTGTCAATGTTCATACAAAATATGTATTTAGATTTTATTTTTGCTTGTAATTTTTTTCTAAAAATAAGGCATAATTTGAAAATCAACATATAGGTATAGTGAAAAAACACAAACACGAGCTTATTAAACCGTCAAAACATTTGCTTCTATTTAGTTTTCTGTCAGCTGCCCATTGAACCTCATTTTCTATTAGAATAGAATGTCCAATTTTTATTCAAGCTATTTTTCATATTTTTTTAAATATACATACATATTTTGTGAAGTTTTGAATAGCTTTAAACAACTCTTTTCCGAAAAACACGTTTAATAAACCTTTCCGTAAAGTTTCGGATAAGCATCAATAATTTTAAAAAAATTATGTATGTAGGCCCTAATTGTGTAAAACGCAATGCAACGCCAAAAATTATATGGAAAGCAAAAACGAAGTCAAAAATATTTTACAATTTTGTTAAATTTCAAACGCTGCATATCTTGTGTTAACTAACGGTTGTGAAACAATTGTTTTAAAAATTATTTTTCATATGCCTTTAATGTAAAATTAAAAAATGTTTTGCTTCTACAGAAAATTTAGAAATTTTGAGTCAATGCCCTCTTGTTGGTTAAGTACGAAATGTTTCATTAAAATCGGTTTTATAAAACCCAAATATCCCTAAAGAAGCTTTCCATTGAGATAGAAAAATTATAAATTGACCTTGAGCTTGAACAATTTATTAAGACGAATCAATAATTTTATTAATGTTGGTTGGTTCCTGGCAGAGTTTCTAGTACTTCATGATCAAAAATAGTTAAAATTTATACAAAAATGCTTAAATAGTGGCTAACAACATGTTAACACAAACAATAGTGCTATATTCGGCTTTGCTGAACTCTATACCCTTCACGATAGTAGAAATGCAATTTTTTAGAGTGTTAACATTAAATTTTTTTTTTTTTTTATTTAAAAATGGCTATTATTTAACATACATACCTATTAACATATTATTGTTAAAATCGGACTGTAAAATTTTAAGCAAACATGTTCTGTATTTAAGCATTAAAAAATTAATTACAACTTTTGAAAGTATGTTTATTTCATAACTTAGCAAATTATTAAAACACTTCCTGGTGAATTGAAAAGAAAAAACGTCGGTATATTCGTTAAATTATATATATCGGTATATTATAAAAAAAAAACAGATCCCTTTGTGAAACGGATTTTGTAAGAAAATTTGTTTAATAAACCTTTTATTAACCTGTTTTATTTTTTTTTATAAATAAGGCACAATTTTTTTTGTATTAAAATACAATATCAGTAGAAATATGTTTTACAATGAAGCCAACAACAAAAATTGATTTCTTGTCCTCAAAAAAAGTAAAAACTCCGTTTTTTTCTATGGCAATCTACAAGAAATAACTTAATTTTTATGACAGCGCTATCTAGCGTGAGTTTTAGGTAAAAAATATCAAAAATGGATTCCTTGGCCCCAAAAACAGTAAGATACCACAACTTTCCAGGATTATAAAAAAGCATCGTTTTATCAAATTTTTAATGATTTTTTTTTTTTGTTATTTTCAAATGCGTGTAAGAAAAATCTAGCACTGAACTAAAAAAGGCCTTGACTGTTTTGTTATGGAAATCGTCAACTATCATTTGCTTTTGGTTTCATTCCATTCCGATTTTTGTTGTTGCACTGTGTTATGTAAAGAGAAACTGTCGAAACCAAACCTATATGTATTTTTATTTTGAGATACATTTTAAAATAATTTAAGTAACTTTTACACATTTTTAATAGTAAACTTAATTTGTATTGGCAGTACTAAAAATAAAAAACCCGTATGCAACGAATTGCTATTTGCATGAAATTACACGCCCTACTTAAATATATATTCCAAAGTTCTTCAAAGTTTTTAATTTTGCACCACCCTGTACATTGGTCGCTTAAAAGTTTGTGTTGCCGAAAAACACATAAATTTGTACTTGTATTATTGTACACCAAATGTACATACATATGTATATATCGTTGGTCTCAAGTAGAAAGGCCCTAACTAAAATAATTGTAACTGTATAGGAGAAGGTAAAAACATAACAGAAACTGTATGTATCATAATGTAAACTTGCTCATACAACTGCTTGTAAAGCCGTTATTCTTTACAACAATATCTGCGTTCGAGAACACAAAAGTTTTTACTTTTCTTTACTGAACTTTACTGCATTTTACTAAATTGCGTTCGCGTACACAAAATACAGTAAATGAGAACACAAATTGAGAGCGTAAAGTGACAGTTCTTGACTGAGTACTTACAAATTTTTACTGCAGAATTTAAAATTTTAGTAAAACAAAAAAACATATGTTTCAAAAGGTAAACAAACAAAAGTAGCAAACAAAAGGCATACAAAATTTGAAAAAATTGTTTAAAAAAAGAAAAGTTGAAATAAAACTAAAATAAAAACAAAAAATGAAAAAATATTAATTAATTAAACTTGTTTGTGAAGATTTTATATGGCTAAATACCAACTTTTAAAACTTTGTTTAGTTATTTTAATTTTTTGGAGTTGTAAAAGTGTCAAGTACTCGGGTACTTAGAACAGCCCTTGTTTTTAAAGTTATCAATAGTAAAAAAAGTATTCGTGTACTATTGATCAAATTTAGCCGGACACAAATTAGCAAATTCAAATAAAATATGAAACAAACAAATATGAAAGATTACATAAAATAATTTGTTTGTATTTTCCAAAAATATTCGTGTTATAAAAAGTATTTAATCGAGTACCGATAAGAAATCGAGTTAAGTAGTCAAAAGTGTAAACATTTTTCAACACTTCAATTATTTGCCATCAGCTGTTGCCTTTATTTTACGAATTTTTACAAATTTTGCGTTCGCGTACTTTTTTGGACAACAGCTATTTGTGAGAGCAAATTTTTAAGTTTACTCATTTACTGCATTTTACTGTAAAAGTACTCAAACGCACCTAATGTAATGCATTTTTGTGACGAGGTGTATTTGTGTAAAATTTTGTGGAATAACTGGAAAACTCACTTTCGTAAAAAATGCGAGTTAGGGCCTTTCTACTTGAGACCATCGATATGTATAATTGTATGTACATACATATGTATATTTAGTTTCTAGGTATATTTCAAGTGCTAATTAGATAAAAATGAAGCAAGTACCTAAACTTAAATTTTTTTTTCCATATTTAAATGTTACAAAGTCGTGTTGAATTTATTAACTCAAGAAGCTACATGTTCTAAAAGTGATTTAAAGCCGCTACTACATGTAATACGTATTGCATGTGTATACCTACATGTATGTACTTTTTAATAGCAATGACTAAAAATATAAACTGGTTTATACAAAAATACTTCCGGTTTTTAAAATAATTTTTGAAACTCTAGTTGCTAATTATCAGTAGTTTTCTTTTTTTTCCCTTCTTCTGGATTTTATAATTATTTTAACTTTGTTCTTTCTAGTTTAAATAAAATAATAGTTTTTGTATTTTGACAGTGTCTCAGTTTTGTCACTCAAAATAAATCTAAAATAAGGAGTTAAAAAGCTATATTAAATTTGAACACGTTCTTTATATGGAAGATTTGTAGTAGACAAGTCAAAAAATGCTGCTGAACATTTTTGTGCCTGAATAAAGTGTGTATTACCGAATTATTTGATGTCAATTTTCTTAATTTTTATAAAGTAAAATCACAAAAACAGCAATTTAATTTATTGATGTACAATAGTACCAAATTTATTAAAAATTCGTTAAAAAATACTGAAATTAAAAAAAAAACAAATGTAAAAGTTATTTTTTTTATGTACATTAAAAAGCATATGTTTAACCAACGCGTCGCTTGTATTAATCCAGGTTTTTAGAGAGAACTTTTCAATCGGCTTTGTCAGTTTTAATTTGGCTCTTTACAAAACAACAACTGTGAATAAGACATTAAACGCATACAACAAAGTTAAACAAACAAATAATAAAAAAAAAAAAAAAAATCAAAATAGTGCTTCCAATTAATTAAAGAACATTAAAGTGGGTGTCATATGACTTTATATGAAAACTAATAACAGAAATTCAAATAATTTAACCGACGCCACCACTATCAAAAAAAAAAAACTACTGAGTTTTATGGCAAAGTTGTGGTGGACAAGACATTATTTTTATTTCAATCTTACTGTTGTGTTTACGCATGCGTTCATTTCTTTTGGCACATACAGTTGACAAAGTGTTTACTTGGTCTGCATAATATTTTGTTGTAACGGTTTTAGTTCCGTTTTTAATTTAATACAAAAAAAAAAAAGTTTTTTTAAATATACAAATTTATTATATGTACATATGTACGTACTTATGTGTGCCCTAAGTTAGCTTAAAAGAAACACAAAAGTACTTTATTCACACATTTTTTCATAAATATTATGTACTTAATACAAACGTATATGCATACATATGTATGGTTTGCTAATAATAAATAGCAGTGACATTGTACAAAAAACCTTAGTTTATAAAATATCTTAGATGTTTTAATAATATTAGATTGTGTGCTCATCTATTTAGAAACAAATTAAGAAAAGATATGTTAACCCGAAAATTCCATCATCATACACTTTTAATCGTTTCTACATCATAAAATTCAATATCGCTCTAAAATGTTAAAATACAAATATATTCCTCCACATAAACTTAGATCCCAATCACAAACTCCAACACCAGAGCCAACACCGCGAATGAGCACTAAAGTTAATACGACTATTAGCAGTTCTGCCTCGACAACACCAAATACATCATCTTTACCAATTTTACAAAATTCCAGTGATTTTTATGGTAGTTCTAATTCACTGCAAAGTAATAATGCAACTCCTTATAATCTATTGAGAAATTCAGATGTAAGATCATCCAACATTTCTCTTAACTTATCGGCAGGAGGAACAATTAGATCCCGTAAATCGCGTAGAGCTCCTCTTCCGCCGGCACCTGTTAAGGAATTGTTCCCATCGAATGAGACAATTAATACCAGTTCAAAAACCTCGACTCCTAGTTCGAGTACCGTAGGTACTCCAAAATCTGCCCGTAAAAAGAGACCTGCTCCGGCTCCTCCAAAACCGGCCAGACTTGAACCGTCTCAAGTTCCACAAATACACGTTGATACAGTAAGTACGCAGCCAAAAAACTTGAATAGTTACCCTCTGCAGAGTGAATTGGACTCGAAATTATCCGACGAAGAGAAAGCTTTGTTGGAGGGTAAGACTTTAGAGTCGCAGCTTATAGAATCGGATATATCATTCTCGCCGGCAAGAATACTGAATTCTAAGCGATTAATACCATTGGACAAGGAACTACTTGAAGAACATGGTTCATTGCCGTACCTTGAAGGGAGTATCAGTCAGTGTGATGACTTAAAGCAGCAAAATCAACAAAAATCTTCTGCAGTGCATGAAGAAGAATCCAACGTTGTGTACCGTCGCCTTTTAATACCCCAAAATTTGGAAACTCCAACGCATGAACACAATCCGCTTATAGAGGATCTAAGTAAATCTCCTTCTCTTGGAGAAAGACAACTAGAGAAACTTAAAGATAATAAAGAAGCTAATAATCGAAACCGACAATCTCAAATATCAGTTACTTCATCAGGTGCTGAAGATAATGATCCGTTGTTTAACAAATCTGCCCACGGGAAGTGGAAACGCCGCAAGGGTCCAGCACCTGCGTTGCCTATACCCCCCCGCAAGGTTCTGCAGATGTTACCACTGCAAGAAATAAAGCATGAGTTGGAAATAATTGAAGTACAACAACAGGGTCTGGAAAAGCAGGGCGTTATTCTAGAAAAAATGATACGAGATCGCTGTGAGGGGGAAAATGGTGAACCATTAAATTTGAGTGGACTGCCAGGCGAAAACGAAGACTCTGCCTCTGGTTCAGCACCTGCGGAAAATTCGAAGGAAGTTGAAAATTTAATATTACAACTATTCGAATTGGTAAATGAAAAAAACGAATTGTTTCGCCGTCAAGCCGAGCTCATGTATTTGTAAGTGCATTAAATCAATGTAATTTTTCAAATATACTTCAAATTTTATTTTCTACATAGACGTCGACAACATAGACTAGAACAGGAACAAGCCGATTTAGAATATGAAATTCGCATTTTAATGGCTCAGCCTGAGCGTAACAAAACCGATTCAGATAAAGCTAGAGAAGAAGCCCTAATAGAACGATTGGTTGAAGTCGTGCAGTTACGTAATGAAGTGGTGGAATGTCTGGAAATGGATAGACTTCGTGAAGCGGAAGAAGATCAAGTGAGTTATAAAAAGTTAAATATTAGTTCGTTATGTTATTTCCCTAAACATATGTAAGTATGTATGTATGCATATATGTATGCATGTATATATGTATGTTTTAATATATATTTTATAATATATACTAGAGGCCTGCAACAAGACCACTTACAAGTCATATAAATTCATTGCGTTTTTTCAATCCTGTCATAAAATTCTTTCAACACATGTGTATTGTTGTAAGTGAGCGCATACAATTGAGATTATGTGTGTTGTAATGAGTTGAATAAGTTGAATTTTTTTTTCAATTCATTTGATGATTTGTTTCGAGTTTTTATATTTTTTGTTTATTATGTATGTATAATATTATCATGCTATACCCCCGGAAACGAGCACTTTTCGTCATTTTCACATACACAACACGAATGTTAACAAAACTACCTTTAAAGATTGTTGTTAAAAAAACATCGTTTTCTTTTTGTACACTTAGGGATACGATAGCCACAAGCAACACACATGTGTTGAAATTAACAAAACGAATTGATAACATGCAAGACCATTTGGTAATTTTCATAGTCATACAAGTCATTTTCTTAAAACAACTTGTTTTGTGTATGTTACCTGTGTTTTCTCATGCAGTGCGTGCGAGTGATTTGACTTGTGTGACGCACATCACAACTCACGTAGTATTAATTTTTTTGAGTATGTACGTATTAAACCTCTGCACAAATGCATTTGAATGTCGTTTTAAGACATTCGTTTGTTCAAATTAAATACTGTATTGTGCTAAACAGATATGCATATCACATAAAAAAATTTAAACGCACAAATGCAAATGGATTTGTGTGTTATAAACGACTAAATACGAAATGTAAAGAGTGCGGAATATACTCCGCACAACAACAAAGCAAGACAAAACTTACTAACTACACAAAATCACCACAAACACACCAAACAAAAGTAGCAAAATTGGTGATATGAATATTCTTATTTTATTAAAGAATGAGTTTACCCAGAAAACGCAAAGTCAATCGTTTAAAATATAATGATGCATTAAACATACATACCTTATACATCCTTAGGTAATATTTTAACTGCCCGTTTTTTTTTTTTCAAAATAAAATGAAAATTGTATCATTGGAATTTATATTGAAACAACAATTAACAAACTCAAATGCGAAATGCGCATAGAAACTAGCTTCCAGTGTTTTTATCAAAAATAAAAATTGGGAATTTAGCACGTCATAGAGAAATCTTATTAATAATGAATTTTGTATTCCCGTAAATAGCTTTTGATAATAAATTTGCAAAAAAAAAACTGAACTGGCAAGTTGCTTTATTAAGCAATTTTCTTTTTTAATTTTGTTTTTTCTTTTTACCCTATTACAACTACAATTCGAGTAGGGAAAAAACCAGCCAATTGTAGGGGAATGTAAGAAAAGATAAACCGCGTAATAGGAAACTAATAGGTACTGAAAAATTAAAAAAAAATTTTTTTTTTTTTGTTTTAAGCAAAGTATAATTTGAACTATCAACAAGGACATAGATTTGAAAATTTTTAACTAAAAATGGCAAAACGGCTAAAAATTCGTACTTTTTGTAAACACATTTTTTTTAAATAATTTGCGATCCCAAGTAAAAAAAATTTTGTTTGTATGGATGTCACAAAAAAAAAACAATATAAAAGTGGGAAAATTGGTAATATTGGGTACATTTTAATCAACCCGATTTAGACTGGAAATTTAAAATTATTTTTTTATTGGTACCTTTTCTGAAAACATGCTTTTCTTTAAAATAATTTTATGGAAAATTCAGACTATAATTGAAGCGCAATCCGAATAAAAGGCAATAAATAGTTAAACTACACCTCAGGCAACACATCAACTAAAGGGTGATTGATCGTTAGGTTTGATTTTCAATATGCTTTTTAACTGATCACGCGTATTTTATATCAAAATGTATCATGGAAAGACTTACACCATAACAGCGTCTCGAAATTGTTCAGCTGTATTGAAATGAAAATCCGGTGTTTTATCGAGAAACAATGTTCAGTGATGAAGCACATTTCTCAATTGGCTCAATGGATACGTTAATAAACAAAATTGCCGTATTTGGGCTGATGAGCAACGCGAAGAGTACCAAGAGCTACCAATACATCCATTAAAACCAAAGGTGTGGTGTGGTTTATGGGTTGGTTGAATCATTGGTCGATATTTCTTCAAAAATTAGGAAAATCAGAATGTTACCGTCAATGGTAACCGTTATCGCACCATGTAAACGGACTAGGTGCTGAATATCCTAAAATGTTTTGAAATTCAAGCGCATGGTCTCGGTGAGCTTTGGTTTTAACAAGACGGCGCTAGGATACATACAGCGGGTCAAACAATGACCTTGTTGAGAAATCATTTTGGTGAGCACTTAATTTCACGTTTTGCTGCGGTAAATTGGCCTCCTAGATCGTGCGATAACACATCTTTGGACTTTTTTCTCTGGGGATATGCAAAGTCTGAGGTCTTCAGGAATAAGCCAGTTTTGATTGACGCTTTGGAAGCCTACATTGCTCGTGTTGTTCGCGACATACCAGTCGCTATGCTCGGACGAGTCGCCCAAAATTGGACTGTACGACTAGACCACCTCAGACGTAGTCATGGCCAACATTTTCATGGATACACCCTAAATTAAAAATGCAGGTGTGTTCTAGGTTTCGTCAAGTATTGAAAACGCAACAACCGCATAATTCATAAATTATCAGCTGTTCAAAAAAATTACATTTTATTTTCTTGATTGTATCAAAAGTTTTTCCCTAAAAATAAAATTTTACATAAAATTTTTTGATTAAATAAAGGCGAATTCATACAGGTGACCGCATCATGAGATAGAGTTATGCTAGCTATCGCTTTTTTTAAAAAAATACTTTGTATTTTTTTTTTTTTGGAAAAAGTTAGATTGAATGTCAAAATTATTTGTCGAAAACAAGCAAGGGATTTTTGATTTGTTTTTAAAATATATACAATTGTTTTAGAAGGTAAATATTTTTCCTGTATTGCAAATTTATTGTGGCTCCACTTATTCCTTACGCACTTTTTATTCCTTGATTTTATTTTTTATATTCACTTTTTTTGTTCTATAAAATTTTTTTAAAAGTTTTTTTTTCAAGTATTTAGATTTTTATTGAATTTTAAATTTTAACTATTTTTTTCACAAAATGCAAACAAGATTGACATTCAGTATGCACATAAATAATTAAACAATAAGCAGATGACTCAAAAATGTCACCTGTATGAATTCGCCTTGGATTAAATTTAAAAAAGAACATTTGAAACTAAAAACCCAAAATTTTTTCTTTTAATTTTATCACATACATATATGAATAAAATTCGATTCGTTTCAATTTCACCAACCTCTTATTACTCTAATTGAAAACGAATAAAAATATGTGAATGTGAGTCGCAGAACACTAGAGTTTGTTCCCGGGAATTCCCGCTTTCCCGGGATTTAATTGCGTTATTCCCGGGAAATTTTGAAGAACATCTTTTTTCAAACTTTAGTTAATCTATGTCGGACTGGTGTCTAGAATGTGTTAGTAGTTTAATCCAACTTAATTTTACCACAATATTTAAATTTGCTACAGTTTAAGGCTTATTAAGCTAGTTTTTGAGAATGGGCCTTATATAGGGCCTATGATAAATTATAGACATATCTTCCAAAATTAATTTTTCTTGTCTTAGCAAACTGAAGTTTAACTTTAACAATAATATTATAAGGTTAAGGGCGTAGGAAAGTGTTATCCTAGATTGGGCTTTATATGCGTCATTTTAAGTAATTTTGAGTCTTATGAAAGTATATTATGCTAAATTGCACCACAAAAGCATTATTTGATACGCTTTTAGCCATACTTACATGATTTACGAGATTAGTCTAAACATGGAGCCGTAAGTAAATTATGGACCGATATTCACGAAATTTGGTGCCTTAGTAAACGAATTTGTTGAAATTTAATGACAATAGGTGCATTTCGCCACAAATTTGTGTTAGTTTTTGTTGAGTTTTTAGGGAGGTAGTTCCACATAACTCTTTTCCAACTGAAGCGATTCTGCTGGAATTAAACCCCAATCAGCCTAGAAGATCTAGAAACAATTTTACACCCATATGGGGAAATCATGGAATGGCAAACTTAGTATACCTTTATACACCAAGGCTGATTAAGGGTTATAAAATTGTAAAAAAATATGTCATTAAATTTATGTAGCAAATTTACCGATCAAATTGTTGCAGAATTCCTACTTCGTAATGTTATGCTTTCAGTTCCTTATCACCCTTCCAGATTTTATTCCACTACCGGCCAATTTCACCAAGTTTAGTTATAATTAACTACCAGTTATAATTGTCGAAAATATATTGTTAGCTGGAAGGTAAGGTAACAGTTAAGTTTTAACTGAACTTGATGAAATTGGCTGCAAGACTTCAATTCTTTCATTCTAATTATGATTTTTATGATCATATTGACATAACAATAACCTCTTAAGTATCTTAAAATAATTTTAATCTTAAATTTTTTACATTTTTGTTATATAATAGATACGAGACCTAATTATTTTAAGCGTAAGTCAGTAAAAAATATTAGTTTCATTGGAGAAATTAGTAAAGAAATAAATAAAAAAATTTTGGGCGGGAATCCCGGGATCCCGGGAATTTGATTTTTATTTCCCGCTTTCCCGGGAATCCAAAAAGTGCGGGAATAAAAAAACTCTACAGGACACTAAAAATGCTGAAATAATCCACTTTCGTGTGAATTCGGATTCTGGAACACACACTCAATGATATCATTTTAATTGCCATTAATTGTTCTTTTAACCGAAAATAAAAATTTTAAGTTTCCTTTGAAATTCATGTGCCTTATTTTACATTATAAATCAAACCTAACGATGAATCACCCGATTCAAGTAAAATATTAGAATTCTTTGTAAAACTTTGAAATTTCAATTTATGTGTAAATAAATATACATAGCTACATATTTGCCTCGTTATTTCAGAGCATCAAACAACGATTGGAGTCGCATATAGCAAAAAGAGAAGATGACTCGATTACTAGAAAAACACTAACAAAGCTTTCAAAAAAGGAGAAAAAGAAACAAAAGGAAGCCAAGAAGCTTATTAAAAGCAAAAAACTAGATGCAGACAAGGTATGTATATTAATTTTTCTTAAATTTAATGTATTTCTCAATTATATTTCTAATATTGACTTTTTTATTTTACTTATTAGGATGCCGACGAAACTGAATTTAATGCGGATAAGCAAAAATCTAGAAAGAAAAAGAAATTATTAATCTTTTAGTGTTCTCTACAATAATGAAATCCTTTTGAGTTTTGCAATAAATATTTTCTTCGATGTGATAAATCAGGCCAATTTTAAGTTTTGTGAAAATATTGTATTAATTTTAATTCCATCGTTGAAAAACGAATGTTGTTACTGCAATGTTAAGTCATTTTAAAATAATACGATTTCCATTTCGTTATTTGAAATTCAAAATTTCTCGTTATGAAAGTAAAAAATAAAGAAAAGAAAAACATACTTTTTTCTTAAGTATTTCTATTATATTTTAGGCATTAATTAAATATTAAATATGTTCATAATCTCATGTTAGTTTCATGTCAAAAGCACTATACCTTTTTTTATTTTATAGTCTTTGTTTTTTTATTTAATTGTATTTATCCTCCAATTGCGAAAATTTGACCAATATCGAATAAGCATTCAATTAGAGGGTAAATATCCTTAATTATTTATGTTATTACAAAAATATAAAAATTAATAAAATTAAATTTAAAAAATGTTTTTGCATTTCCAGCAGTTTTTTGTCGGTTCGAAAGGGTTAAAAAAATATTAGAAAAATTTAGATTGTTATGTTTTATATTAAAATAGCAGAACTGCGTTCCAGGACCATATAAACATACGAAAATAACTCAAGCTATCCCTTTAAAAATTTTATTTAAACATTTTTATTTTAACAAATAGAATCTGGGAATTTTAGTCCCTCTAAAATCCCTCTAAAAATGTTATTTTATTAAAAAGCTGTAGTAAACACGTGTGTTAAATCAAAAGTCTATCTCTCTCTTTCAGCAGATTCATGACTTTATTTCACAAATATTCCAAAAAGACCCTCACGCTTTGTAGTTTAAAATCGTATTAAATAAAACAGAGTTGTATGCTTAACACAAAGGGTAAAAACCGCTATTATAAAGATTCAATTTCCCAAAATAGTTTTTTATGAGTTACGTCAAGATAACTTCGGCACGACGATTTGTCTGCTAAAAATTTCTGGTATTTTAATATAAAGGGTGGTTTTAAATGTAACCATTTGCTGATGTTGATTTTGAATAAAACACAAATTATTAAGAAAATTATTGTCATTTCTTTTTATTGTGATAATATTGGTATGGTTCAATTATGTATGGAACAAAATATCGGCCAAATAGCCGCGATTTCGGCGGCAAACCCCCATCCGATGGTTCAAATTTTCGATGACGCTGAGGCATAATTGAGGTTATATGCCGTTAATGTGCCCAATTTTCTCATCCTTTAGCTCTTAAATTGTTGCTGGCTTATTGACGAAAGAAATAAGTCCAACCGTGTCAAATCACGTATCGTTATCATCTCACGATAGCGAACACCATTCACAGTAACTGCATGCCCGGCCTCATTTTGGAATCCACTTAGGTGAAAATGTGCCTCATCACTGAAGATGATTTTCACGATATTCATTTTGATTTGAACACCCATTTTCATAATCAGAATAACTTTAACGCGTTGCTCGATTGTGTATCTTTCCATGGTTCAAATTGAGTTAGTCTGAAATTGAGAAATGTCAAGTGAAATGTAGAAAAAATTGGCGTTTAGGTGTGGTTCACATTCAACATCGGCCCTTAAACCACCCGTTATAAAACGTATTCATAGGTTAGGTTAGGTTAGGTTAAGAAGGGTTATGCGCCCAAGGGCGCAACTCCACTCGGAGACCAATGAGGTCCATTGTGAATCCCTTCAGTAGAGGAGAAAAAAGGAAAAAGAGAAGTAAAGAAGAATAGTAGAAAATAGACCTAAGGTTCGGTATATTTGTAGAATCGCAGGACAAATTCCCCCCTACGGCCCCCCAACAGAAACAGCCGTCCTACTTCCCTGACAAACCCCAGCAGATCGGTTCGATTACATCCAGCGATACACCCCAGTTCGTCGTGAAACCTAGCCCCTAGCCATTTCTTCCTGGGGCCGTGCATTCTAGGACAGTGGCACAGTACATGCTCAACCGTCTCCAGCTCCTCGGCATCTCCGCACAACCTGCAGAAGTCCGGTCTCGCAATGTCCCATTTACCCATAAAAGCCCTAACAGAACAATGCCCCGTCAGGAACCCTATCAGAGTCCTGAGACTACTCCTATCCAGTCCTAATAGAACCCTGGTTGCACCTGCGTCCAATCCGGGCCATAAGGCCCTTGACACCCTGCAATCCGTTCTATCCCTCCAGGACCGGTTAACGGCATCACGAAATCTTTCCCGCAACACCCCATAGTAGTGACATAAGGGGGGTTTTACCCCTCTGTGCCTTACCTCTAAGTCCAGATTCGAACCCCCTCTCGCGAGTTCGTCCGCCACCTCGTTGCCATCCACCTTGCAGTGTCCTGGTACCCAACACAGCCTTATTGTGAATGCCAACATGAGCTCTCTCAGAGCATTCCTACACCGAGCAACCACGCACGATCGCACCGTGTGATTTGTCAATGCGCAGCCTGACTATCGACGTAGATTGTCACGACAGATCCCCCCACGATGTGATCCAGTATCACTTCCGTTGCCCTCCAGATCGCTAGGATCTCAGCCTGGAAGACACTGCACTCATCCGGGAGTCTGAATGACCTTTTCACGTCAGTGTCAGCAATAAAAACACCAGCACCAGTGCCAGTGTCCATCTTGGACCCGTCCGTATATACTGCCCACCCCTCAAACAGTCCGTTGGATCCACGCCAAACTTCCCTATCCGGGAACTCCACCGGTGGTGTTACACCGAAGTCCAAGGTCATACTCCTATGATCCGAGATTCCCCCCGGAACCCTTTCCTGATCAAGCAGACCCACTTCGTATAGAATCCTTGTGTGGTCATCTCGCCTAGGTCTAATCAACGAAGACTCGTAGAGTCTAAGTAAGTTCCTGGCAGCCACACTCTTCGCATAATGTTCAATGGGGGACAAATGTAGTAGGATGTCCAACGCCGCCTGCGGCGTGCTTCTCCTTGCACCAGTGATGCCAAGTGATGCACTCCTCTGGGCCTTGTTAAGCATCTTCCTATAGCTGTCCACTCTCAACGCATCCCACCAAACAGTGCATCCATAGGTAAGAATAGGTCTAACCATCGATGTGTAAATCCAGTTTACCATATCCGGTCTCAGTCCCCAATTCTTACCGATGGAGTTTCTGCATGTGTAGTAGGCATTGAGTCCTCTTTTCATCCTCTCCTGGGTGTTTCTTCTCCAAGACAGTTTACAGTCGAGGAAGTTACCCAAGTACTTAGCACAGTCAGATAGAGTTAGCTCGACGCCATCTAACACTGGCCCCTTAAAACCTTCTATCCTGTACCTTCTGGTAAAAAGAACCAGCTCAGTCTTCGTCGGGTTTACCCCCAGCCCTCTATCTTTTGCCCAATCCGAGAGTTAGCCCAACATCACCTGCATAATTTCACTGATCGTGGACAGAAACTTTCCCCTGACCAGTAGAACTATGTCATCCGCATAGGCGACGGCTTTCATACCCTTGGAATCAAATGTTCTGAAAATACCGTTGACTTCGAGCAACCATAGTAGAGGAGATAAAACCCCCCCCTGTGGTGTCCCCCTGGTAACCTTCCTCCTTACCCTATGATCCCCCAGGCTCGAGTTTATAATCCTGCTGCCAAGCATGCAGACTATCCACTCCACCAGAAAGCCCTGAACTCCCAGCTCCACTAAGGAATCCTTGATCGCCTCAATCCTAATGTTATTGAAGGCTCCTTCTATGTCCAGAAACGCGGCGAGAGTATATTCCTTATGCCTCAGGCCGTGCTCAATGCAACCCACCACCTCGTGTAGCGCACTTTCAACAGATTTACCCTTAAGGTAGGCATGTTGAGCGCTGCTAATGAGGTGGGTACCGATATTACTCCTAAGATAGAGGTCTACCAGTCTCTCGAGTGTATTCAATAAGAACTAATAGGCCTGAAATCTCCCGGCTTCGAGTGACCTGCCCTACCAGCCTTGGGTATAAAAATTACCCTGACCTCTCTCCACCCCCTAGGCAGATACCTCCCACTGAGGCATTTCCTAAATATATTCACTAGCAGAAATAATGCGTCGTCCGGGATATTGCAGAGCATGGCCGGAAAAATACCGTCCGGACCCGGTGATTTATATGGGTCGAAGGTATTGACAGCCCACTTAAGCTTCTCCCTTGTGACTATTTCCTCGACGCAGGCGGACTTATGACTCGATATCACAGACATTCCGTCCCCTTGACTATCGTTCATACATCCGTCTTCCGTGAACCCAGGAAAGTGCGTCTCCATGAGCAAGGTTAGGGTCTCAGAGCTAGACTCAGTCCATGAGCCGTCATTCCTTTGGACATACCCCAGGGTCCTAGGATCCTTGGATAAAATCCGTCGGAATCTAGACAACTCGTTGACATTATCAATGGATTCACAGAACTGCCTCCATGAGAGCCTCTTTGCCCTTTTAAGATCCGCCTTATACTTATTGAAATGCACCTTATGGGTGTTCCAATCACTCGATGCTCCCGTGAGCTTGGCCCTGTTAAACAGCCTTCTTACCGTCGACCTTTGAACCTGAAGTTCCCTGGTCCACCATTTGGGCTGTTCACGCCTACCCGGAAAAGTTACCGGGCAAGACTCTTAGCAGATGAGTGAATCTGTTCACATCACCTTCCACATCAGTTGGCAGCAAGTCGCACAGGGCCCATTGCGCCAACCCAGAGCGGACCCTTTCTTTAAAGAAGTCCCAATAGGTCATACTAGATCCCTAAAATTTAAAATTTTGATGCTTTCTTGACCTTTTTTTGAGTATTTTACGGGAGGTTCCACGAACACTTTTCCAATCCCGCCCATATTTGTGGGATGCCGTGTATTGATAACCGATATGTTTGTACCTAATTTGGGAACTTTAGCTCGTTTAGTTCTCCAAATATACATAAATGTTTAATGTCTTTGTATGGGAAGTGCCACACCCACTTCTCCAATCCCGCCCATTTTTTAGAGTTGGCATATTGATAACCAAGATGTTTGTACCCAATTTGAAAGCTCGTTCTCCAGATATACAGCAAAAAGGAATTAAAAAAACATCATGGGCCAATCACGTTCGCCAGAACAGAATTAGGTTATGAGGCTAAGAATTATATAAAAATTATTTGTGCCGAATATTATTCAGATATCTTCATCTATATGAGATTATCACCGATTTTAAGAGGGGGGTTTATAGGGGACAAATGGTTCATTTTGGACCTACCAAGACATAGTACCTATCGTAAAAGTTATTGTTGCCAATTTGTCAATACCAACATTTTTAAGGAAGTTATGACATTAAAAATTATTTTCGGGAGTAGTATTTTTGGCTCAGCGAATAAAAGCCTAACGAACTAACGCCTAAAAAAAATGAAATAATGCCTAAAAATTGCAACAAAAAATTATATAGGAATTAGGCGGTTGTTCATTATGAAAGAATGTCTAATATTTTAGGCATTCCTTCATTAAAATTGTTAGGTGATTTTTCATAATGGAAGAAAGCCTAACAATCAAAAATGAAAAAACGCCTAATTAGATATTTATTCATTTTTGATTGTTAGGCTTTCTTTCATTAATGTTAGGCGATTTTTCATTTTGCTAAAAGTGTGATTTTTATTACTATTATGCGTGAATTCATTGAAAACTAACAGTTGTATTTACGGTTAGACAAATGTTTTTGCAATTTGTTATCAGTTGTCGTCATTCGTTAAACTTCTATCACTACGAGCAAGTCATTCATAAGTGTTGGACATTAAAAATTATATTATAATTAAAAATGGATTACGAAATTATTTCTGGCAAGAGGATTAATTCAAAATTACTTTATGTAATATCAGAAAAACAGTTGTATAAATTTAAAACATTAATAAGGAATAAAAAGTATTATGTATGTTTAAATAAAAAATGCAAGGCAAAGGTTGAATTAGTGAATGACGTGTGTCAAAAACCAAAAAAAATCATTGAACATAATCATGGTGAATCGGAAAACCTGGCAAATGAATTAAAGTGTGTAAATAAAATTAAAAGTGAATGTTTGAATTCGTCCTCAGTTTTAAGTGATATGAATGCGCTAAGTACAATCAAAAAAAGTTTCTACGATGTTTGTGCAAGGTGAGACTATATTTATTTAGTTTGATAATATCTAAATTTAATTAAATGCGATATTATTGCAGCAACCCCGAGTAATCTAAACAATTAGATTTTCACAGGATGCAAAGAGGTTTACAATTATTAGTAGCAAAAACATTTGTGAAATCTCCGACATGTGCGCAAGAGGTAGTGGAGGCATTTCAGTTGGAATCCATTTATACGAACTTTGGTTTAACGAAGAATGGAGATCCGAAACATCAATTTTTTATTGCTTGCATCCAAGGGAATAACGGCTCATTTTGCATATTTGCTTCAAAGAAAATTATGCTACAAATTGAAGAAAATATTCTTCCTATGAATAGGACATATATAGTAGATGGAACATTTTCAGTTGTTCCAAATGGCTGTTTCAAGCAGCTTTTAATAATTCATATTGAATACTTCGGAAAGGTATAAAATAAAATATAAATTATAGACATTTTACATTATAAATAAAATTCTATTGTTATTTGTATTCTTTTTTTTCAGATCTTTCCATTATTTTTTATACTTATGGATAAGAAATCGCAAAAAAACTATGAAGATATATTTTCATACATTAATGAAAATGTATTTAAATTAAGCGCCAAAAGTTTTTTAACTGATTTCGAAGTCGGTCTTCAAATGGCAATAAGAAAAAAACTCGCCTATGGTGAAATCTATGGTTGTTGGTTTCATTATTGCCAAGCAATAAGGAGAAATATTTCGTATAAGTGGAAACAATTGGCATCTTCAATAAGAAACAATCAAAATGCCTCTACGATATACCATAAAATCCTTGCTCTACCCCTGTTACCAGCTACACAAATAAATGCGGTTTTTGGGAACATAAAAGAAGAATTGATGAATACAAATATGCAAGAATTATTTACACCATTCATGATTTATTATGAAAAGCAATGGTTACGAAAGGTAAGTTC
Source organism: Pollenia amentaria (assembly GCA_943735925.1). NCBI lineage: Eukaryota > Metazoa > Arthropoda > Insecta > Diptera > Polleniidae > Pollenia > Pollenia amentaria. Next base: position 234,001,355 of record OX031008.1, read on the forward strand.
CCTTTTACAAAATGTTAAAATAATGGTATTAATTTTCCCTTTTACAAAATGCATACACTATCTTGTAAGCATTCTGTAAAAGGGAAAATTATTAGTTTTTAAAATTATAAAAGCAGATGATTTTCCCTTTTACAAAATGCATACACTATCTTGTAAACATTCTGTAAAAGGGAAAATTATTAGTTTTTAAAATTATTAAAGCAATTGATTTTCCCTTTTACAAAATGCATACACTATCTTGTAAACATTCTGTAAAAGGGAAAATTATTAGTTTTTAAAATTATAAAAGCAATTGATTTTCTTTTTTACAAAATGCATACACTACCTTGTAAACATTCCGTTAAATAGAAAATTATTAGTTTTTAAAGTTATAAAAGTAATTGATTTTTAATTTGTTATTGTTTGTTTTTTTTTTAAGGTGACACCCGAAGTATTTTCGGTTTTCTTAAAAAGAACACGGACTACATCAGCTGTCGAGGCTTATAACGGCGTTATTGGCCGCATCATTCAAAAAAATTGAAATTTTTTCAAATTTGTTAAAGCCTTTATTGATGAAGAGTTTAATAAGAGTAGAGATTTTGAGCTTCTTATATGCAGTGGTGGATCCCATGGCACTTCAAAAAAAAAAAGAAGACCGTCTATGAGCAAAAATCAAGTTACATTGAAGAAGCCAGTCATAAACTCTTGGAGGGAAAAATTACTCCCAAAGAATTTATGCAAATAATGGTTTTCGGAAAAAGTAAAATTTGTGTTGACCTAGAACCAGATGAGGACATATTTGAATCAAATGGGCATAACAGTGATAACGAGGACGATAATGATAGCGAAGATGAAAATGATGATGACGACGATACTGTTGATCCAAACATACCAAGTCATTATTTTGGCGAAACTGATACTGCGATGTGCATAGTGTGTTTGGTTTCAAAGCCAAATATATTACTTTTGCCATGTCGGCATTTAAAAATTTGCTTGAACTGTTGTAATGAACTAAAAGCTAACGCAGGTGAAAATTTTTTCAAATGTCCGCTATGTAGAGCTATAGTTGTTGAAAATTTAACTGTATTTACATAACTTATAGTTAAATATAATTTAAAAATACATTTTTTCCTTTCAAAATATATTTTCAGCATTTTAATTCCAGTTGTTAGGTTTTCTTTCATTAGGTGTTAATTCATAATGAAAGAAACCCTAACAATTTAGACTTTCTTTCATTTTTATAATTAGACTTTCCTTCATTTTTAAAGTTAGACGTTCTTTCACTTTCTTCTTAGGCGTTCTTGTTTAGGCATTCTTTCATTTTGAAAAATTAGGCGTTAGTTCGTTAGGCCTTTATCCGCTGAGCCAGTATTTTTATTTATTTCAACCAGTAATATAACAAGCCTAATTAGGCCAATAAATTTACATTACAAAGCAGAAAAAAACATGAATAATATAAAAATAAAAATTATACAAAAACTTCTACATATATTCAAAAAGATAAGTTTGTATGCGTGATATGGTCAAATATGGGCCGATTCCGAAAATATTTGGTTAAATGATTTAGATTGCAATAAAATTCGTTTGGAAAATATTTCAACTTAATACCAACATAATAAGATGATACATTTAGTTGCATTTATATTACTTACAATATCGTACGTGACGACCTTTAAAAGCTTATAAAATTTTTTTTTATACCTATTGAACAAAAATTCCCATCAATATTTTTTTGCAACAAATATCTTGGTTTGAACTTTTATTTTGAAACACCTACGACTGATCAAATTCCAATGACATAGACAAATGATGTTTTTGTACCACGTACGTGACATTAGAATAGCAACCAAAACAAACCAAAAAAATATACCGCTAATCGAACTATGTATTTGGTCGTTCCTCGTGGATTTTGTTCATTGTTGTTGTAACATTATTTTTAAAGTATTCCAATGTTACCAGTGTCTGTATTTAATCGGCAGAAAAGTGGAAGTTGTTAATTGTAGTTACTAAAAATGCATCAGTTTAAGCTTTAATTTGTTGCTCTTTTAAAATTTTAATAAGCTATAAAACCCTTTGCATAGTAAAGTTTGAGTGTTTTTTACTTTCTACCATATTTAAAAAAAGTACCTATCAAGATATTTTATTTTTTGAGTCATGGTTGACATTCGCATGGAAATGCTCATATGTAAAAAAATTAAATTGGAAAATTTAAATACAATAAATAGTTATGATTTGCAAAAAGAAAATTATAAAAAGATGCGAAAGACAAATGCGCAAATGCATTAAAGAGTACCAATCACAAGATTTGCTACCATTTGCAATCGCATCACAATAGAGAGTAGCCTTCTGGCGACCCAACTGTTAATATGATTCGCGCCTTGCAATATGATCATTCGGGAATAATTGATTATAAAACTAATACATATAACAGTTGGATACATACTTCGTTTTGCCCCAACCCAGTGGTATACATAAGAAAGAACCATTGCTATAAGTGACTAGCGAAATGGGTTTATATTTCCATTTATATTGGTGTATATATTGTATATATTGGCGCTAGGGAGAGGGTATACCCCAGTGTACATATCTCTTTCTCCAGACACTTAGAGGTAACAATTAATACCCACTATTCGTTAACTTCTTCGCTAACCTTAAGTAATGCAGGACACATATTTTTTCTACGACAAATTATTTATTTGTCACTAAGGGCATCAATGTATATTAGGGTGCCCCGGTAGGCTAGCTGGTAGTGAGCTAGTCTATCAGTACTGGGGTTGCGGGTTCGATTCCCGCCATTGGAAATTTTAAAGTGTTAAGTTTAAAAGTTAGAGGTAAATATAATGAGCAAAATAAATTTAAGAAGAATTTTTAAATTAGAGACAGAAAATTTTCTAGCAGAATTTAATAAAATTGGTCAGGAAAATAATTTAGAAGATATAGAAATAGAGGAAAACAGTGAAAATAAAGAATTTAATGGTTTTTAGAAGCCTTTAATAATATGGGAGAAAACAATAATAATGTTACGTTTTTATTTAATAAAACGCGTTAAGGTAATAAACCCTTGAGTTCTTTTAATTGCAAATCTAAATAAATGCACACACGAATTCAACTTAACCAACTTTATTGAAATTCACAAAATTTAACCACTATTGTAAGTAATGATCTGAACCGTTTAATGTCTCCAATCAAACTGAACTAAACTTTTATGAGCCTGTATTTATAGTTCAAAACTATTCCTATTTGATTCAAGAACCGTCTAGAATGTTGTGTTCGAATTATTTTAAAATAACTAAACTCTACAATTACAACTGCTAGTAAATTTAGTACAGTGGTGTTCATAAAAATAGTAACTAATATGACATAAAACTATAATTTACAAGATAACTTATAACTAAAACCATAAATAATTCTTAGACAAATCTAATTTCGTAACAATAATAATGATTTTGAACTCAATAAAAGCAAAGATGATAGTTTGAAGGAATTGTATACAATAAATACATATTTCTCAAGGAAAAGAAAATAATAATCTTAGCCATAAACTGAAGTCGTGGTATGTAAAACATTAAACATCTGCTGAAATGAAAGCCACAAACACACGAAATTTAACACTGCATTTACACATGAAAGTACTTTCATGAAAATTCTGTATACGTATTATCACCACAAATTTCAAAAAAAAATAATAAATTATGAAAATTTTCATGAAAGTGAAATTTCATTTTCAAAATGTCGTCAAAGGGCAAACTTCTATCAAAAATGTCTCTTCTTCTTCTTTTATTGTTTTGCTTATTTCAAGCTTAAGAGTTGCCGAGCCAATTATTCACGCCGAACTTCAGGCATTCGTTCAAAATAATATTTATTTTTATTAGCTTTCATGATATTTATAAATTTCAATTAGACCGCTTTCACACAAGCAAAGTTTACTTTGCAAAGTCTTGAGTTTATAGAAGAGAAGTTAAAAGAGCATAGCGGGGGAGTACATACTTTGTCCCAATTTACATTATACGATTTTTGTCGTTGCGATTCCTACCTTATTGGCGAGAGTGGAGAGAGGAATTAAAAGGGGTACAGAAGCGAGTGTACTCTACGATTCGTTTTGTTCTTTCATTCGTAGTGTCGAATTATATGTATTCGTTTTGTTTTTCGTTCGTAGATTATACCTGCAGTTGGATGCAACTTTATATTTATGCCCCTATTGCGGTTCTCCACTCAACTCAGTTTGGTCGTGTTAGAGTCAACCCAACTTATGCACAACCAAACTAATTTCAGGTATTGTGATACCCAACGGTTTTTAGTTGAGTTTGCTATAAAGTTGCCAACTTAAAATATCGATTTGCCAACTTTAACTATAACGTTTGACAAGTGAAAATTTTATAAAATTAAATAATTTTTTAAACTAGAAGTATTTTTATTTGTTGTGTGGAATAAAAAGTATTTACAGTGGATATTAGTGTCGATTTATTTTGTGGATTTGAAAGTTATTTCCGACTAAAACAGGAAGCGTTTTATTATTTGCTGGCTTAATAAAACACCTGTTCGCGTAGTGGCTATTCCTCCTATATAAAAGTTATGTGTTAAAGTCCCATATATCTTTACACTGATTTTTGGTCATACCAAATTTTGGTTTTCCACGTGCAATCTCTGGGTTTTTTCCATTAGATTAACAAGCCTCTCAAATTGTGCTTCAGTTGTAATTTTAAAAGATCTACAAATGTATTAAATGCTGTGAAATTCTAATATACAGTATAACAAATCTTTCTACTTACGGTTTTTCCATTGTTATTGTTTTTTTGTTTTTAAAAATGAAAGTCAACTGAAACTGAAAACAACTCAACTACTAATAAGCAGTTGTGTATTTATAACGTTTCTGTCGACCAAACTTTTACAAAGTTGAAAACGGCAATACCACGAAAAAAACCGATACACAACTGAAAAGCCGACTGCCAGTTGAGAATGGCAATGCAAATATACGAAAGACAACCAAACTGTTACAAAAGTGGAGAACCGCAATAGAGGCATTATATACAGCGTTACCAGAATCTTTGGAATGAAAATTGTCATATGGCGAAAGAAATAATATTTTGAAGAGGAAAATCTTAAATTTTTTTTCTTAATTTAAATTTTTTAAAACAAGGGCAAAATAGTAAGAATTTTTAATTTTTTATAAAAACATACTTCTTATTATTTAAATTGAAATACATAAAAACATAATTCGTCAGTATATGAAACTTTTAGCCTATTTCCAATGTGCGAAAGAATTCTTTCGTTCGCATAACTACATTGAAAACAAAAACAAAGTCTAAAAATTTTCAGTTTTTAACGACTGCAGTTTCTCGAAATCAGCTAAAGCTCTAAATTTATTATTCATTGAATCAAAATTTGCAATTACATTCGCAAACATTTTTACTACATGTTTGGTTCTCAAAACTTCGCAAAATTTTATATAAAATTGTTTTGCATTTTCTTTAATTTCTTTAACAATATCAATATTGATATTATTTGTAGAAATATATAAAGCCACTTCTGTTTCGCAATAAATTTCAGGTTTTCACTCATGTTGCCTCGTCTGTGGGTACCATAAATCCCCTTTGTGAAAGCTAGACAGACGAAGTTTGTAGGCGAGAAGTGTGTCACACATACAGCGTCGCCCCCTTACCAACAAACTTCGTCTGTCTGCCTTTCACTTCTCACATTGTAAAAGGGGACTAAGCGCTCTATACACCACACTACAAGTCGCATATTTAAGCGCCCATTACATTAACGATTTATTGTACAACTTAAATACAATGAAAAGGACTCAATAATTTGTTTGCAATACTAATAATTCAAAAGGACAAATTTTTAAATTGTACCAAATGAGTCACGATAGTACCACGGTACTTCAGAAGGTCAAAATGTACCAAAAAAGTACAATTGTCCCAACTTTAAAAAAATGAGAGAGAGTGAAAACTGTTAAACAAAAGTCGTTTCACTGAACAAAGTCTTTGTGTTTGCCATATGAAACGAAACGTGTTTGCTAGTATAGTATATATTATTGAGATCGATTATTCGACTTTTTTCAATAACCGGTTTTGGAATATTACGAATAGTTGCTATTTTAAAAAACCCGGTTTGCGGTTAAGCAATTTTTAAATAACCGGTTAACCGGTTTTAATTCGAATACTTAAAAACACAAAAATCAAATAAGTTTTAAAATAAAACCTTAATTTGAATAAAAACAAAACAATTTGCAAAGGTAAGGAACCAAAAAAATACATAAATATGACTAAGATCGTCCTAACAAATATTTTACGATAAATTCCAAGAAAAGTGGGACCATTGATCAAACTTTAGCTTAATTTTTGACAATTTTTTATTGATTTACTAGACTTTATTTGTAAGAAGATATTTGTATAATGTAATTTAGAAACTGTTGAATGATAATTGATCTAAACATACGTTCTGCAAATGCAAATAAATTATAGGAATTTTATAAAGTTATTATTTGAAATATTCTCTCAAATTTACTTTGAATGAGTTTTAATTTGTTGGTGGTTAAGCTACGAGTATCTATATAAATCAACCACATTTTTCAAAAGTTGCAAACAAAACCTCTTAGCCAGGATTATCTATTTCAAATTATTTTGTTTCAGCACTATAGAAACGAATAGTGAACTGAACATTCTTTTTGTGTTAAATATTTGTCAATTCGTCAACTACAATTTAAAACATTTCATGACATTGTTTGATTTCTTCAATTTTGTTTTTTAGTTCGTGGTGTTTTAATAAATAACTGGTAGAAATGTTTCCCATATCGTTGATTCCGCCGTAATGTTGTAGTTTTCAGCATGAAGAGATGCTAGAACTACTTAAGAGTGTTTAGTGCCTTAACAGGCATTTCGTCCTCGGCAACACAACGGGCTAATATTTCAACCAATGATTCATTTTTTGCAGCGTATTTTAGTAAAGTATTATTTGTAGTCTCCTTAGAACTACTTCGAACGAAGTTAAGTTTCATTTGGATCACATTAATGTCAAGCATGTGGATTAATAAGTCGTGACGGGGAAAAGCCTTTGCAACTTATCATTTAAGGGCACTTCAAGCACCTAACTTTGTGTTTTTAATCGCGTTCGAAAAATATCTAGAGATAACTTTTATATAAAAATATATTTAATATTTAGAATACTCTTGCACATATTACTATTTACTTTTTAACTGCACATGTTTTTGTAGTATTTTTAATAGTTTTTTGTTTTTTTTTTCTACAAGAACACACGCTTTTATAAACGATTAGTATTTACAGTGTTCATAATGTTTTTTGACCTTTGTTACGTTTTGTTTTCATATTCTTCATAGAAAGATTAAGTTTGGCCAATATTCAATTAGAAAATACTTAAATTACGGGTACATCTACAACAAGAGTAAGGAAAATGTATATAAATTACACATTACTAAAATAACCGGTTTATTATACCAAAATAACCGGTTTATTCGATATTCGAAAAATGGGCATTTTAAAATAACCGACTTGGGCAAAGCTAAAATAATCGGTTAAAACCGGTCGAATAATAACCGTTCGATCTCCCTAGTATATATAAAACAACAGTTTGTTCAGTGGTCTGAATTTTATTTGAATACGAACTTCATTGAATAAACATTTCAGTATGTTCATGAATGAAGTTATTCATGCAGCCCTTTATAAAACATAGTCCGAGCCAAAGATATGCGAAGATTTGCTTAAAATTTTTAAAGAAGAAAATATAAATGTAAAGCAATTTTATGCAAGCACTCCTAGCAAGAAAGGTTTCAGATTGAAGCCATAAAATCTATAGTCTCATCAAATGAAATATTAAAAAATCAAAGATATATTGATAAAGGTTGGCAACCCTAACTGTAAAGTACAAAAATTTGTGAGTTCCTTAAAGAGAAAAATTATTTAATACATTTAACTAGTAAAAAAAATTTAAGCAATAAAGAAAATATAAAGATTTAAGTTAAAAAAGGTATAAAGAAGTTACGTTTTGTAAAATATAATGAATAAAGGACGCCGAAGCTTTAAAAACAATCAAACATTTTGCGGACAGTGCAAATTAATTGTAAAAGAAGATGAAGAAGAATTTATTGAGTGCGATAAGTGCTCAAAAGTTTATCATGTACTTTGTACAACACTTGATAAAGCAAAATATGAACATCTTGTCAAAAATGAAACAGAAGAATATATATGCCATCTCTGTAATAACAATAGTGGTACAATTAAAGTTGAGTTAAATGAAATCAAAATGGAGCTAAAAAAATTGGATCAGCTGACTGCTATGCATGAAGCAATAACGTTCATGTCAAAACAATATGATGACATTTTAAAAGGTGTTGCTGATAACAAAAGGAAAATAGAAATGATGCAAAAAGAAAATAAACAATTAAAGAATGATGTGAAAACTTTAAAGAACACAATAAAATTTTTAAATGATGAGAGAGTTAAACATGATTGTTTGGTAACTGGTTTGGAGGTGCCTTCAGGAGCAACAGCAGTCGATGCAATTTTAAAACTATCTAGTGATGCTGGTATAGAACTGCAATCAGATAGTATTGATGATGCCTATGTTATTCGAAATAGAAGTAAAAATGAAGACAGTAAAACTAAAAGACAAACGGTGGTGGTAAAATTTAACTCAAAAAAATCTAAAGATAAAATGATGTCTGTTAAGCCAATCTTAAAACAAAGTGAATCTTTTAAAAACGTTTATGTAAACGACTACCTAAGCAAAGAAACAATGAATTTACTTAACCATGCTAGAGTTTTAAAAACAGTTGGTTATCGTGCAGTCTATGCAATTGGAGGAAAAGTGTTTGTGAAAAGGAGTGAGCTATCCAAGCCGAAATTTATTGCGAATGAAGAAGAAGTTGATATGTTTCTGCTAGAAGCAACAACAAGTAAAAATCGAGGTCGAAGATCCCAACATGGAACAGCTGGTGCATATGGCAATAATGGTGGAGATGATGATGTTTATTTATCTTCATAACTCAGTATATAAATTATATTCTTTTTTCTTTTGTTGTTATGTATGCATATATTTTCTAATTATTAAATATTTTAATGAACAACTATATAAACAATCAATATTTCTTAAATCTTAATTCTTATAAAAAGTATATTAAAAACGTAAATATGATGTCTTTGAACATTTTTTCACTAAACGTCAGAAGTATTTCGTCTATCGATAAATTCAATAAATTTAAGTCGCTAATTACACAATTACCATGGCTACCCAATATTATTGCTATTCAAGAAACATGGTTTAGTAAAGATCTTGTCCAAATTTACAATATTGCTGGTTACAAAAGTATACATTGTTGCAGATCAGATGGTTACGGTGGAACTTCAATTTTTATTCAAGAAAATCTGCAGTATACTGTAGACATATGTGAGAGTACGAACTTCTTTGATTCAATTATGATAACATTAGATAAAGTAAAGGTAAATGGGAAGTCTATAAAATTTATATCATTTTATAGATCACAGAAGTGTAAAAGGGAAAGGTTTTTGTTATTGTTGGAAAAGCTGATTGATTCTTGTGGTCGTTACCCTTGTATTTTTGCTGGTGATTCAAATATTGATATACTAAATCAAAACTCGTCGGGGGAATTATTAAATCTGCTTAACAACTACAACGTGGAAAATTGTCACACAATGTTGACGCGCTTAGTAAGTGGAACATCCATTGACCATATTTACAGTAATGTTCAAGATCGTTTAAATGTTGAGTCAATTGAATGTGATATAACTGATCATAACATTATTGTTTGTAGAATTGGTATTGAAACGCAAAGTAGAGATTTTACTGAAAACAATATAGTTGTTTGTGATTATAAACGCTTTAAAGAATTAATAAGTAATTCATTGCCTACAGTATGTCAAACTGGAGATCCTTCTACTGATGTAACAAGTTTTATATCATGTGTGAATGATGCTTTGGATAACTCAACTACTAAAAGGAAACATAAAAAAATATTAAAAAGAGAAATGACTCCATGGATTACTGAAAATCTTCATAAATTAATAGCATACAAGGCAACTCTTTTAAGGCAAAGAAGGAAAAATCGTGAAAATCCCGGTTTAATAGAGAGATTAACAAGAATTAGCAAAATAATTAAAAAAGCTGCCAAAGAATCATTAAACAATTACTATATGGCCAAAATAAATCAAATACAACATGACCCAAAAAAATGTTGGAGATTTTTAAATAACACTTTGGGAAGAAATTGTTTGAAAACTATTAATTTAACTGACACCAATGGTGAACGAATCGAAAATGATTCTGTGAAAGCTGAGGTATTAAATAATTACTTTCTGCAGTCAATACGGGATATAAGATCAAAAATCGAACAATTTCCAGAAGACTCTTGTAATTCATTAAGAACGCTTTTACAACATAACGATAGGTGCTATTTTCACCATGCAACGTACGATGAGATGTATCAAATTATAGGTAATTTAAAACCAGGAAAAAGTACTGGTCATGACAATATATTACCATTGTTGCTATTGGATAATAAGGATGAATTTACACCATATTTAGTAAATATCATCAATAATATGATAAATACTACTGTTTATCCAGAAATTTTAAAAATTCACAAAGTGGTGCCGATTCCAAAGAAAATTAATTCTACTACACTAGAAATGTATAGACCGATTTCTGTATTATCGGTTGTTGACAATGTGTTTGAGAGAGTTTTATATAATCAGATATCAATGTATATGGAAACGAATCATTTACTAAATGATTTTCAATATGGATTTAGAAAAGGATGTGGTACAGAGGAGGCAGTAGTGAACGTTATAAATTTTATCTGTAAAGGATTGGATGAGGGCTATCGTGGTGTTGTTGGTGTATTTTTTGATTTGACAAAAGCATTTGATCTTATAGACCATGAAATATTGTGCAGGAAATTGAGATATTATGGTATTTGTGGAAAGGAACTTTTACTGCTAAAAAGTTACCTAACGAATAGGAAGCAGTTTGTTCAAATTAACACGTATAAGAGTGCTGTTCGTACTGTTGAGTATGGTGTACCACAGGGGAGTGTGTTGGGGCCGTTGTTATTTTCCATATACATAAATGACATTAAGAATATAGAACTTTTTGGTAAACTTTTTGTTTATGCAGATGACATTTGTCTATTATATCCATACAAACATGAAACAGTTGCAAAAGCGTATGTTGAACGAGATGCAGCGTTGGTATCTGAATTTGTGAGGATTAACAAATTATTTTTAAATGCAAGTAAAACCCGTGTACTAAGATTTAAGCCATATTGTGAACGCAATTGCGATTTTAGCATTTTCATTGATGGAAATGAAATTTTTGAAAGTAATTCAACAAAGTATCTCGGCATACATCTGCAGAACAACCTTGTGTGGAGCCAACATATACAGAGTATAAAATCCAAGGCTGCTCAAGCAATTGGCTTCTTATACAAATTTAAAAACAAATTTAACAAAAATGCTAAATTATTGATTTACAATTCACTAATTCAGAGCCATTTCAATTACTTAGCTATATTATATGCATATAAAAACAGTACTGAATTAAAATCATTGCAACGAATACAGAACAAAGCGTTAAGAGTTGTCTCTAACCTTCCTAGGACATATCCAACAGCATTAGTCTATAAAGATATATACAAAACTATTTTACCAATTAGCGGCATATACAAGATGAAGCTGTTAACGTACGTTTTCAAATGCATACATAATATAGGACATCACACCATTTTCCTTTCAAGGAACCAACACACAGTTAACACACGAAATTGTAATAATCTGGCAGTATCCAGGTGTCGACTTGAAACAACCAAACAGCGAATAGAATATATGGGTAGTCATGAATACAACAATTTGCCTATTTATTTAAAAAGTCTAACAAGAATCTCAACATTTAAGACAAATTTAAAGATATACTTATTGCGTCAAATAGAAGAATTGTTAATATGAATTGTTAATTGTTGAAAGTTTTGAGAAGTTCATTTAACTGAATTAAAATTTTTTTATTTTTCCCTTCTTTTATTTTTTTTTTGTGTAATTATAATAATTTTTTTTATTTTATCATTGTTATAAATTATTAAAAAAAATTATATTTTTTTTTTTTTCTTTTTTTTTTTATGATGTATATATAATAACTTTATTTATAAAAAGATTGTACTTGCCAACCTGCTTCAACAATGCCTATAAGGCGCTGAAGCTCTAAACTGCATAGATTTACGTACTGAAATAAATGAATTAATAATAATAATAATAATATTATTATTATTATACAAAAAAAAAAAAAAAAAAAAAAAAAAAAAAAATCGCTGCAATAACCTGCGAATACAATATTGATGGGGTGCAGGGAAAAAAACGTATAATAATATCGTAATCGATTAAGTTATTATTATACAATACAAATTTTATTTCTCATACACAGATAAATATAAAATTGATAAATATTTATTTTTCAAGATTCTATTCCAGGAAATTCGGAAGAGCAATTAAGAAAAGCTATCCAGCTGCAAAAAAACGGTATTTTAAAAATGTTGCTGCAAAAAAAAACTTTAAAGTAACATCAAGTGTACTTTTAAGCTAAACGTACATAAGATCTCAATTTTTCTATTTTTTATTTTATATACATAACCTGTGATTTTTTAGCTATTATCATTTTGGCAGCACTGGTTTAAACAGCTGACGCACGTTTCGTGTTTTGTTTCACTGTCAAACATCTTCAGTTTGGTCTATAATTTAACCATGAATCGTCTTACAAACGAACAACGGTTGCAAATTATTGAATTTTATTATCAAAATGCGTGCTCTGTTAAGAAAGTTCATCGCGTGCTTCTTCCATTTTATTGTCAGTTTAATCGACCCATATTTTTGGCTCAATGGGTACGTTAATAAGCAGAATTGTCGATTTTGGAGTGAAGATCAGCCAGAAGCATTGCAAGAGCTACCAATGCATCCAGAAAATGTCACAGTTTGGTGCGGCTTATGGGCTGGTGGCATCATTGGACCGTACTTCTTTAACCTTGCGGCCACACGATCAACTTTTTGTTGATAGTCTTTTACATATAATGTTTGTCAAAATTTACATAAATTGAAAGCTGTGACGTAGGCTGCACGCAATTTTTAAGCAATTTACTTTCAAGATGTCATCAAGAAAACAATTTATACTGACAAACGAAAAATTTGCTCACTAAACTTCTAATCAGCTGTTAAATTGACCATAAAATTGCCAAACAAATGGATATACAAAATTGAGAGCAATCTCGTGATCAATTTAAAAAGTGTGAGTGTGTTAGTGAAAAAATGAGAGTGAGAGCAAATTGAAAGGAATTGAAAGACAAAAATTGATCGTGTGGCCTCCAAGTAAAGATGATGCAAATCGTAACGTAACTGTGGATGGTGAGCGCTACCGTGAGATGATATTCAACTTTTTTTTGCCCAAAATGCAAGAGCTTGACTTGCATGACATGTGGTTTCAACAAGATGGTGCCACACAGCACGCTTAACAATGGACTTATTGAATGGCGAGTTCGGTGAACATTTTATTTCACGTTCGGGACCGGTCAATTGGCCGCCTAGATCGTGCGATTTAACGCCTTTAGACTATTTTTTGTGGGGCTCTGTTAAAGCTCATGTCTATACACACATGCCCGCTTCAATTGACGCATTGGAAGACAACATTGAAGCATTTATTCATGAGATACCGGCCGAAATGTTGGAAAGAGTATGCCAAAATTGGACTAAGCGGATGGACCATTTGCATGAAATAATCTTCAAACATTAAATTATATGGACCGTACTATCGATTAAAATAAAGATTTCATGCAATTTTCTGAATTTTATGTGTTTTTTTTAAACTTTCCTATAGCTCTTACAAAATCACCCATTACATATGTATATTTTAATTAAATGAATATTGCTTAGTTGTTTTTATAATGAATTTAAATTTTTGTTTTAAATAAAATTGCTTTTAAATAAAAAAATTAAATTGTTATATTTTTTATTAACAAATAGAACACGGGTAGTGACGAATCGTACTAGTATGCTTTGTAAAAATAAGTAGCTTGCCCTTATGGTGGGTAAAGGTAATGCAGAGAGGACATCCCCATGTTAAATTCGCCACTCAAAAGCATGTGAGGTAGATTGTAGTAGGACTAGCGGTAGTTTTTAATGAGCAAGCGAATATACACGTTCAGAGCTACTTAGTACCAGGGTTGTCAGATTGATTTTGATCTTTTTCGCCAAATTCAATGTCAAAAATCGCCAAAATCGCCAAAGCATTTTGTAATTCTTTGTTTGGGCTTCCACAAAGAATTTTAAACAATTGTCGCTTTGGCTGTTCAGCACTGTAGGGCACCTTTAAAAGATGGTATATGCTCTTGTAGACAATTGTAATTACAACCGCTCATATGAGTGGTTATAATTGTAGGGAGTTGGGTTAAGTACTTTAGATTTAAGTTGCCAAATGTAATAAGTTTTAAGTTAGGTTTAAGTATTTAAGTAGGAACTGCTAGCGTCTGTTGCTATGCCAAAAGTGAACAATACATAATTTTATTTTTAGATATTAACCTGTCTTCGGTTCGTTGTTAGCCGAAGAGGTTTGGAATAACTCCGTAATGTAAGAAATTACAAATTCATTTACATTTCATATCTACCGCTCAGTATAAAACAGATTTTAAAACCAATGACTTTCAAACTATTACATACTTTAATTTAGGAATTACATTCCATACGTTACAATTCAAATTAGAGTTAAATACTAAATTCAATTTATTTTCTTTTTAAATTCAATATTCTAAATTCCTCAAATTTTCAGATTTTAAATTCATGTTTACATATTTAATTTAAGGATTAATTTTTAATACTTAATTAATATTTGTTTTCCTAATTGATTCTTTCATTTTTAATCTATTGTTCAAATGTGGTTTGAACATGGCGCCGGCCCAGGCCTTTTCTTGATGATTATGCGTTGTATTTTGCGCACAACACGCTGGCCAGTGATATAATGGCCTCTGCCTATATTTTGGTGTCTGCCTGCTGACCAGGTTGTGATGGTGGTGTTACTGACGGTTGCTGAGGTTGTTGCTGTTTCTGTTGTTGTTGTGGACGATGTTGTTGTTGGTGCTGACGACGTTGTTGACGCTGGTGTTGACGTTCATGATGACTTTGTTGCCGTGGTTGTGGGTGTTGACGTTGTTGTTGCTTCTGCCAAGCTATTAAACAATAGCCACTTATATTCTTCACTCTATCGCATTAAGCCGTAGTATGCCTGGTGGACAACTGGACAACTAGGTGGACAACTGCGGTCATGGCTAAAGGTACGACTTCGGCTTGGTACCCTAGTTAGTCTACGATTGAACCTGTGACTAAATGGGAAGAAATAACAAAGACAAACACAATTTTATTAGTAGATGATAAAAATTCTAATGGAGTGTGGACAAGGGTTGATTTAACGTAAGCGGAAGGTTTAGAGGTCGGTCTGAGGACTTTGTTGTTATATTAACTGATATTAGCGAATAATTGGGACTCATTACCCGTCGAACTTTCAAGAGGAAACCTTTCCTCTGTCATATACTACCCATGGGTGTAGACCTCCCCCGCCAAAGAAATAAGGAATTGAGCATAGGTAAAAATTTATAATTGTAGTTACGAGATTTTCTTTTTGTCGCATTTTATTAAGATGCAGTTTTAAGGCAAAGGTTTTATACTGTGGTTCGGATTTTGTTTTACCCTTTTGCCATTCTTTTCTCAAATGGCACCAAGTATTTTGGATATTTAGAGAAGTTTTCTGTTCATGCAATGCTCTAGACTTTGAGCCCGCTTTCGGCTTGGGGCCTTCGTTGCATAGTTCGCCTGACGATGTTGACTCTTCATTAGCTATATCTTCTTGAATTTTTAAACTGCTTTTCAGGAGATAGTTGGTAGAGTCTCCACTACTTGGATTTGAGTTTTGTAGTGTAGGGGAGTCATCATCAATTGATAAGGTTTGCTCTTTCGTTTCCCTGAACTTTATAACAGAGTTTTGATCTTTACCTGATCGCGATATGGAGCAAATACTAAATTCGTTAACCTGGCCCTCTACTTTGTATGATTGCGTTAAATTTTCTGAACATTTATGTTCTAGAGCTTTTCGGTGCGTAATTTTGAGAATACTGCTAGATTCTTCAGTAATTGTGTCGGATTGATTACTGGTATGGGACTCATCCTTAGTTAATGAGTTTTCTTCTCTTATAATCAATTTTGGTTTTCTGGCTTGGGTTGCCGTATCATTCTTTGATGAACACAAATGAAGTGTTTGAGCAACAGGTTGTATAGCTAAGGAATAGCGTGTAGTTGTTTTAAAGGACGTGGTTCGAATCATACTTGAAGATGATTTGATTAAATCAAGAATTGTGGCGCTATATTGGTAATAAACTTCTTCATATGCTTTAAAGTTCAACCTAGCAGTTTCCTTAAGGTCGGGATACACCTCCCTATCTGGGCCCAGCATAACGTCCCTATATGCAGTTTTCAATTCACTCCATCTAGACTCCAAATCTTTTAACACGACTCTTAGGAGTGATTCCGAGTAACGTTCTGCAGGAATTCGATCAAATATGCTACACCACTGCATTAAATGATCGCTGTAAAACATGAAATTTTCGTTTTTGGTTGTTGTCAGATCCATCTTTAATATATAAAGAGACTTTGAACAGTATTTATAAAAAGGGGGGATAATCCTTATTGTTTACGTTTAAAAATTTTTTTTTTGGAAAGGAAACCATTTATTAGTATGGCTCAACAGCTCACTAATCGAATATTTTATATTCGATTGAACAGTTTCCAACTAGAATTTAGTTAAAATAAATTGAATTCGCATATTCGTATCAGGCGTAATTCGATAAATGGGCTAGATTTGGGTATCTAGTTCAGTGGTTTCTTATATTTGGGATAAGGGATATCCGTATATAGCTAGAATAGGGTATCTAGTTTAATTATGTTGTTCAACATGTATATTCTTAATGTTTAAAGTTGCAATGCATTCGTATACTTGGGTTCGGGGCTATTTATCTGTATAGCGATAGATATGGGCATCTAGTTTAATTTAATACAACGCAAATATTGAATTTTTCAGTTTCTCTGGCTTTGTTGTGGTCGCATATTAGAGATAGCAGCTATTTGTTTGTGGCGCTAGACATGAGCATCTAGTTTAAATTATATACGAAACACAAGTGTTTTTAGGGGTTCTGTAGTTTTGGCCACTAATATATGTGCATAGCGTTTGTTTGAGCTTGGGGCTATAGGGGATATAGCACTAGAATTCGAATTCTAGTTAACATATACATATGTGTATATTTTAAGCAATTTATTTTTTTTTGTAAGTGCTTAGGGGCTATATGGGGTATAGCACTAGATATGGGCATCTAGTTTACATATACATATGTGTATATTTTAAGCAATTTATTTTTTTTTGTAAGAGCTTAGGGGCTATATGGGGTATAGCACTAGATATTGGCATCTAGTTTACATATACATATGTGTATATTTTAAGCAATTTATTTTTTTTTGTAAGAGCTTAGGGGCTATATGGGGTATAGCACTAGATATGGGCATCTAGTTTACATATACATATGTGTATATTTTAAGCAATTTATTTTTTTTTGTAATAGCTTAGGGCTATAAATTAGAACTAGACATTGACGATCTAGTTTCAAATAAGCATTTATATAAATTTGTTTTGATTTAGTTTAATGTATGCGTACTTAAACTTGCCTATTAATCTATTGTAGGGGCTACGAATCGTACTAGATGTATATACTCTAGTTTAATTAAAGGATAGGGATCATACTTTTTTTTTTTTTTATAGAGCCAAGGGCTAGAGCATACTCTAGTTATGTTGTATAATTTTACTGGAAAATTACAACAATCAATCGAACAAAAAGTATGAAATTAGACTGCAATTCTTCAGTTAATGTTGAAGGCTTCACATGGAAAAAATTTAGTAACCCTTGATTACTTTAGGTATAAAAATTGGCTATTATATTTTTCAGATATATGATTTTATCTTAATATGTGAGTATCTAGCTTTTATGTATGAAATTTAAGAAGAAATTTCTTGTTTCGAACAAGTTGGGCTATCTGAGTATAGTACTAGACTTCAAAATCTAGTTTCAAATTCTTCTTAGATATTTCAAGGCTATGAGATTATAGCACCGCTAGTAATTTATGAAAAAAAAAAAACTAATTATGAGTTTAATATTAGGTATTCAATAGGCCTTATGAATTTAGGGAGTTTTTCTATTTGAATACCGATTTTTTATTTAAAAATAAAAATAATTGTTTTCCGATTTTAACTTCCTTAATTATAATTTATTTTGAAACAAATTAATTAATTTTTGAATAAGTACGGATAAATTATTTTGTAACGTTATAAATAAATTATTTATGTAAACTTAGTGAAACACAAAACTTCTATTTTTTCCCTTTTTACTTTATTTTTTCCTATAGTGTGCCATAAAAAGTGCAAGCGAGTGTATGACAAACCTTTACTTATGGGAATAAAGTTATGTATATTCCATGAAACTTCCCAACAACCGGTCTGTTCGTGTATTAACAATGTAAAATCGACAAAATAATCTTACTGGAACTAAATGTTATGTATATTCCAGGAAACTTCCCAACAACCGGTCTGTTCATATACTATGAATACTCATCGACCAAATAGGCAAAGAAATTTGAGTTTAAAGAGCATTAAAATATTAATTAAGTAACAAAAAATTTAATTGCCTTTTTTTGTTTAAAACAAAATAATTTAGCTTGCAGAATTGTTGCTGGGAATTGTCAATATTTAAAATAATAAATTAGCACATTGGTTGAAATGGCAAAGGTTTTTGATAAGTTATTTTTTTTTTTTTTTTTTAATTAAAATTAAAAACATCATTTATTGGAAAAAAATACCTATTCACTTTTTTCAACTTTTTAGTAATCACTATAATTATTTTTGTAATATGTGCAAAATCAACAATTTGTTTGCTTGATATTAAGAATTTGGTATCTATATCGGGATAAGAGACAATTTTTAATTTTTCCTGTGTTATATTAAACAAAAGCATTTATTTAGAAAAAAAATTTTATTTTATTTTAAATTATTTTATAACATTTTGATTGTTAATAAAGAACAAAAGTTATTTCCGCCTTTATGACCCACAGCTTCTTTTTATTTTTCTTTGTATTTTTATGTTTATAGGCCTTTTCCTTAGGATTCCTTTTGTTTGTGGCCGACTGTTCGTTTTCCAGGTTTTTTCCTCTTCTTTTTCCCTCATGCAATAACTCTTGAGTATGAGTAATGTGTAAGAGAATATTGTTCCAATTTCTCCTTCTTTATGCTTGCAGGCTTTAGTAACTATTTTTCCACAATTTTATTCAACGTATTAAACAATTGAAAAAAAGAGTTTAAACAAAAACTTCACAGTTTGTTGTTTATATTAACGCAATTACTTTCCCCTTTTTTTTTTTTTTTATTTTGGACACTTTATTACTTTTAGGTTTTTTTTCCAAACTTAAAAAAAAGAGAACGCAATAACTTTCACGGATATGTAAATAAAGAGTACGCAAGTAAAAGTATGAGTCGGAACGTACAAATGTGCCTAATGATCTTGCTAACCGTGTATTGATTATGGGGTGGGTTTTACATTAATCAAGAGAACGCAATCAATATTAATTATAAGATCATGACTATGCATTTAAAAGTGTAAGTACGAGTTTAAGAGAGTTAATAAGAAATGGATTTTGTTTAACTATTTCAATTTTAATTGCCCTTTTTCCTTTAATAAAGAGCACACTCTGTATAAAGG
This sequence comes from Pollenia amentaria, assembly GCA_943735925.1. Taxonomy (NCBI): domain Eukaryota; kingdom Metazoa; phylum Arthropoda; class Insecta; order Diptera; family Polleniidae; genus Pollenia; species Pollenia amentaria. The sequence goes on from OX031008.1 coordinate 234,021,186, forward strand.
GACACAATTAGAATTAATAATATAAGCACGATTTATAAAAAAAGTAAAATTCATTGGTAAAAGGCAAAAACTCGATAAAATTTTATTTTAAAATTGGTATTGAAATTGCAGTAAACCATTACTTCTTTCCTTTCGTTACTTTCCCGAAAACGTTATCAACATTTTTTCTTTTTTTAATATAATTTGTTTTAATATTAATATTTTTAGTTACTTTACCTTATTCTTTTTTGGCTGACTGTGGGCTTTTTGTTTGTTAAATCTTTCCAGTTATAGTCAGAATGCAATAAGAGAATTCGCTCAAAATATAAATAAATTTTCTCTTATGCATTAACTGACGAGTATTTGTGTATATAGGTATTTATAATAAATAAGGTTTGAGGGGTAAATAGCAAAGATTTGCAAAGAGTATGTAGGAAAACCTTTTGTTTTCCTATAGGTTTATTAAAAATTTCACGTTTCTTCCTTCTCAAAATCGACTCAATTTATTTAAATATAACTTATTAAAATTTATTATCAAATTCAATTATTACTATCTTTACTCACGTTGCCTTATTCTTTTTTGTAGCGGGATGTGCTTTTCTGTTAATTATTATCAGAATGCATTTAAGAGACTTCGCTCAATATTTTTCCCTTTTGCATTAACTGATTAGGTTTTATGTATATTTGTATGTATGTTCGAGCAACAAAGAGTTAGAAGCACAAGCAAAGAGTATGTACAATTTTTTATTTGCCGTAACTAGCTATGTATGTATGTACTATTGAGATTTATTGACTTTCTCTTCTATCTTTTTCCAATATTGTAAAATTAAAATTAATTCCACAAATTTTTCTTCTTTTTTGATCACAGGCAAATTTACACCGTTTCCACTTTATTTATTAAATTTGCACATATGTAGATTTTTTCTAGCTTTTAAGTAGGTAAATTTATTAAATGCCCTTTTTTAATTTTAAGTTTTGCTTTTAGCCAATTTTATTAATTTCAGTTTAGCTATAGGGTTTTAACATTATACTTTTCTTCATTTTAGGTAGCACAATTAAATAAGGTTTTACTTTAGATGTTGGGTTCTATTAGAAACACTTTATTAGCTTTATTTTTTCCATTTTAGGTATTTTAACTAAAAAATTTTTTCTTTTGAGGATTTGAGCATATATTTTAATGTTTAGCAACTTTTCATTAGGTTTTAGTAGGTAAATTTATTTAGAAATTTAAGAGTATTTATTGGTCTCTAGCGAGTTTTTTATTAGTTCTAAGTAGGTATATCAATTTATTGTTCTCTTGCTTTTTACCTTGCTTTTCTCTTCCAACTACGATTTTGCAAATTCTCTTTTCTTTCCTTTGTTCTTTAATATTATTTTCTTTACATTTTTTCCAATTAACTACCTACCTAGGTATTTTTATTTTTTAACAAATTAGTTACTTTAAATTTTAGGCTTACGATTTAGAAAATCTTATCACTCTATGATGTTCTTTTCTAAATGAACTTTTTCTTTTAAATTATGAATTTTCAATTTTATGTTTTCTCCGTTTTTTTTTTTTTAAATTTGTTTTCAATTCAAGAATTATGCCACTTTCATATTCATAGAACTACTTTTTTTTTATTTTTCAATTTAAGTTTTTTTTTTCACTACCGACGGCCTAGTTTGCTTGTGCTTTAGTTATCACTAATTATAAAAGGTTTAAATAAATGCACTTTACCTCATTATCGTGTTTGATTTTTGTTGATATTTACTTCGTTCCTTTGTTGTTATTGTAGAGATAATATTTTGTTAATGCGTGATGAGACCTTGAACTTCTTATTGTCTTCTTTGACCACTGGTTTTAGACGAAGGACCATGTAATTCTTTGTTTGGGTTTAATCTATTGTTCAAATGTGGTTTGAACATGTAATTCTTTGTTTGGGCTTCCACAAAGAATTTTAAACAATTGTCGCTTTGGCTGTTCAGCACTGTAGGGCACCTTTAAAAGATGGTATATGCTCTTGTAGACAATTGTAATTACAACCGCTCATATGAGTGGTTATAATTGTAGGGAGTTGGGTTAAGTACTTTAGATTTAAGTTGCCAAATGTAATAAGTTTTAAGTTAGGTTTAAGTATTTAAGTAGGAACTGCTAGCGTCTGTTGCTATGCCAAAAGTGAACAATACATAATTTTATTTTTAGATATTAACCTGTCTTCGGTTCGTTGTTAGCCGAAGAGGTTTGGAATAACTCCGTAATGTAAGAAATTACAAATTCATTTACATTTCATATCTACCGCTCAGTATAAAACAGATTTTAAAACCAATGACTTTCAAACTATTACATACTTTAATTTAGGAATTACATTCCATACGTTACAATTCAAATTAGAGTTAAATACTAAATTCAATTTATTTTCTTTTTAAATTCAATATTCTAAATTCCTCAAATTTTCAGATTTTAAATTCATGTTTACATATTTAATTTAAGGATTAATTTTTAATACTTAATTAATATTTGTTTTCCTAATTGATTCTTTCATTTTTAATCTATTGTTCAAATGTGGTTTGAACACATTTATTTTTTTCGATTTCGACAATAATATATGTATTTTTAGACTAATTAAAAACATTTTTTCATAAATCCCAAAAAAATTTTTTTCCGTATCCCTAAAATCCGCCAAAAATTCAAAAAAAGTTCTCGAAGATTATCTTCATCAGGCATTTCAACATTATTTAGTTTTAAATACTGGTCATACATATGAATGCATCAAATTTCATACATTGAAATACTAGAATAAAAAAAATATTATTTCTTCGTTTTGAATTTAACAAATTTCAAAACAAATAGATGGCTCATCAAAAATAGCCAACAAAATCGCCAACTATTTTATAAATCGCCAAAAAATCGCCATGTCGCCAAATCGAAAATTAGGTCGCCAAAAGAGTTTGAAAATCGCCACGTTTGGCGATTTTTGAAGAAGTCGAACTCGTACAGTTACACGCCGAGAAAATAAAAATTTCAAAAAAGAAATGGTTTCAATTGTTTTGTTCAGGTACTGTTTTCAATTCCACATCAACAACCCACCTAATCATCAACTGGTACCTGTTCATTCAGTTAACCGTTAATCGGTTAACCGAGTAATTACTAGCCGATTAACTGATCGGTTAATTTAAAATTGCCTATTTTCGATTATATCGATTAATTTCAGTCGATTAACCGATGTAACAAAATTTTTAATTTTTTATAGTATTATAACATATTTTTTGTGTTTTTAATTATTGAGACGAAACACTCATATAAAAAATGTATGTGTCTAGAAAATAATTTTTCATACAAACAAGGAAGGTGTTCAGCGATCTTCATTTAAAAAGTGTTTGCTGTCAACGGCTTTTTGTTTTACGTACTTTTTATATGTATGCGTTTATAGTTTTTGTTTCTCCCATACCTTCTCATATCAATATTTTACCAGAATTACCCGAAGCAATGGAAGATTTTATATGTTAAGATAAATCCAGGAAAAGGACTGAGAAATTAGATATTAGATGGTCTGTTTTCAATTTCTTCAACATCTCCGATAAGTGAAATAATTTTTCCAAGTCAAGTTTTATCAAAACTAAAGAAATCGGTTAAATTCTAACCCCTATATTCATAAAAAATATTTGTGTTCTTAAACTATTGAAATAACTAATAAAATGATCTCACAGTTTATTTTTAATTATGTATTAATTAACAAATATATATTTTATATTAGGTGTGTTCATTTACTTTACTAGCAAAAACTTTCAAAGAGAGAGTAAGTAGGAATTTAAAGAAATTGCTTTCAAAAATACTAAAAAGTAAATGAGCACTTTGCCAGCCAAAAAATGCAAGTTAAAGTAGTGACGCATATACAGGAATATTTGAGTACCCATTCTAAGACTTGGGAAAATGTTATACATTACGGTAAAAATATTGCGATTTTATTAATTTATATTTGTTTATGATGAATAAAATGAATCATGAATTGAATGTTTTTTATTTAGGAGGTGAAAGAAGAATTCGGGTTTTCATAAATAATAATAAAAGATAAAAACCACTTTGTTAACAATAAAAGTATTTATAAGGCAAAACAAAATATTTAATTTAACAATCTATGTTTAACCTATGTATATAGGTATATTAAATTTCAACGTTACGGACTGACTGAAAGATTCATCTTCGCATAGCCTTAACGCCGAGAGTTAGAGGTTTGAAATTTGAGCCGGATGCTGGTCTCTCGCTAAATCGATCTACTAAAAATCAAAGAAATTGCCTAATAGTACGAAAATTGTGTGTGTGTTAGTGAACAAATTTAGTGCATTGCGATTCGCAAGAAACTACTTTCATATGTAAATGCTAGGTAAGATGCAAGTTTTGGAAATTCGAACGTTTAGGGGATAAATAGCGTAAAAACGAGTAAATTCTCTAACTTCATAACTCCTAAACTAACTGTGGATTAATCCATGCGTTCCGAACAATATTTTTGTCCGAAGAATAATTTTCTTGCTGAGAGTGTTCTTCAGAACGTTTCACCTATTTCGGAAAATTAGGCCGGAAAAAACAAAGCTACCATATGGTTTACAGATATAAACAATTAAACAAACTGTCAGCACAACTAGCAAACAACTTATAAAAAGAAAGTGATTTTATTGTTTTTAATTATATGTATTTTTTTATTTAATTATTCAGCAAAAAAACAATTGTTGCACTATAGCACTATATTATGTGGCAGCTCAATTGAACTTTTATGTACAAATAGAAACAGTGGCATCGCAGCTCATTTTGTTCTGAACAAGAATTAAAATTAGACCACTCATTTTTCAATTAAAGCCATTAAATATAAAAATAAAAACTGTTTTACATTCGTAACTTATCCAAAAAAATACAAATTTGTTTCATTTTCGAAATTCAAACATTTAAGGGGTGAAAATTTTACCTTTTTTTTGGTACTTTCTTAACAAAACATTTTTTTCCATTCTTTGCAATATACGTTCTCAATTATGGGCCTCCACTACAATAATGAATTTTTTTATATTTCAATGGGGAGAACAAATATAAAAAAATGGCGAAATGCAGGAAGTGTCTATGTTTTAATTTTTCGTTCTACAAGTGGTACCTTTTTAATTTGCTATAATAGATATTAGAAACATAAAATTATAGGTGCAGGGTCCTGAGTGAATGAGAACCTATAATGTTGGTAATTTTTTTAAAGCTTAGAAACATAAACTTTTGCATTTAAATATGACCACGAAAGAAAGATAACGAGATAGCGGGTTAAATTATAGTTAATTATAAACTAATTTTAGATATTCTCATTATCTACTTTATGGCCGTTTTATTTGGTCCAAATGCATTTCTTTGCCGTTTGTTTCATAATAAACAAGACAGTCATAAAGTAAACAATGAGAATATCTCAAATTATTTTATAATTAATAAGAATCTTTAATTTTGTAAATAATTTAATTTAATTACTCCCAGTACTAATAACAACACCTGATCGGTTAAAAGCAAAATAAAATGCATAAGGTATTTTTTTTAACAAATTCGTTATTTTATTTAGCAATAAAAATATCGAAATATCTGTCCTAAGTTAAACAAAAGTATGATTTCTTATCGCATAAACATTTTGCAAAATATCCTTATTTAAAACTTCGTTTGGAAAAGTTGGTTTTGTAAACAAAAACATAGAACAGCTGTTTCAAAAATTCTTGCATGTAAAAATTTTACCAGTAAAAAATTTGCAAGAATTTTTTTGTCTCTCAATTTTTTTCTCTCTTTTGACGCTCTCAACTTGCAAATTTTTTGGGTTAATGAACACTTTCCAGTAACAACTGTAACAAATTCGTAACAATTTTTAGTAAATGAACACAGCTATTAATTACATGAATACCATAGTTCACACCCACTTGTTGATTAAGTGCGGTATGTATCTTATTAGTTTTATTAAAAAAAAAAAAAAACAGTGCACTTACGGCTTTTTGGTTTCAGAAGAGCGTAACAAAAGGCCGTAGCTAACATAAGGATAACCGATTCTATTTTTTCTACAGTTTGGTTTTCTATTCTTGATTTTAAAATTGGTTGGTTTCAAAAAATAAATAGTTAAATGCTAGAAACACATTTGCGTCGTTGCGTCGTTAGAACGTAGGACGTATGGACGTAATTTATGGATTTATAACAACACTCTTACACTCAATTCTGTAGTAAACTTACTTTGTTTTCTCTTGAATAAATTATACGAAAATTCCAAAGCTATTCCAATTGTTGTGTATTTTTATATTCTTTAATTTTGTTCACATATATATATTTCATTTTAAACACAAAAGAATTCCATTTTATATTTTTAATTTTTTTTTTCTATGACAATAGGGTCGCTATAAAGTATAATTCGATCTAAGTCAACGTATGCCGTAGATACGCTTTACGTTTGCGTCAGCTACTGTGCGCCTTTGTATAAAGTATAATACGTTTTAATTTGACAACGTATATACATCGCATGCTACTACGTTCATACGGTGCGAATTCATTGCAGGTACTCTCAGTACTACAACAAGTACAACTCGTACAAAAACCACAAGAAATTTGATTTTGTTAAATCATTAAGCAATGTCAAAAACCGAAACAAAACAGAAACAAAGATAATAAACAAAAGTTTGACATCCACCATTATAACGCTTAAAATAAAAGTTATCAGCAGGGCTTTAAAGATCAGCTGTAATAAATTCGCCATGCCTAAGGTTAAATTTATAAAGATTTTAGCTTCTCACATAAAAAATGCAGCTAAGGCCTTTTGGATTTTAGCTGACGGTTTGTAAGTATGTACTACAAAAACTTTTTTACCGTATAGGTATTTTTTTTTAAATTTATTTATTTTTTATTTTGAATCTGAGAATTATTTCTTTTTCATAAGTTACTTTATTATATTTAACATTTTTTATTTTTCGAATATATATTTTTTGTAATAGTTCTATTCCTTAAATATTTTAGAAATGACTTTATACACTACCAGACTATTATATTGTATCGTCTTGTTACATTTTACCTTAGCTATCCTTTGGATAGCAATGAAGTATATTTTTTTTTAAACAAAAATTTACAATTATTAAACACCAGCAGAATGTAATGCATTTTCTGGCCCGCTATGGCCTTTATAAAATACATAACTGAAATTTAGCTCATAGAATAAATTCGAAAAATAAAAAATGTTGAATATCCAGGGCCTATATTCAAAACCCTCTATCTTGGATTTTCACGAAAATGAGTTTTTAATGGTAAAATGTTCAGTAAAACAACCCTCATCTATGGTGTGATTTTCATAACAATCATATTTTTTTTTGCTGTTTTATTTGCACTTTTGTATTTTCTCTATCTTACACAATTAATTTTTCTGAATGCAAAACCCTCTATCTTTTCTAATAATTAATTTCCAAATATTTTTTGGAACAACTTGTTCTTGCAATATATGTTTTTTTTTTACAATTTTTTGCAAGCTGAACATGAATTCGACATTTTTAATGGTTTATCAAAATAGCGAAAGCCGATTCTGAACTGATTTACCATGAAAATATTTTACATGCTTGTTTTGGGAAAATATAATGTCCATGGCATAAAATTAAATGGTTAAAGTTGGAATTTGCTTAAAAAAGTGTCTTCTTTTAAAGTGTCATCTATGATACTATTGTCAAAAAAATAAGTAATTTATAGGATATTTAAAATCGTGTGTAATTAAAATATTATTATCGTATTGTAAACTTATATAATAGTAGGTTTAAAATTTAGTTTAATAATAAAATTTCATTAATAAGCTTTTGTAACAGTTAATGGTTAATTGTTAATTTTGTTATCTTATGTTGTATTATTAGCCTTTATCTTATATAAACCACGTTAAACACCGACAGATGGCATAAATAAAATCAAAATAATTTATTTTTATTAAAATGCAAAACTCTCTATCTTTTCATTTTCATACATACATATTGAATATTTTTGAGAAGCAAAACCCTCTATCTCGCATAAAGTCCCCAATAATGCAAAATTTTATGAACCAATTATCTGTGGGATTCAGCAGTTGATTTAAAAAATATTGTATAATACCGAATTTTAATAACTCAAGTAATACGCAAAAAAAAAAACAGTTTTTTGGCTCTCCTAAAAAGTTGTGTTTTTTAAGATAGAGGATTTTGAATATAGGCCCTCGATATAATAAAGTAACTTATGAAAAAGAAATAATTCTCAGATTCTAAATGTTAAAATAGTTGAGTTAAATATATTCAATTTATTAAGTATCACTATCCAGTGTGACACAAAGACATAGTATACAACTAGTATGCCGACTCTTTGACAGGTACATAACTCAACTGTCAGTGGTACATTTTTATGTTTGTATTAGTAAGATTTTTTTCAAATGTATTGGTGTATAAAACTATTTCCACCACTAAACATAGTTGCATAAAATCGTATAGAATGTGGCAACAATTTTTTTTCCAAAATAAAATTTTCTTAGTTCAATAAATTTTCAATTTATTGAATGCTGGCTGCATTTATAAACTTTTAACAGCCATGTTTGCTAAATTTTTATTCTGCAATATCGGATAATATATAAATAATTAATGATTTCAAATATTATTTTTATACCACAAAATGCTACTCTGCTGGCTTTAATAATATTAACAACAGAAAAAATTTAGTGTCAAAAAAATTTATTTAAAAATTTTTAGTTTGTGAAAAATAAAAACATTTTGTAAAAGCAAATTAGCAAAATGTGTTGAAAAAAATTATTAATTATGTGTTTAAGTCATAAAATTTAACATGAAGTGTTATATTGTGAAAAATTTTAAATTGAAAAATTTCAAATTTTGTTTTGTTTTTGTTGTTCTTATGTGTGTTGAATTCACACAGAACTTATATGTGTGATGAGAGTTATAAAAAAAAGAGAACGTTCTCACCAGTCGGCATACTAGTTCTATACTATGCACAAAGAATGCTGAGGAAGGCCGTAGTGGGCCAGAAAATGCATTACATTCTGCTGGTGTCTAATAATTGTAAATTTTTCTGTACATACAATATACTTCATTGCTATCCAACGGAAAGCTAAGGTAAAATGTAACAAGAAAATACAAGATAATAGTCTGGTAGTGTATAAAGTCAAGCTTAAAAAATTTAAGGAATAGAACTGTTACAAAAAGCTTTATAAAATACATAACTGAAATTTAACTCATAGAATAAATTCGAAAAATAAAAAATTTTGAATATTTTTTTTGACTTAAAAACTTTTGAAAGATACGAGTTTACTTTAAAAAAAAAAACAATTAATTTTTTCGTTAATTATTAAAGCTGTAAATTTTTAAAACAAAATTGTAAAATTTTAAAAAGAAAAATATATTATTTTACATCTGATTCTTTGAGACGTTGAAAAATCGTATTGTAGTTGTAGTTTATAGAAAGCAAATTAAACAAAATGTATATTCCTATTAAATCAACGCCACACTTTAAAGAATATAATCAAACGAATGTCAAACTAAAAGACAAATTGCAAATGCTTAAGAAGGAATATGATCGTATGAATAATGTCTTTAACGAACATAAATATGAATTGAGATTGCGAAATGTGCGTTTGAACAAGTTAAAAAGGGATATTGAAGAAATTATGAAAAGCAATTTAGAAAAACGGCGTCCGTTGGACTCATTTGGAATATCAAATAATAAATTAGATAAACGTATGGAAAATATTATAAAATCTAAAAAATTGGGCCAGTATTACTCCATGTCAAATTTCAAAGAAAACAAATTTGCATCCAAAAAAAAATTTAAGCCTCGCAAAATAATAAAACCGGACGATTCATTTGAATTAAAACGCAATAGATATGGCAATGAAAAATCTAATTGGAATATGCAAAAAATGCGTTTAAAAAACATCCGTAAAAAGTTTCCGAACGTCAAATTTCAACCGCGCAATGCAGACTTTAATAAAGCGAATGATTGTATTAATCTTCAAATAGATAAAAGTATTAAGAGCTCGGTTTTAACTTTAAGTAAAAATATTGATCTTTTTGAATTAGAACTTATTAGTGCTACATATTCGCGTTCTTCTAGCAAAGTCATTTATTCAATGAGAGCAACGAGGTATTGGCGTAAGTTAGCTAACATTTTTAAAACCAGCTTTTTTCGACATGTAAAAAATAAGTCTTGCGATCAAATAAATATCCCTACAATATTTGCAAATAAAACAATTTCAACTTTAAATAGTGCGAATTTACTACAAAACAATTTCTTTCAAAATAAACAAGAACAATTGAATTTAGTAGAGGATAATTTTAATAATCAAACAAAGGATAACGAATACGTATTTAAAGAAGTAGCCGATGACCTGCTACGATTTCCGTTTACTTCATCAATTTCAAACTCAATTTCTTCACAAAGGGTTAATTTAATGAACTGTTATTATCCACCACCAAAAGACAACAACAACCAATATAATACCAATTTTAGTGTTGGAAAGTTACGTCGCCTTTTTGAAAATCACACTGAATAAATTTAACGCTTAATAAATTGTCTCTCAATTTTACCAAAATTATGTTTTGCTTGACGAATTACATACATGTAATGTAAATATATTTTGTTTTCTGATATTATTTACACTCTTTAGTACTTGCAAAATTGTGATTACAAATGCATAACTTTTGATTGGGATAAAATTGTACTTCGCAGTTTTTCTAAAAATAAAAATTAACAAAGCAAATATATATTGGGAATTATTTCTTTTTATAAGCAACTTTATTATATTCAACATATCTTATTTTTCGAATTTATTCTATGAGTTAAATTTCCGTTATGTATTTTATAAAGCTTTTTGTAATAGTTCTTTTCCTTAGATTTTTAGAAATGACTTTATACACTACTTTATAAAATACATAACTGAAATTTAACTCATAGAATAAATTCGAAAAATAAAAAATGTTCAAAGCCGATATATAAAAATTAATGGCCAAGTTCAGTTACAACTAACTATAAACTAAACTTCTAGTTAACAATATGTTTTTGACAGTTATAGCTGGCAGTTAAATTAAGCTCTGTTCTACATGCATAACGAAACAGTCCGAACTTGCACACAAGGCCATGTCAGATAAAACTTTTGTTTCGCGTTGCATTACAGATTCGCTTTGACATCTTAACTGAAATATACATACATACTTATACGAAACATGTCACATAAAGTACTTTTAAAAGAGAGCAAAGCGAAAAGTAAAGCAACTCTCATCTTTTTCCGCGATTTTGCAAAATTCATTTCCAATAAATCTTCAAATAAAATGTTTAACGTTTATATTTGTAACAAATAATTAAATGTATAATTTACCAACCGTTTTTAAAGGAAACCAAACAATGCCTGAGTGTTGTCAAAGTTTTTATTGTGTCATATACCTTTTGCTTTACGATTTTCTTTCAACGTTAGTAGCGTCACGCAAAGCGACGAAGTTGTATCTGACACGGCCTAATGCTACACAAAAGCGTTCCACATAACAACTTTTGTGCAGTTAAGAGAGAAATTGAGAGAGTTTTTTTTCATTTCCTGTACAAATTTGCACGAACTTTACCTTTGGCTAAATTCGGACAAGAATAAACAATCAGCTGTTTTTGTTTACATATGAAACTGATAAATTAATCAGAAAACTAACAAGTAAAAGACAAAGTTTAGTTTTTATTAAAAAATATATTTAAAAGCCAAATGTAAGTTTTTATTGAAAAATTTAAAGTGGTAAATGCATTATTGCATACATAATTCCCTTATCTATATATATAAAAATAAGTCCGTATATGTACGTCGCCGAACTAATCTTAAACGCGTCGTGCGATTTCAACCAAACTTATACTACGTAGGCAGTGGCCCATATATGGTTTATATGAAGTTTGGTTGAAATCCGATAACGCATGTGTGTGCGGTGCGTATTTTGTTTTGCCGTGCGAAGCAGGCAACGGGCCCGCTAGTTCTGTAATATAAAATAAAAAAATTAAATAAATGACAATGATGCAAATGTTTTGGTTTTATAATGTTGTGACTTTTAAGCGGCTAAAACCACTTAAATAGATCTTAATTTGAAATGTAAGCAGCATTAGTATTTGAAGAAGTGCAACAGTTTGTGTAGTTTGGCAAATTTTAATTTCATCAGTCCGAACTAGATCTTGTGGAACACATCTTATAACTGAACTTGATGAAATTGGCAGTAAATATTTATATGTATGGATATAATCGGATTTTTTTCGGAAGTGGTATTTGTATGGGAGATATAGAAAAATATGGACTGATTCCAGTAAAATTTGGTTAGATTATTAAGATTGAAATTAAATATGTTTGGACCAAATTTAATCTAAACACTTTTGAAAGATTTGTTTTTCTACCCACACCACCAAAGGTAGAGAGGATATTATGCGTTTGTGCTAAACAAAAATGTGCTTATTATAAATTGTAAGAATCGATCCATAATATCACATAATTTTTAACATACCTAAAAAACCTTTAAAATTAACGCAAAAAAACAATAAATTTTTCGACAAAAACTCTACCAAAACCTTTGGAAAAACTGCTATCGCCATCGTTTTTGGCGTACAGTGTCACCTTGGAAAGGTAATATTAAAAAAAAAATTAAATCAGCCGATTTTTTATTACCTACTAAAAAAAAACCTTAAAAATAAAAGTTGAGAAAAAGTCAGAAAATTGAAATTTGGGCGCCTCGAAAATGATTTTTTTGGTATGTCGTAGCGGATTTTTTTTCTCATGCGAAAAGCCCAGTATTACAAATCGGCCCGCTCTAATGTACACACATACACAGTAACATATTAATAAGTTTATTTCAAAATATGAACATCCATTTTTCAAAAGTGTTAATTTTTTTTCTTCTTCTGGCTATATGTTTGTTTTTATGTAATATGTTGAAATTTAATGTTTCAAGCCCAAAGAAAAAGTGCGGACTACTTCGTGCAAGAAGAAGAAGATTATTTTGTTCTCTTTAAAGCTCTCTCACTTTACCAAACTTTAAATACGGCAGCAAATTTTGGTAAGATTGGGATCCCGCGGCCTCCCAACGTCGAGTCCGGGATAACACCTATTATCTTTATAATGAACCAAAAATGGAAGTATTTACTTGAGCCGTTTTCAGTTGAGCCATTTTCCGGCTAGATCTGGCGGTTTTTTCATATTGCCATAAAAACGGCTAGATTTTATCTAACCGGAAGATCTAGCCATCTTCATAGCCAATCTTTATTTTAATTTTTGCAATATTTTTCATGAAAATTAGTTTGCTTTTTTTTATTAAATGTGCTATTAGTTTTTTAATGTTGATGAACTTTAATACTTTGAAAAGAAATAATGTCATTTACCTCAAATGACAGTTTTAGCAACCTCAAAATATTAACGGTACTTATAATACGAGTATAACCGCCCAGAGCTAACTATTTGTCATCTGGTGAGGACTCTGGAGATGAAGATGGTCCCGCAAAACTTGCCCAAAGCACTACTTATAAAACCATGCGAAATTTCAATTCGGTAGTCCGAATCAAGTGTCGATGATAATCAGGAAGAAATAAAAAATATATTGCTTGAACAGACATTGCAAGACGTTGTAATAACTCTTCCGATAATTTAAATATTATCTGCCTTAGGCCTAATGCAACTACACCGTTTAGTGCGTAATCGTATGCATCAGTTTGTCTCAAGTTCCACAAAGAAAGCAAAACCATAGATATGTAAAAAATCTAAGACATATAAAAATGTTTTTTATATTTGTATAGTCTTGTAAACATTAAAAAGTGAATTAATTCAGTGGTTGAAAGATGACGATGTGTGGTGTCAACGGATATTCCCTGAGCCCGACTTTTCTGATTGCACTGATTTGCCAATCTCCGTGCAATTTGCGAAGTTCTTAAAGATGAGTTGGTAGAAATGCTATGTTTTGATGGAAACAGTAAAGCAGTATATAGTAGACAAGTGAACACCAAAAATTGATAAATGAAATAGAAGTTTTTCTTGGTATTCTAATTATTACAGAGTATGCTTTAGATTATTGGTCAAATGAAAGTGGTCTTAAAAATTCAATGGCTTCGGACTATGTTCGTAGAAATTGTTTTGATACGATATTTCGTCACATACATTTTATTGATAATGCAAAACAACAAAATGATGATTAAATGTGGAAACTACAAATTTTTTTGTGTAAAACCCATTAACCCTTAAATGCATACCGTACCATATATGGTACGCGTTTTATAATTAATGTTAATCTAACCAATTAAACTAAAATGTTACATAAAAGGCTTTAAACTAAATAATACAATATAAGTTGTCATTTAAATACAACTTCGTCTCGCTTGCTATTTATATTAGTTGTCAATAAGCTGGCAAAGTGGGCGGATGCGGGTTTTTCTTATAATCTTGATAGAGATTTTGATTAGTGAAAAAAGTACTTATCATATTAATTTTGCCTATGAAGGCAAGCATTAGTGAACATGTTGGACTTTGTTTTAGTTATTTAAAGTTAATTTTTGTCCATTTTTGTACCGTAGAATAGTTTTACCCCTTTTTTTCTGTGTACGTCGTGTTCATAATGGACTGTACTTTTGGGATATGTTGTTATTGTTAGTGATTGTTTCTGATTTTTAAGATATGGATTTCCTTATTATAGATGAAAATAAGTATAACATCGCTAATGAGGTAGCCGATATGAACGAGATGATTTCAATAATAACACACACATACCGCGAAGCGTAAGAAATCGATCGATTATTTTTATTCTTTATTTAGTTATAGTTAAATATAGTTTATAGTTAAATTTCGGATAGCTAAGGTAAAATATAACAAGAAGATACAAGATAATAGTCTGGTAGTGTATAAAGTAATTCCTAAAAAATTTAAGGAATAGAACTATTACATTTATAAAATACATAACTGAAATTAAGCTCATAGAATAAATTCGAAAAATAAAAAATGTGAAATATAATAAAGTTGATTGAAAAAGAAGTAATTCCCAATATCTATACAGAAATATAGCTTGATCCACGCCAACTTCCCCAACCCCGCACATTTCTTACAGATGCTGTCTGTATATTGATATCCATTCTAATTGTACCAATTGAAGACAATCTTACACTTCCCGTTCTTCAAATATACGGGATTCTATTATGTCACTTTTTGACTGATGTTGCGTATTGAGCACCAAGCTATTTGTACCAATTTTGGAAACTTTAGCTATGACCGTTCTCTAGCTGTACATAAATATGTCTTACATTTGTATGTAAGGATCCACTCCCACCTTTTTTTGACAGGTGTTGCGTGTCGATAAACCAGCTATGTATGTGTACCACCTTTGGACAACTTTTATTATACCGTTCTCTAGATATAAATAAATCTATTTTATGCCACTTACCAATAGTCTTGTACCTAATTTTAAAACTTTGGCTTTTGCCGTTCTGCAGACATACATAAATCTATAATCTCTTTGTATGGGTGGTTTCGCTGCCACTTTTCCGGTTCCGCCCACACTTTGTCGGATGTTTTATATTGATAACTAAGATGTTTTACCCTAATTTGGAAACCTTCTCTAGATAAACAGAACTCTATAATATCTTTCTATGGGGGGAGGCACAACGCCCACTTCTCCAATACTGGAGAATACTGGAGTTCTCTTTATGCAAAGCCAACAGCATTGACATAAAACGAAAATAGTTAAATTATTAAAACAATATATTATCCTTTGAAACTAGGATTTAAGCACAGACTAAGTATTTACAGATTCTTTAAATTAATAAGGGTCAGTTAGAAAACACGCTCCCTTTCTACGGATCTTTGCCTTTATAGTCCAAAGGACATTATATAATCTCTGGACACTTGTTATTCCTTTTTTTATAGAAAATTATTTTCTTTGAATCGAATTAGCGTTCTCTTTACTAAGCGTTCTCTTTACTAAGTTGTATTCAAAATGCCTTAAATGTCAATTTTTCACTTTTTATAAAATAAATCTGAGTCTTTAAAAAAATTTAAATTTATCTAAATTTTTACTCCTCTTTTTTAATAGTTCAAAATCTCAGAGTATCAAACATTATACATTACATTATTTCTTTCCCGAAAAATTTGCGAGATTCCGCGATTTTTGTGCCGTATGAAAAACACTAAATATAACGAAAGGTTTTTAATTTGTTACTGCCTGTTTTTAGAAAATGAAAACAAAATTTCGTGTGAGAAATTAAATTGAAAACAATATTTCGCTTTTTTTTTTGTTGTTTTCAAAATAATTTCTCACACGAAATTTTGCTTTTATTTTCAAAAAAACAGGCGGTACACATTTATTTTTTAATTTCTGAACTTCAAGTGACAATTCTCAATTTTCATTGTTATTTTTCGAGTAACTAACTGAAAATGAAATAAAAGTTATTTGCAACTTATTTAAAATATTTTTTTATGAGATAAATCACATACAAAATAATTTAAACTTCAATCAAACTTATTTTATTTTGTAAAATAAAATTATTTTTAAAATATTAAATACTAGTAGTGTCCGTGGCTTTGCCCGCCCAAAGTTAATTTTTAACTTACTATAAAAGCAAAATTAAAAATCAGTAAATTTAACACATATTTTTTTGAAAGGATGACAGATACATTTTTTTATTCAGCTTTTTTTTAAGTTTGGAGGAATAGTTTTATTGATTAACTGATTTTTTTTTATAAACTACATATCATAAATTTTGACTACAAATAGTTGCACTCAAAAAGAAATTTCGTATCAAAATGGATCAGTTGTATCTTGAAAAACTTCTCACCTGGGAATCTTAGAAATGCCCTAATCATGTTGTTTATAAAAACTATTTTACATTTCTTATTGCGTATAAAGGTATAAGGAAATTTTACTTTGTAATCAGTGTGACCATTTTGGTATTTTTGCAGCTAAATTTAGCATTAAAAAATTTTATTTAACTGCAAAATTTTCATTAAGCACTTGGCAGAATGTTTTTAGCTTTTTTTTTTAGCATTATTTTTAAAAATTTGGACGAATATTTTGATTGATTTTACCTTAATTTTTTTTATAAATTATAATAAATTTTGAATAAAAGTGGATGTACCCAAAATTAAATTTCGAAACATCTTACCTGTCATACAAAAAACAATAGAATATTTTGGAAATATTAGAAATGCCCTTATCATGTTGATTGTAAAAATTATTTGCCGCTTGATATTTCGATATAAAAGTACAAAGAAATTTAACTTTGTTTTATTTAGATACAAATTCTTCAGTGTAAATGTTTGAAAAAATGTTTGTTCGGCTGAAAAAATAATAATTTTAAAACTTCAACGCTTCTTAAACTATATGAATTAACATGATCTAAACAATTTTTTATAGCATAGAAATAAAATCGTTTCAATTTTGCATGTACCAGATGTGTAAAATTGAATCTCAACTACCTGTACTCATATTTACATGTATCTGATGTTTTACCATAATCTATCCACTTGTTTAAATATAACCATTTATATCAATTTCGTTAAAATAATAAGTCACTAAAATGTATTAAATTTTGAAAAAAATTTCATACTGCCGATAAATTTTTGACAAAAATTTTTAAAAACTTTTAGCATTATTTTTAGTATCTTTTAAATCATTTTTAGCATTTTTTTTACCATGTCTATTCCCAGACTTAGCTGTACACATTTTTAAGATCTGTTGACACTGATTGGTATTGTGTTTTAAATTGAATTAAAATCGGTTGGATCGAGTCGGAGAGGCAGAAATTGTCTTTTTGTCTTCTATTGGTCCAAGGTTTGAAAAAACTATTAAGCCTGTGTGTTTTATTGTATATAGATCGATCTAGATATGTTTTAAATTTAATCAAAATCAGTAAGATATTTTCGTATAAGCAGAAATTGTCCATCTACCCCTTCATATTCCTAGCTTTGAAAGAAATATAAACCCTGCTTGTTTTATTTATGCTGATCTATCTATGATTCAAATTCGATCAATATTGGTTAGATATTTTCGGAGAGGTAGTAATTCTCCCTATATAACGCTCTTCGTGCTAGTTAAAGAAATAGAAAGCCTATATGTTGCATTAAAATCGGTTCAGCTATTTAGACGATAAAGCGTAACAAACGCAAAAGTAACTTTCGCATTCGCGCAGGGGACCGTCGAGCGGACAGATAGATTGGAGGCGGAATGGAGGGTGAACAGCGTACTCACATTAAAATGGCTTTGTTTTCTTTTGAGTACGGAAACTATTGCTTTAATAGATTTATTGTAAAACGATAATTAATATTTTTTGAGTATAGCACTTAAGTGGAACTTTACATAGCCTATGTCCGTTAGGAGGTTCCGTTCTTCATTTTGTTGAACAAATTTTCAAGATCGGACCGGCAGTTCCTCAGATTACCTCTTACAGGTTTACAAAACGAGAAACATACAAACGTTTTAGCTTTATAATATTAAAAAAATAGTATGTATGTACTTTAGGGAGATCGATTATTCGACTTTTTTCAATAACCCGTTTTCGAATATTGCGAATAGTTGCTATTTTAAAAAACCCGGTTTTCGGTTAAGCATTTTTTGAATAACCGGTTAACCGGTTTTAATTCGAATACATAAAAACAAAAAATCAAATAAGTTTTTGTAATAAAACGTTAATTTGAATAAAAACAAAACAATTTGCAAAGGTAAGAAACCAACAAATCAGACCTAACAAGTATTTGACGATAAAATCCAAAAAAAAAATGGGACCAAGTAAGTTGATCAATCTTTAGCTTAATTTTCAACAATTTTTTATTGATTTACTAAACTTTATTTGTAAGAAGATATTTGTTTAATGTAATTTATAAACTGTTGAATGATATCTGATCTAGACAAACGTTTTACAAAAGCAAAAAAATTATAAAAATTTAATAAACTTATTATTTGAAATATTCTCCCAAATTTATTTTGAATGAGTTTTAATTTGTTGGTGGTTAAGCATGTCTATATAAATCAACCATATTTTGGAAAAGTTGCAAACAGAACCTCTTAGCAAGGATTATCTATTTCAAATTATTTTGTATCAGCATTATAGAAACGAATAGTAAAATTAGCATGCTTTTTGTTTAAAATATTTGTCAATTCGTCGACTGCAATTTAAAACCGTCCATGATATTGTTTGATTTCTTCAATTTTGTTTTTAGTTCTTGGTGTTTTAATAAATAAAACTGGTAGAAATGTTTCCCATATCGTTGATTCCGCCGTAATGCTGTAGTTTTTAGCCAGAACTGCTTCAGAGTTTTTAGTGCCTTAACGGGCATTTCGTCCTCGACAACACAATGGGCTAATATTTCACCAATGATTCATTTTTGGCAACGTATTTTAGTAAAGTATTATTTGTCGTCTCTTTAGAACAACTTCGAACGGAGTTGTTTTATTTGGAGGACATTAATGCCAAGCATGTAGACTAATTTAAGGTGATTAATAAGTCGTGACATGGAAGAACTTTTGTAACTTATCATTTTAGGGCACTTCAAGCACCTAACTTTGTCTTTTTAATCGCATTCGAAAAATCTCTAGAGATAACCTCTATATAAAAATATATTTAATATTTAGAATACTCTCGCACAAATTACTATTTACTTTTTAACTTCACACGTTTTTGTAGTATTTTGAATAGTTTTTGGTTTTTTTTTTACAAGAACACACGCGTTTATAAGCGATTTGTATTGAAAGTGTTCATAATGTTTTTTGACCTTTGTTACATTTTGTTTTGACATTCTTCATTAAAAGTTTAAGTTTGACCAATATTCAATTAGAAAATACTTAAATTACGGGTACATCTACAACAAAAGTAAGGAAAATGTATATTAATTACACATTATTAAAATAACCGGTTTATTATACCAAAATAACCGGTGTATTCGATATTCGAAAAATGGGCATTTTAAAATAACCGACTTGGGCAAAGCTAAAATAACCGGTTAAAACCGGTCGAATAATAACCGTTCGATCTCCCAATGTATGTACTTAAACCTAGATTTAAAAAATAAAAGGAATTGGTGAAATTACTTAAGTTTCACTATGTTATAGGATATGTGCTTAAAAAAATGGATTTCATCCACTTCATTACGTTTCTTAATTAAATGATTTTATTTAAATGTTATACATATTTTCTAAATTTATTAATTGAATTTTAGCGGCACAGATTTTCAAGCACAGCTGTAATTTTAAATGTACTTGTACTTTTTTGTATGATTTTGTAGGTTTAAAAACAACGACATTTTTCAACTGGACATTCAGATCCATAATTAAGACAGGCATCCATACAATATGTATCAGCTCCTTCCTTTCCTTCTAACTCCCCAATTGCGACGCATTCGCTTCTGTATAAAAAAAAAACATTAAACATAAAGAACAAATGCATCACATTTATATACTTACGGACAATGGCATGCTGTTTCTGGACAGTTCGGGGGATAACGTAAGCAGTTCGTTTCACACCACTGATCCATTCCAGGCAAACGGCGAAAAGCTTTCGAGGCAATACATTTTTGGTCCCTGTAATTCGAGTATGAGTGAAAAAGAAAAAATAAATCAATATAATGTCCTACGGGAATGTATACCCCGAACCAGAGTACACTAAAGGCGTATACGCATCCAGCCAGCTGATCGTTTTTTGTGTAATATTTCTAAATGTCAAAATTCCATATAAAAAATTTACAGCCAGAATAACTCTCTGGGATGCATATACCTTATGAATTTGACTTGCCCGGAACTAGTAAATATTCTTTCAAATTTGACAATATTCGATTGAAGAAAACTATTTTGTAATATTCCGAAGATAGAAAAAGCTAAATACAAATAATAAAACAAATAAATAAAGAGCGATGTACAACAAATCTGAAACATATCCGTGTATAAAAGTAGAGAAGGAAAATAAAAATATTAAGGTGCGAAAAAAAATAAAAAGCTTAATTGGTATGTATGTATTTATGTATGTAGATGTGCATAATAATGAAGTTTCTCAATGATAAACAATAATATTCTTACGTTTTGTAGATAAAAATTTGGCTAACAAAAACGAAACTGTATGGGATCGTTTGAGTAAAATAAAAACAACACTCAGTGATGAGAAAGTCTTAGGAACAACAAAGGCACATTTTGGGCCAAGCAATAAGACTTCACAGCATTTTCAAATGATTAAGCAGTCGTCTTCAAAACACTCAATGCAACCGGTACTTAAATTATCACCTTCTTCCAGATCATTTAACCACAAGCGTTCAAGTTTACCTAAAAGAGTATGTATGAAATTGTCCACTTTTGTCGTAGAAACTAACGTTTCGTCTTTATTTCATGATTTAACCGTTAAGGAGAATATAAATGCTCGTAGGTTAACTGAAAATTCAAAATGTTCATCAGAAATCAAAGCAACTTTAAAGAAATTGGCTAATAAATCTCAAAAATCTTTACGTTCTATTGACCAAAAAGTTAAGGATTCATCGGAAGATTCAAATGAGGAATATAAATTGGCTCCATTAATGAGTTCATATTCTAGAGACGTCTCTGAAAATAGCACAAAAACACTACACAATGTCCGTGAAACTTTGCAATGCAAAAACAAATCGATGGAGTTAGCGGATTTTAAACTAGGAAAAGATGTTATTCCTGAATCTAACATCAGCTGCGAAAACTTTGATACAAATTCTAAAAACCTAGAAGATATTTTAAAAACACGGTCCAAGAACGTGTGGAGTCATGAATTTGTTGGTAAAAAAGCTTTGGAAAGTCTAGATACTTCGGCAAAATTTCATCAAGATATTGAAATCGAATTAACGAAACCCTCACATAAAATTCTGAGTTATTCGGGACACAACAAAGAGACTCAAAAATTTGAAGTCGATGTTATATTCAAAAATATTCCATCTTTAGGTAAAGAAATTGAAATTTTACGAGCTTTAGGAGAAAAATTGGAGTCCACATTGAAAACTACAATGCCTTATAGGAGCAGACATGATGTATTGCCGCAGAGTTTAACGCCGTCGATCTTAGTAGAAGAGGCAAATCCGCCATTAATTCTCAAAGTATTTTATGAAGTTTATGATGTCGCCGTAGAGTGTAGTGCACAAGTAACCGTCAGGCCAATTGGCACTCGTCATTTTGTTGGAATTGCAAACGAATTTCTTGTAGCTCAAAAAACTATTATTGAACTAAGGCGTGATTTTAATTGCCCATTCTATATTCAAAGCAATTCTGAAAGCGTAAATTTTATGAAGACATCTTTCGAAAAACTTAAAGAAACTCCAAATGAATTTCTTCGCCATTTGAAACCGAAAAATGCGCAAGATCCATTTAACTTTCTAGAGCAAGACCCTGTGTTTTTTTATGATTCATTCAATAAACGTTCGAACGTGTCCCTTTTTTCATCATCTAAATGTAATCATTACAAAAAATATAATTTTCCAGTTACCGAATATTTGTATGGAGCTTGCGACAGTCAAAGTTGGAAAACATCATCTCTTAAAACACATCAAAATAATTTAGTTGATAGAAATGTAGAGACTCAAGTTTTAAAGTCAAAATCTGACGCTGATATTAAGAATAAGTTGTTAATTTTTGAGCCATCAATTCGAGGCAAACAACGGAGACGCATAAGACGTTGGGTAACGCCAATGCCAAGTCGTAACTACAACTCTTTAAAAAGGTCATTGTTCAAAACTATTTTAATTGGAATTGTACAAATGTCGACATTCATAGTATTCATAATGGCTTTAACACATCCCGATGTCAAGTGCAAAAAATATTAAAATTTATATTAATTTCTATTTTAAATGAAATAGTGAAATTACAGAAGTTAAATTTATTCGTATCACATTTTAAAAAAAAATTAACTTCAGTAATACGAGTACTTTTTTCATGTGCTATATTAAAATTGCGTCTATACATACGAGTATATTTGGGAAAAAAATTATTTTGTAATTAAATTGCAAGTGGTTAAAATATATCAAAATTTGTATAAAAAAAATTTTAATGATCTTTGATTTTATTTATTACTCTTCATTGTCCGCAGGTTGATCTTTATTTTTTAGCGTACGTTGTAATTAAACTGCAGTTTTGTAATGATTTGTTTCGAATTAATTAAAAATTTAAATATGTAAATCAATCTCACAAAATCTTGTATTAAAACGAATCATTTTAATTAAGACAAAGAACGATCGAATGGAACAGAAGCAGAAAGATAACTGTACATTACAACTTTTATAAATAAAAAATACCACCACCGCTATATAAATTATACACGTATACGGCCGACTCTCGATGATCAGGTATGTGATGGAAATCGATTTTGAAAACGAAACTATTTAGGCCCGATAATATCGCTTTCAGTATCTATATAAATGGATTTCTAATAAGGTAACTCACGTCACAAGTTGCACCCTTGCGAAAAAGCAAATGTGCAAAAACATAACAACCACATAGACAATTAGTTGTACACAAATAATTGTCTATGTGGTTGTTGTTATGTTTTTGCACTTTTTCTTTTTCGCAAGAGCCCAACTTGTGACGTGAATCACCTTAAAACATTCTCGTCTTATTTTCTGCAAATATTCTTTAAAATTTAATCTATATATATAAAAATGGATTATGTATGTTTGTTTGTTTGTTTGTTTGTCGCTTTATAGACTCCGAAACTACTGAACCGATTTTCCTGAAATTTTTACAGTAACATCACGTGAGCCCTAAAAATAAAATAGGCTACTTATTTTTTTGATAGGGGCAGGGGAATTGGTACCCCCCATAGGATGCCAATATTAATTATCGCACGATTTTCCTGAAATTTTTACAGTAACATCACGTGAGCCCTAAAAATAAAATAGGCTACTTATTTTTTCGATAGGGGCAGGGGAATTGGTACCCCCCATAGGATGCCAATATTAATTATCGCACGATTTTCCTGAAATTTTTACAGTCACATCACGTGAGCCCTAAAAATAAAATAGGCTACTTATTTTTTCGATAGGGGCAGGGGAATTGGTACCCCCCATAGGATGCCAATATTAATTATCGCACGATTTTCCTGAAATTTTTACAGTAACATCACGTGAGCCCTAAAAATAGAATAGGCTACTTATTTTTTCGATAGGGGCATTGGAATTGGTACCCCCCATAGGATGCCAATATTAATTATCGCATATCTTAAGAGCCGCTGCACGCATTTTGCTGAACTTTTTGTAGTAGGATCTTCTGAGCCCCGGAATTGAAATAAAATAGCAGCGGGGGTATAGGAATACCCCATAGGACGCCAATGTTTAACATCGCATATCTTAAGAACTGTAATAGTGAGAATGTTCAAACTTTCTAAAAGTCACTCTTATGGTATACTACACTTTTGAAAATAAAAATAAAGCGGGTAGGCGCAGGGGGGGAAATACCTCCCATAGGATGCATACATTAAATATCGCTCAACTGAAGAACTATTAAAGGGAGAGTCTTCAAACGTGGTTAAAGCTACTATTATAGTAAACTATAAATTTCAATATAAAAATGTGCGGGGTCAGTGTAGCGAAGCGCACCGGGTTAAGCTAGTATTATATATAGTTACCTAAAACGCAAAAGGCCCTATCTAACATTTTAAAAAGTTTACAGGAGAAGCAAAAAACTAATCAAAATTATTTATTGCCTTAAACTACTTATAAATTGTTCTTAAATTTTTTCTTGTAAAACCTACCAGATATTTTTACAGTGTTGCATATTATGCAAACTGTTAGTTAGGTCTTTTATATATAATCTTTTGTAGAAAGGGGTGTTTGTTTTTTGTTAATAAAATAGCTAATGTTGGGACGAAAGATAACATTTGGTCGTTGATGCAATACATCAGAATCAATCAAAAAGTCGAGTTTTAATTTTTTGGTTAGTTTGCGTTTTAGATAACGATATGTACATATACATATATTTGAAACCATCAATTCTTGCTACTCTCGACTATTTTAATTATTTTTGTGGTCTCTTATATTTCAAATTAACGAGAGTCAACTGTACTTGATGAAAATTTGATGAGATGCTTTACAGTTTTATCGGCAAAAAGTCGATTTTGACTATGTGTAACTGTTACGGGTTAACGCATTTTATATGACATTTATATGAGGGAATGTATTTATATGCACACAAAATAAAAAAAGCTTCAGAAATTAACTTTAATACAAAATTTGTTACGTTTATTTTGTTTATAAAATTATTTACTGAAAATATTAAAAATACAGTCGTTGTTTTCAAAAAAAAAAAAAAAAAAAAAAAATTAAGAAACATCCTTCTGAATCTTCAAAGATATAATAAATAGTTCAATTAAAAATTCTTATTAAAGCAATTTTTCATGTAAAATTTTGTTTTTTTTTTTTATTATTTTGTGATAATCCTTGATGGAATTATTAAAAAAAATTTTATTCTAGGAGCAACATCGATTTGTTATAACTATTAAAAAAAGTGTGTACAAAGATAAATTTATTAATGAGTTAAGTATCACTTAAAAACTAAATTAAACACTAATTAATTAGAGTGTTGTTATTTTAATTGCATAAAAGTTTAATGTATTTGAATAGTTGTTGTTTTTGGAATTATATATGTATAAAGAATATGTAAAATATACATGTGTATTTATGAATGTGTTTGTGTATGTGTGTGCATATATAAATGTATGTAGGTACGTTTGTGTGATTCAGCACCAAAATTCACTCTTAATGTTATCCAATTTAAAGTAAAGCTTTAAGAAGAAAGTTAATTTTATAAATTTTAAGAATAACTAAATATTTTTATAATTAGTGCCTTGAAGAATTTCTATAAAAAGCAAGAAAAAATTGCATGATATTTTAAAAAAAAGTATTTACAAATATTTTTATTTCATAAAGCCCAACACAACATTCTCAACTTACCTCACTATCAAGGGGAAAACATTTTTCTCCTCGGGTGCTCTAAAATCTCTGTAGTATAATAAAAATGGATTTCGATTATTGACAAATAGGGGAGGTAAACCACCGCCAGTATTTGAAACAATCGCTATATCAGCACAGTTACGGAAAGTTTCTTCAAGTAACGTTTTTGAAATTAGTTTTATTTTTCAGTATATTTAATCTATTGAAATACACACCTGCTTTACCACAACCGACGGCTTCTGTTCCATTTGTACATGTACCCCACATATTTGCGGTGTAGTAAGTCCATTGTAGCACACATTGCGTACAAGTAATGTATGGTGGCAAACGTACACGATAACGAAAGATGTCCTTCTTTTTGGTATCACGAGGTATAAGGAAACGATGTTCACGACTCCCCGATATATAAAGGGGATAACGATCAAAGCACTCTTGGTTTGCTTCTTTGCGAGGGTTATTGTTCGGACACAAGTACATTTCAAAACGACCATAGTGATTTGCAGTTAACTCTACTTCAACATCGATTTCCTGCACAAAAATGGGATTTTAAAATTAATCAAAAAGTTGTATTGAAAAAAAAGTCGTTTTTTATTGTGACGAAATTAGATTTATCTTAGAATTATTTATACTTTTAGTTATAAGTTATCTTGTAAGTTGTATTTCTATGTCATATTAGTTAAAAATTGTTATGAATAATTGTATTCCAGCTCCACTGTACGGTAGATATGAGCGATATTTCTGTACCTGTGATTTAATCATTGTTACTAAAAAATCACGAATCACAGTTGTGACCAAACTTGCCAAGTAACAGGTACTTGCTAAGTCGTTCTTTTTTGTTTTTAGTTACATACAAAAATTTATAATATTTCACTGTTTGTGTGGGCAATAGCGTTTTTTGAATGCAATAGCGAATATCTTAATAGTATTTTTTAAGACAAAGTTTATTTGTTCAAGTATGTATGTATATGCTAGTAAATATCTTCTAAAGCTCTTACAATTTGTTGTTGTTTCTTAGCAAAGTACTTACAAAAGCTCATGCGAAAGCTCGCGCATTGTAAATATAGCTTGGACGCACTTGATATAAAAGAACTAAAAACTGACAAGCCGTGATCACAATCACAGTTTTAAGGAGCAGTGATTTTAAAATCACGTTCACTAATCGCGATGTTCTTTAAAAATCACGGGATCGCTCATATCCATTGTACAGAACTTTCAAGTAATAGGGAAATAATAATTGTTACGCCTAAAGGTAGTCTTCGAATTTAGTTATTTTTAAATAATAAGAACAGAAAGTTCTGAAAACCTCTAGAAAAGCTTAAGAATTACAAATATAGTCTGACACATAACTGTTAGTTGAGTTTTATTTGGAAAATTAAACGGTTCAGCTTGTTACTAACAACAGTGGATAAATTTTGTGAACATTATAATTAATTACAAAAAAGTTTGCTAAGCTGAGTAAGTGCGTGTATTTATTTTGACTGGCAATTAAAAGAAGTCAAAGGCTTATTATAAAGGGAATAAACCGCAACACGTTTCATATAGTAAAAACGTATCAATATATAAAAATTAGAAAGGGTGATTCATCATGAGGTTTAATTTTCAATATGCTTTTGGCAAGTTCGGCAAGTCATCATGGAAAAACACACCACAACAGCGTCTCCAAATTGGCTCTGGAAAAACTCAATGAAAATCCGGTGTTATCAAAAGTTATTTTTGGGAATACAAAATTTATTTTTAATAAAATTAACGTGCTCAATTCCCAATTTTCATTTTTTACAAATATACTGAAATTTTTTGTTGAGGGGAAGCTGGTTTCTATGCGCATTTCACTGGTTGCTTAGGCCACCACGTCAGTAAACTTTTTCCAAAGGCTTTAGAAAAGCTAAACATATTATACAAATAAGACTATAGTGAAGAATTTTAAGCACTCAGGTTTTTATTGTAACAATATCAAAGCTTCAACAAACCTACAACAATTAACACTGAGTGTATCTTTTCTTACATTCCCCTACAATTAGCTCTTTTTTTCCAACTGGAATTGTAGTTGTAAAACGGTAAAACAACAAAATAAAAAAATGAATTGCTTAATAAAGCAACTTGCCAGTTCAGTTTTTTAATTGCCGGGTACATGAAAATTTATTATCAAAAGAAAATTAGAATGTTACCGTTAATGGTAACCGTTATCGCACCATGTTAACGGACAATGCGTTCATGAAATTCAAGCGCATGCTTTCGTTGAGCTCTGGTTTCAGCAGGATAGCGCTACGAGCAATACAGCACGTGAGATAATGACCTTGTTGAGACGACATTTTGGAGAGCACTTAATTTCACGTTTTTTTAAGGCTATTTTCTCTAAGGGATATAAAAAGTCTGAAATCTTCAGCTACGATTGCCGCTTTGGAAGCAAACATTACTCGTGTTATTTGCAAGATACCAGTCGCTATGCGAACGAGTCACCATAAATTCGACCTTCCGAATGGACCACCTCAGACGTAGTCATGACCAACATTTACATGATATTATTTTCAAACAGTAAATGTCATAAATTGTTCTCTTTTGACCGATAATAAAATTTTAATTTCTCTTTCAAGTTTATGTGTTTTGTTTTACATTATAAATCAAACCTCACGATGAATCACCCTATATAAATTAACTGTACAGTAGTATTCGCAGCAGTCACATGTTTATGTTAATATATATGAATTAAATGTACTACCTGACCAGATGTATAATATCTTGATATAATTCCTTTGGCATATTCTCCACCAGCTTCATGTGGTCGGGGAGTTCTCAGGTGATATGCATCGCCACAGACACCACATTGCCCTTTGTTTTGTTCCCATTGCACTGCATATCCTCCGCAAAATAATTCGTTATCATTATAATTTACCGGATTTGGGTAACCAAATCTCCACATTGCATTTCGCGCAGGTGGATCCATCAAACGGCCATGTCCGGAAACCAAAGTTGAATGTAACACCACGCTCTGACATTTCAAAGGATATTTAATTTAATTTCGATAGAATTATTAGCTCCTTTGTGAGAAAACTTACCGATAATATTAGTAACAAAAACATTTTAGCTGGCTGTTTACTTAATTAGAACTTAAAATAATCTGAAAATATTAAAAGATATTAAAGATAAGTAATACTTATTAAGTATGTTAGTATGTGCTCATAGTCCCCGTCCATACTATGAAACATATGACATGAAAACGACGAATGGAAAAGTGTACTTTCTTTCGTGTACAAATGAGTTTATTATTGACAGGAAGAAGAAGAAAGAGGAATGCCATTAAAACTAGTTAAAAGTTTCATTGTAGCGACATGAATGCAAGTTCAAAAGAGAATTAAAGAAAGTTTCAGAATCAAATGTTTCATGGTATGTACGAGAACAAGAGGGCAATATTCTGCTTTGTCAAAAATGTTGTTTTCTTTTTATAGATTCTTTTAAAAAAATGTTTATTAAAATTTCGATAAAATTATAGATTCTTTTCCATCAGAGTGGCATTTATTTGTTAACTAGCTGAGACATATACTTTTGCATCTTTTTTATGTGATAGTGTTGCATTGACAACAGATTTTGCAGATTGTGTAGGATAGTGAATACCGGCATTTATTAATCAGGAGCCAGACTCTCTCGAAAAATCCAAAATTATCATAACTAATAAGTTTTCATTATCACAACTTACAAATCGCATTTGTTTTACTTAGCTCAAGAAAAGACATAATACAACCCATTTCTAAGCCAGATTTTTATTACATTAACGCCATATATGTATAATTGGTATATAAATCAAGTAATAATACTATATAAGGCTATGCCGAATCTTATGCACCCTTCACCATGTTCCGATAATAAAAGAAAGTTATAAAAATACCGTTCTTTAGATATAAATAAATCTATTTTGTCACGATGTTGTGTATTAATAACTAAGATGCTTGTACTTTATTTGTAAACCTTAGGTCTTTCCATTCTCCAGATATACAAAAAAAAAAAAAAAACAACAAGCGAATTATTGGTAAAATTAGAGGCAGTCGTGTTTTTTGCTTAAATCACAGTCACTTGCGAACCGATCAGGCAAAATTTTAATAACAGACAATTCCGGATTATATGTAACATTTATATATATATATATAAGAATCGAGTCTTCATCATCTTTTGAAAACCCATTTCAACGGACAGACGGACATCTCGATCTAAGCTTCGCTTCTCATAAGGCTTCAGAACATATATTGTATAAACTAAAAACGGAATTACAAAGTTATATATACCCTTTTGCCTTCAGTTAAGGGTATAAATAGTCCTGACTTCACACATGGTTTTGGTCTGAGACTCAATATTTGTTCATGTTGTTTTCCAAAATAATTTTATTAATTCATTTATATTTCTAATTTGCTTTTCTTAGAAAAATTGTCAGTTGCATGTAGTTCTAATAAAAAAATACTTTAATTAAATACATAAATAGTTGAAGGGCTTATTGGTAGAACAATATAAGCCACCCGAATTGACAAACTGGTTTATGTGTTATTTCTATTAAGTATAACCATCCAACAAAGTGGAAGAATTTTGTAAAAAATATATATTTGTGATTAGACTAAGTTCGATTGTTCATGAATTGTTAATAACGAACACGTCATAATAATAATATCCAAATAACCCCATAACAGTTTTCCACTATTTTCGAATTAGTTTCTTTTAATGTACTTTTAACAATTCAGAATTTTTGTTAATTTTTTTCGTATTTACATCAAAAGCCAAACTAATTTCTTACGGCTCAAAACCAACATTGAATTTGGAAGATGCCATTTTTGAAAGTCATGATTTTTTTAATCAGGCACGAATGTGTGGTTGTGCAAAGACGTCTTATGACGAATTTCTTTAAAATTTTTTGATCATAAACAATAAAGTAAAAAACAATTAATTTCATGCATTTATTATTGGAAAATATGCACATGAAACATGTTTAAAAATAAATAAAGTATTGTGCATTTATTATTTAAAGAGAAACGGACACGGTACTTTCTGTTTTGGTATTTTTTTTTTAATTTTGGTAAGCATTTTAATATAATAAGAGTTACTTTTACTTACAAACATGAAATTTTTGAATAGAAAACTTAATTTTTATTGGCTGCACTTTAAATTAAAAACCATATCGTTACCTTCAGTTGTAAAAGAGCTAAGTCCAATTTAATAAATTTTACAGGTGGGAGAAAAATCCTTATAAAATGTTTAGCTCCCAATAAAATTTTAAATGTGAGATATTAAGCAATAATTTTGCTTCATCTCAACTATTTTAAAGTTAATTATGTATTGTTTTGCTCCATACGCCACTATTCGGCGAATGCTGCAAACTCCTCATTTTCAGAACAGGTCCGATAATTCTGGATTTTTTAACTGGTTAGTCCGATTGAAACAAAATACACATTGCTTGTAAATGACTTGTATTCGAGATAAAGTTAAGGATATGCCGAAAAATATCTTATGGGTCGCTGACGGATGAAAACATGAGTCGCTGACGGATGGCAGCACATCTTTAGTTGTGTAGCCGTGGGTAATCGACCCATCAATTTTAGAAAACACGTCTTTAATATAAACTACAGACCAACACTTTGTATAAAGAGCAAAAAAAGGACTTTTGCGCCCTAAAACTATGCCCTGATTTGTTTTATGATTCCCAACATATGTCTATACAATATTTTTTTGTTAAACCAATAAAAATTCTATAAATAATTGAAATATTTCGCATACGACAAATAATTTCAGTATTTTTCCGATATTTTTTTTTAATTCAATAGTGTTTTCCTTTATTTCGCTTACGATAAGTTGAACTAAATTTAATCAAGGAGTATGACAATAAAAGGTGTAAAGAAACTTATATCTTTAATAATCTTATTTTTGGGATTAAGATTTTGAAGTTTTATTTTGATTTAAAAATCTTCAAAATTAAAGTCAAACCTTCATTCTGGCATCGCTGACTTTTAGAAAAACAACAGTGATAAAATAAAAGCAAACTGTCGCTTTGAGCTGGAACAGATACTTTTTAAGCTAAGGCTTCAGTAGTAATGGGTTAATTTATTGTTATTGTTTCTGATATTCTGTTGTTAAAGCAAAACAACAGACTTTAAACTTGCTATAAAGTAAATACATATAAATTTAACAAAGTTAATGCCATACTGCGAAATAAATAATTTCCATGCCAAATTGGACTAAAGCCAAAGATACCAGAAAATAAATTTTAAAAGTTGAGTCGGCGAAAAAATATGTTTAAATATTTTACTTAAGAAAACCAAAATGCGTTTTTATTCAAATTAACAAAACTAGATTTTGTGGAAACAAGCAGTAAGTGTACTGAAATAATTTTAAAATAAATTTCATTATGAAGAGGATATTAAATATACAACCTTTGCTTTCACATTGTAAAAATAAAAACAATTAACTAAATCAGGGAACACTAAGTAGGTATATACATTGGTCCAGCTGATTATTTTTATTAAAAAACGTATTTTTTTTTTAATTTCCTATGCTAATCCCGCGAAACTCTACGCTTGTCTGCAGGAAAGAAACCAGAGTCTCTGGAGGGAATCGAACCCGCAACCCCGGCGCTGATAGACCAGCTTACTACCAACTAGCCTACGTTTTACCCTCTCCACTATTGTGGTGTGTGTATAAAAATAATTGGATTATAAATAATCAAATAATCAGCTGGGACAATCTTGATCTGCAATATCTTTCAAATAGGACAAAAATTAAAAAAAATAGAAACGTGAATTCTATAAATGATATATTCTGAATCGAGTTTGAATTAAATCAGAAAACTACGGTCTATTATGCTCTAAGTTCAATTTAACTACAAAAACGAAACGCAAAACTCGTTTCAGCTGTGGTAGATGCGAAAAAGGAATGTACGAAATAAAACACTACAATTTTGTTGAATTGCATGTGGAAAAAAAATTCGTATAATCTAGATATAATAAGAAAATTACATTCATAAAAAATATATTAGTTTACTTCTAATTTAATTGGGGGTTTTAGCTGTTTTAATTGTGGCCTGGCCAGATGCTGGCAAGATGCTTGCACCTAATTAGGAAACTTTGGCTCTTGCCGTTCTGCAGATATACAGAAATCTATAATGTCTTTGTACGGGAAATGTCATACCCACTTCTTCAATCCCGTCCATATTTCAATAGAGCTTGTGTATTAATAACTCATCTATGTGTACCAAATTTTTTCTCTTACCGTTTTTGAATATAAAAAAAACAACTTTTTTAACATTAGCTCTTTTCGTTCCCTAAAAACCCAAAAATTTATAATGCCTTTGTATGGGAAGGCACTATCTATCAACACTCGATTAAGACGGGGCGAAAAGTGCTTACGCCTTATGCTAAAGAAGGGTGAGTTTTTAAGAATAAAATATGCTACCCTATTTTTAAAAAAATTATTTGTATGCATTAAAATTTTTTTAGTACATCCAGCTAAAAAAAATATTTGTACTTTTTTTTTCAAAAAAACATTACTTGTGTTGTTCAAACAAGTATCCTCCAATTGCTTAAATTCTGAATTTACACTAAGTAAGTTTCATGTAGCCAGTTCTTATTTTATCCAAGTTAAACATTTTGCCATTGCATGAATTACACTGGCTTACAGCCAAAAAATACCAAGAACGCCACACGCCTAGATAAGTTAATTGGGACCTCCTGAACACGAAAAATGCTGAAATTGTTTTTTTCTAAGTACCGTTTCTTAGATAACGGTACTTTTGTGTTTTTCGGTGTATGGTCCCACTCAAACCCTTGTGGAGCCCAACCGAGAAGTCCGATCGAAATAAAAAACACAAAAGTACCGTTATCTAAGAAACGGTACTTAGATAAAAAAAAATTTCAGCATTTTTCGTGTTCAGGAGGTCCCAATTAACTTATCTAGGCGTGTGGCGTTCTTGGTATTTTTTGGCTGTAAGCCAGTGTAATTCATGCAATGGCAAAATGTTTAACTTGGATAAAATAAGAACTGGCTACATGAAACTTACTTAGTGTAAATTCAGAATTTAAGCAATTGGAGGATACTTGTTTGAACAACACAAGTAATGTTTTTTTGAAAAAAAAAGTACAAATATTTTTTTTAGCTGGATGTACTAAAAAAATTTTAATGCATACAAATAATTTTTTTAAAAATAGGGTAGCATATTTTATTCTTAAAAACTCACCCTTCTTTAGCATAAGGCGTAAGGGTACATGAAAATTTATTATCAAAAGAAAATTAGAATGTTACCGTTAATGGTAACCGTTATCGCACCATGTTAACGGACAATGCGTTCATGAAATTCAAGCGCATGCTTTCGTTGAGCTCTGGTTTCAGCAGGATAGCGCTACGAGCAATACAGCACGTGAGATAATGACCTTGTTGAGACGACATTTTGGAGAGCACTTAATTTCACGTTTTTTTAAGGCTATTTTCTCTAAGGGATATAAAAAGTCTGAAATCTTCAGCTACGATTGCCGCTTTGGAAGCAAACATTACTCGTGTTATTTGCAAGATACCAGTCGCTATGCGAACGAGTCACCATAAATTCGACCTTCCGAATGGACCACCTCAGACGTAGTCATGACCAACATTTACATGATATTATTTTCAAACAGTAAATGTCATAAATTGTTCTCTTTTGACCGATAATAAAATTTTAATTTCTCTTTCAAGTTTATGTGTTTTGTTTTACATTATAAATCAAACCTCACGATGAATCACCCTATATAAATTAACTGTACAGTAGTATTCGCAGCAGTCACATGTTTATGTTAATATATATGAATTAAATGTACTACCTGACCAGATGTATAATATCTTGATATAATTCCTTTGGCATATTCTCCACCAGCTTCATGTGGTCGGGGAGTTCTCAGGTGATATGCATCGCCACAGACACCACATTGCCCTTTGTTTTGTTCCCATTGCACTGCATATCCTCCGCAAAATAATTCGTTATCATTATAATTTACCGGATTTGGGTAACCGGCGTGTGGCGTTCTTGGTATTTTTCCAAAATAAAAATTTGTAAAGCAGTGTTAAACAGTTATTTTCAAAATAATAGGAAAAACAATTGTTTTCTATAAAAATTTAGAATTAATTTAAAAACAAAAAATAAGCTCTCTAGGGTTAATTTAGTACCCACTTGGTTGTTTATCAATTTTGGCGAATTTGCAACCATCTTATCACCTGATTAAACCAGTTCCACTGACATACAAGATTTTGCTCATACATTTTATTTTAATTGGATTTATGCATTTTTCAGACCGGTATTTTTGACCTGCCTCAAAAAATTCAAAAGATGCAAAACCAAATATCAGTGTTGCCACTTTGGGTTTAATTACCCGAATTGGGTGTAATTTTTACTGTCATGGGTAGTTTCTTATAGGTTTTATAACTAATAATGGAAAGTTATAGAAAAAATACACAGTTTTCTGAACCAAAGTCACGGTTTCCTTTTAAAAATAGACTTCTATTGTTAAGTAAAAATTTTCAAAAGCTCGATATTGAATGTCGCCAGATGGTATAATCATAATGTCAACTGATTTTTTTTATGCCTACAAATTGCATTATGCTCTGAGTACAACTTTACAGGTTATTTTTGTCGAAATTGAGCTATAAAAATCACGAAGTAATTTATTATAAAAAAAGGATAATTTTTTATCAGGTGTAATTTCATTTAAACCGGGTAATTCTGCTCTATCTCAAGTGTAGTTTGGAATTTTGTTGGCGGTAACACTGCCAAATATACAAAAAATGCAGAGCGGGAATAAACAAAATAACAACAGCAGCAAAAATTTCTATTTTTATTTTCCTGGTGGAAATTTATAAAATTAATACTTTATCGATTAATAAATAACTATGAAATTAATTAACTTACAGAAGGTCAATGTGCTTTAATTACACATGTGTAAGTTTTTTTTAATACATGTTTAATCGATAAAAACCACCATATTGTCTTTCGATAAAACAAGTTTGTTAATGAAAAAACGTAAATAATGTTTTGTTTTTGACGATTAAAAGTATTGAATACTAAAATATTATTTTAATTTTTTAATAAACAGTGGGACCTCGATTATTCGTTATTTTATTAACTGGCAACATCAATTATCGGGGAAATAAAAAGATATTTTTTGCATCGATTTGCATTTTTTCAACGTCCACCTCATTATCCGGGAATACCTCTGTTATGCGGAATTATATATTTGTTGTCTACTTTTAAACAATTAAAAAAATTTAAATAAAACGAAAGGAAATCTCTCTCAATGTACTGGAAGCATGTACTGTACACTATTGTCTGCCAAGACCATTTCCCTCTCATATTATTTAAATATGCACACACATGCGTATGTATGTATGTACATATAAAAAATCCTTCTAAAATTTTGTTATTCTATAAATATGCAATAAGAAGTACACAAAAACTACTCAAGATTGTTACTTTATTAGCCGGGAAAATTAATTATTCAGAATACTTCGTCCATTACGGCTAATCGAGGTCTCACTGTACTATAACCATATACACTGTAGCATGCCTGTACATGTGTACATTGTGCATACATTTTTGGTACATTATGTACTGGAACTTATTTAAATGTCCTTTTATAAAAAGTGAATGTCCCCTTAATAAAAAAAAAAAAAACAAAAACGATACAAATAACGTTATGAAATGACTACACAAATATAAATTTAAATACAGATGCATTCTTTAATCCGTAAATATAGAGCTAAATAAAAAATTCAAGGTGGTAGAAGCCGTCACATATTTGTGCGAATTTATGCAGAATCTTTCATACTCTTTAGCATTATTTAAATTCCGTTTTTAGTTTTGCGAACGTTATTCCCTACAATTTGCCAGTAACTCTTTGAAATGTCTTAAATTAATTCTTTGCATTTTTATCATATGACAGCTTTTAAATTATTTTCTTTAATTAAAAATACAATTACATTTTAAAAGTCGGAAGACTGCACTAAAACAAAACCAGATATTAACAAAAACAATATTTTTCTTTGTATGCTGTATAACGAAATAATTTTATTTTTAAAAAGAAAAAGAATGAAAAATTATTTTGTAACAGATGAAAGCAATTTCCTTGCTTTAAAATTGGGTATATAATAGTTTTAATAAGAAAACTTTACTTTCGAAAATTTGTTCATACAGTTTAGATAATAAAAATTAATTTTTAGACAAAAAACTTATTTTCGAACTTAACTTTTCCTTCGCTCAAGTCAGGGGGTGTTATTGTGTATTTCGTAGGGTATTCATTCGGTTAACCGTTAATGGGTTTACCGATTAATTACTACCCGGTAAACTGATCGGTTAATTAAAAATTGCCTATTTTCGATTAACGGTTAAACCGGTTAATTTCAGTCGATTAACCGATGTAACAAAATTTTTAATTTTTTGTAGTATTATAACATATTGTTTTGTGTTTTTAATTATTTGTTTCGCCTCAAATACAAAAGGTATTAGTTTAGAAAATATTTTTTCATACAAACGGAGAAGGTGTTCTGTGATCTTCATTTTAAATAAGAGTTTGCTGTCAACAGCTTTTTGTTTCACGTACTTTTTATATGTATGTGTTTAGTTAGTTGTTTCTTCTCATATCTTCTCAACCTTTCAAAAAATTAAAACAGGTCTCTACTGATGTAATGGAAGTCGTAATTTTAACCATATTATTTTTTCTAAAAGAATTTATGCATTTTTATATATTGAAATTTCTTAATTAATATAATCAGTTAACCGATCAATAACAAAATTAACCGATTATGCCAAAACTTCGGTTAATAAATCGAGCGATTAACCGATTAAAGCAAAAGCCCGATTAAATGAATTCCCTAGTATTTCGATTTGAAAAGGAAATCGCTTGTATGTGAACGTCTTCCTAAAATTTTTCAGAAACATCATTCGTAACAACTTCTCAAACGCATTACATAACAAAACTAATCACTACTCAATAAACTTAAACAAACATTGCATTCTTAAACAGCTGATACGTAAAAATGGAGAACAATTTAAATTACATCAGGTTCATCCACCAACGCAGCGTAACGCTTACCAATAGTACCTGTTTATACATTAGCTTGGTAAGGAAATGGGAACAGCTAATCCGCAACGTGTACGTTTGCGTAAGAGTAACGAGGACTTAAGCTTTAAGGCTATTAGTTATAGACTGTGTTTGTATCCTGGATCCGAATCTTAGCTTAGCTAATTGTTTTTTAACATACTTAAATCTTAAAAAGGCATTCAAATTGGGCCATCCCTTGTAAAAATAAAGCGTTGCTGCACTTAAAAAGTAAGTATGTTGTGTTCATATTCGTTACTTTCTAAGAAAGGTTTTTGACACGATACGTTTGCATTAGCTAATTTTTTTATGTTGTGTATTTAATTGATACATTATATTCGCAATTATTATTTAATGCAATATCAGAATTTTCCCTTTCACCGACGTAATCGTCTTAAACATTTAACTCTATTTTATATTAATTCCCTCTTAGGCACTTTTTTTTGAAAACATAACTGACAGCAGACATAATCTTTTGAATGCTTGTCAGCTTGCAATTTATTAATAGTGTATTTAGAATTAAATATTATTAAATAATTGTATGTACGAATATATAACTTCCTTCTGATTATTGGCCAAGACTGCAAAGCATATCTAACAAAGAAATGCAAAAATGGATGAAAACCTCACGGTTTAAATGAAGGTCGAAACAAATTTGTATCTTTTTTAACTTTTGAACTTAAATATTTTGTTTTGCATGTGAACACTACAAAGTTGTGTTAAAAAACTGACTTCTTTAAGAAATTAATAAGACTCTTTACCCAAAACTTATTAACAACATTTCACGATTCAAATTTAAAAACTTTTGTTTTTTTCTGTAATTTGTTGCAAAGAATGTTTACGGTCTTTTATACAATTTTATGTGACTATATAATAAAATATTTATGAATATTAGATTACAATTTTAAGACTTTTGTATTTAACTTATGTGTCACTATCATAAAAAACAACAAATATATAACAAATAAAAAATAATCGCTTTAATTAACAAGCATATACACATACAATGTATGTACATGTGTAGGTATATATTTTTTATATATGTACATATGCATATACTATTAATATTCTCTAAATTTTAAAACATTTCTTTTATCGAATTTCACTTGTCACGATTGACTTAAATGATTGATTCTACTAAATTGGGCCATTCACAGTTTTATAAAATTCAATCTTCAATCTTTAATGAAATATTTATAGAGAAAATTTTTTAAGAAAAAGATGTTGGGCGAATGAATGTCTGCAAATATAATATTGTTAACAACTTGTGAACTCTACAAATATTTAATTAGTTTTTTCACCATTTGGACTATTATTTTACATGTGTATGAATGTACATACAAAATATTTTATGTAACGCCAACATTCAATTTAATCGTATACAATAAATTAATAGACAGTTCGTTCATATTTCTACATTTATAGAATAATTTTTGTTCTTCTATATTTGTTAAATAATGATGACGATTTAAGGAAATACAAACAATTATAATAAGCGTCTTAATTCTTTCAGTACTACTTTAAATTCTAAGAATGTTATTATCTAAATGGATTAGAGATGAGTGTCTGAACACCACAATATTCAAACGTTTTGCCTTTGTTTTGCGATATTCAATAGTGTCATTCATCGGACTACTTGTGTTAATGAGAGTTATTTCTTAATTTTAATACACGTACTTTCAACATACTGGTCTAAGTCCATGTACGATATTGATAACTAAGTAAATGAAAGTATTTGACAAATTAATGTAAACATTTCCTAATGATGTGCCAAATTGACAATAAAATCTGACCATAAAAGTCACCCTTTTGCTAGTGTTTGTGTTTGGAGTGAATAATTCAATACATAACATTCGAATGTTCAATACTTCATACAAAATCGATATTCAAAGTAAAACAATAAATATACAAGTCATGTATTTCTGATAAAAAACTAAAAACTTTATTTTCTTAAGAGGCAACATTTTTTTTTTGTTTTTTTTTTTGCTTTTATTTGGATGACAAAAATACATGTTAAGATAAAATTAGCCGATTCAAAACAAACGATTAGTTTTGGTATTTGCAATCAATAATTTAGAATAGTCAGCCACGGTTATAAATTTATTTAAATATTAAAAAAACAAATGGGTAAAGTGAACGTTATTGTTCTATAAAATACTTTTTTGTTTTATTAGAAAGAAAATCTTGAATTTGTTGACAATCGTGTGAAACTTGAATCGGTTATCATTGTTCAATTGAAGATTCACTTTACTGATTTAATTTAAAATTTATTGATTGTTTGTTGGTGTCTTTTTAAATTAAGATAAAGTAATTTAATTCTTCCAAGTACTTTCACTGAGAGTGACTCAACAAGCAATATCACACATTAGGTTTGTTCACTAACTAAACAAATTAACAACAATTTGCACAAGAATTATTTAAACAACTATCTTTGGCGAAAGGAACATTTAAAAATGTTTTCGGATGTTCTACTTCTACAAATATTAAAAAATAAACTTGTAAATGGCATAAGTTTTACAACAAAATTCTAAGAAATTAAGAACAATTGAATCAAGTTTTACGGAATCTAGAACATATGTAACGATTACTTTACTTGCAAATTTTTGAAAGGAATTTTAGTATCATTATTTAAACGAGCTGGAGGTCAACACCACGCGTTGTTGCGTTTTTTGAACTTGAACTTTGTGTTCAATTTTATACGGTTTTAAACTAAATTAACATGAAACGCGTTTTATGCGCCCATTTTTTTTTTTTTTTTTTTTTTTGATCAACTGTTATGTAAATATTTTTATCAACTAGAAACAGTTTTGGCAAAAAAAATCCATCAACATAAAAAATGAAATATAATTTCATCCCTCCCTAGCTATCAAAAACATCTGACCGTTTTTCAAGACGAATCCAGAAGTAAAAAGAAAATCTACTTCATCGTTCGATACGTAATACGTTCTCCACGTATTTCTGTATAACATGTTACATTCCACTTTTTTGACGGATGTATTAAAAGCAACAGCGCATGGAACGCGTGGTGTGGTCTTCCAGCTTTACTGATTTTATTTAATTACCAGAAATCCAGACCATAAATTAATTTTTTATGACCGTAACATTTATAACTTTTTTAATAAATTTTTTATTTAACAAAAACTTCAATTTTAATAATTAAATTTTTTTTATTAAAACAAGTCTTTTAGTTTTTAACAAGTTTAAGTTAAATTTTTTTCTAGCCAAAAATTACAGTGGTTTTTCTTTTGTTTTTGATTTTTATTTTATAAAGACAATAAACAATTAAAATTAAATCTTAATAATGTAAAAACAATAGCCAAATTACAAAAACCAAATTGCCTATTAAAAATTAAAAAAAAAACACAGCTCCAGCTAACAAAAGAGATAAACCTCAGATCAAAAAGCACCAATTTTCGATACAAAATCGACTTTTGAACAAAAAATTATATCATCATAAATCAGAAAAATCGACTTATGTCACAAAAGATCCTTAAAAACAGTTCGAGATAATTGCTTGCAGTTCCTTATGGTTTTAATTAATAGAAAATTAATTGCTTCAAAATTACATTTATAACTTCAGCTCAGAAAAATTAAAGACGCAAAACACAAAATAGAACAAAAAAATAATTTTGTCTTGAAAAATCTAAAATCTGCACTGTATCCAATTTGGCTTTTTCCTCGTCAGTTATAGCGATTTTTAATTACACTTGGCGGGAAAAATGTGATACATGACGTATGGATACGTCTTATATATCAAAAGATCGGAATTTTTAGTAGAACATATTTGCTGAAAAACTCGGAAAAATCGGTTCAGATACAAAAAAGTTATTACCACTAGGTATTTTAAGAAAAATACCTATTTTCGGGAACCGTAGATCTTTCCGAGTCCAAGTTTTATTACCAAAGTAAATGGTAAATTACTTCCTTAAGACGTCGGTGTATAAATCTATCAAATCGATTGAAAAATGCCCGAGTTATGACCAAATTACTGAAATACCAATATTTACTTTTTTTTTATTTTTATATAATTAAGTTGTTTTATTTTTTGAAAAGTGGGAGACTCGAAAATCGAGATAGACCTATTGTTCCTTCACCAAATCTGCTTAGAATTGTCCATAGAATCATCCTAGGTGGCGGCTCTAATCGACAAAAAATTTGGCCCGCCCTAATATATATATATATATAAATATAATGATAACTTTTGAATTTGTGTGTGGTACTGTTGTATGTACATATATTTAATTTTCTATCAGTTTTGTTCCGTCACTAAATTGTGAATAAAATGAAAATTTCTGCACCAATTTTTAAAAAAGGCCTTAATACGGAATATTCGAAATATATTTAGCTACATGCTACTGGAAGACTGGCTCGTTGTTGTATTCTTATGTTTTATGAAGTTTAGAAAAATGAAAAAAAAACTATAGTGGATTATAGTGGACTATAATGGATTTAACTTTGAATATATATTTTTCTGTTTTTATTTTCACAAAATTATGTTAACCCTGGTAAACAGCTGTGCGATTTCAGCAATTGAGGGATAATTTTACTCGTTATCAACTTTAATTGATTTTAAATTGGGCTTTAAATTGGGGATGTCACGATACGCCTTTTTGCCGACACGATACCGATACTCAATAAGAAATATCGCCGATGCCGATACGAATATAAAATTTAAATTTATGGTAAAATTAACAAAATTCAAGTAGAGTAATTTCTTTATTATCAGAATTATAGTGTAGGAGATTATTAATATTTAAGATTTTGAGAACAACGAAATTAATTTAAATTCATGGTAAAATTAAAAAAAAAAAAACAAATGTGTTTAAGATTATAAGTATTTTAAATTAATATTAATAAGATTTTTGTTTTGTTCGCAACTTCGTTTGATGTATAGCATTTAATTGCGCAAGTAAACAAGCAGATCTGCGAAAATCTAAGGTATATCTAGACTTCTTTA
This sequence comes from Pollenia amentaria, assembly GCA_943735925.1. Taxonomy (NCBI): domain Eukaryota; kingdom Metazoa; phylum Arthropoda; class Insecta; order Diptera; family Polleniidae; genus Pollenia; species Pollenia amentaria. The sequence goes on from OX031008.1 coordinate 234,064,112, forward strand.
GCCACAGCGTAGGATCGGTAGAGAATTATCCTTCTCCATATTTTCTTTTACGATTTGCACAAGCGCTACAAAGGTCAGTTCTTTTAAACTTATTAGAACTTTTACAAGGTAAAGGGGCGACTGTGCATACAAACACTTTCGGAATGCAGTCATGTTGAGCAGCTCATTAAAACGTTTTTTCGATCTATTGTCTTTGAAATTTTCTAGCTTTGTATCGACGGTAGAGAATTGAAGATAAACTACAGATTTCATTATTTTCTAAGCACTCAAATCTTTCATTCAGAGCTAATGCTACTTAAATAGCCAATTTTTGGGAATCTTAATTATTCTGCATCTCAGTTTATTCATTTATCGAATTTTCTAATAGTGTTCGAAGACCGTTAACTAGCGAAATAGCGCCAGAAAATGTAGCAGTGACTTTTGTTAGGGATATCGAAGAGCTTTTTATTTTCACAAAAATCATCTCAAGAATATGATTACTTTCTACTTTAGCATGCGTCTCGGAAAAAGGTAAAAAAGAGAAACATACGCATAAAACGCGTGGTGTGGGCCGACCTCAAGCTGAAGAATTAATAGAAACAATTTTTTATTCTGTTTGATTTTTGCTCTTAGTTGTTATGCAAAAAATAAACATTGAAAATTTAATTGTTTGTTTAAAAAACCTATAAAAAAGTATCGGCGTATCGACAGAAGAATATCGCCGATACCAATATATCGGCAAACGTGAAGTATCTCCGATATATCGGTATCGGTATTTGTTAAATCCCTACTTTAATTACTGGTAAGTTAAATCTGTCGGAAAATATGAAAATTAATATTTTTCCATAACTTTTTTCAATCTTGAAACATTTATGTACATATATTTAAGGAAAGCTTAAAGTTTGCGCTTGCCTAATCTGGTTAAAAAAAAATTGAAAGTTAGATAAATGAAAGCCTTATAAAAAACTCCTTTCACAAATAAAAAAAAAATATTAACTCAACAGGCCTTGTGAAATACGCCAGGTCCCTGAATTCCTTAGAACACAAATCCACGTTAAATATCGATTTTTTTTGTTTTTTTTTAGAGATTTAAAACTACTTTTTTTTTAATATTATATTCCATTTTTTACTTATTTTTAACTATCGGCCATGGTTTGAGAATCGCAAAATTTGAAAACGCAAACGCTAGACTTATTTAAATGGTATTCTGAAACTCGAGCATTTTGCTTGCAATCTGCCATAGTTTCTTAAAAATATTCTAGTTCCCTTGAGCATACTTTTGTGATTTGAAGTCATCAAACTTCTTGCGTGTGCGATTATCAGAACACCTAGTATGCGATTTCAGAAGTCAGAATCACAAATGTTAAGCGTTTTGTGATTGTCAGAACATGCCCGAAAGAAACGTCCAAGCAATATTTTATCTTATGAGACGGAATATTTAATAAAACTTGTAGATGAATCATGAGCAATTAGCTCAATCGGAATTTTTCAACAAATTCTGTGCCCTTGGTTTACTAACAATTGTCGTAGTTAAATGCTTAAATATTTTAAAGACTTCCTTATTATTTAAAAAGTCCATTTTATAAATTTTCTACAACCGTTTTTACTTTCATAAGGAATTTTATTTATGACATTGTTTGTGCTTTCAATGTTATTGTTTGGCGTTGCGCTGCGTTGTACATGATTAGGGCCTAAATGTCACTACCAAATCTCCGAAAATCTCAATTCGAGCAGGGTTAAACATTGTCGGCCTTGTTCAATTATATTTTCAAACTTGTACTGATACAGCTAAGCCAGAATAAAATCCTCTGTGCTCTTGGATGGTAGTTTGCATTTCTTGTATTTACTTTGAACAGTTTCATAGGATTTCTTGTTAGATGGCCAATGTTGTTTTCCCGTTAGAATATAACGACAAAACTCTTGTTTGGTTACTTTGTCTTTTGCGGCTTAAGATGATGGATGGTATGAGTTGTATGTTAAGTTCAATGTTGAAATAGTAATTTATTATAAGTTTTGGACAACTAACTAGGTACAAAATAAAAAAAAAAAGAATAACGCTTTTTAAAAATAAATAGCGAAAAATCGTTTTTTTGCAAGTTTAATGTAGTATTTAAAATTGCAATATGATTATTGCATAACATTGTTTTGCTTCCAAAAAAATCGTATTTACATATTTATTTGTTAATGTCCGAGTATACGTCATGAATTAATTCAATACATTTTCAATAATTTTGTAATATTTACTTATTGAACAATAGTTTTTTTTATAGACACTTTTACTTTCTGAATGTTTTTTTTTGGTAACCCGAAACGTGCGGTTATTGAATGTATTTAAAACTGACGTACTAGTAGATTTCATTCCGAAAACGTCAAATGCAGTTTAGAAAATTTTGGGTGGTGCCGTAAAAAAGACACAATGTTACAAATAAAAACGTGAAGAAATGCATTCAGCATTCATTGAACAAATGCACCACTTTCTAAGAATGTAAATATTGGGACCATTTCTTGTGTGGGACTTGAGAAGAGTAAACAATTTCAAAAATGTTGTACTAAATGTTCGAAAATTCAAGAAGGCAGCAAAGCAAGCACACCATGGCACGATTTAATCAATCAGCATTTAAATCCAGTTTCGTATGCGGTCAAATAAATATAATGTTGGTGAATGGCTACTTGAATTTTCGAGTAGATATGATTCAATGCGAGGATCATTAGTATTCTAAGCAGAAACTGCAGTTTTTGAACACACTCACAAACTCACATACTACTCACTCATTTTGACGCTTCACAAGGCAGACTGCAGAAACCACCAAGGTATTTGACTTTGAAATGTACATTCATTTAAGCAAAATATTAATTACATTTATTGTTCTGTTTTGTTTACACTCGTACAATATTTAAAATTTTTAGTATATTTTTAAACGTAAGTTTTAAAAGGACATATATTTATAATAATTTTATATTTATTCTAACCTTTTTAACGTCAGCACTACTTTCAATGTTTTATTTATTTATTTTTATAAATTTGTATACACAAAGTTAATCCGCGATGTAGTTGTTTTTAGTTTGCGCAACCGCAACGTTCTGATGCTCCTTGAGATCTTGTGCCAAAATTTTGTTCGATACACTTCGTAGGTTTGATTTCCGATATACTTAGGAATATTCTTAAATGCGTGTTGTTTTTATTAAGAAAAAAAAAAAAAAAAAAACGACAGCAGAACGAGTTGCTGTTTAGCGGTATTGTATTTGTTAACAGTGATACAGATTTTGTTCGTGTGGAATTCTTCGAATAGCGTTTATGTTACCAAAAGTTACTTAAATGTGTTTTTTGTTATTTTTATGCGCCTGCGCGTTGTCACTGCGAACGTCTTTGTTGGACTAAATGTCTGGGCGAGCAGTTTGTACAACTTGGGCTGACAATTATTTTTAAATGCTGGCTTCTTGGGTTAATTAATTTTTAAGGAATTGACAGACAGCATGTTTCATTTCTTAATTATTTATAGCTTTTATTTTATATGCATGTATGAATGTATGCATGCACCTCTCTCTACAAACACATAAAAATATTAAAAAAAAAAAATACTCACTTTAGGTACTTATTTATTATTTATGCGTAAAACGTACTAAAAGCCGATAAATGATTCAATGCGCACATAATTGTGAAGGTGTCAAAGACTCATTATAATCTGTAGTTTGAGTGTTTTTACATTTTTTTTAGCTGGATTATATAGACAATGTATTAAAGGTAAGCAAAAGTACTCAATTGTGTTTATGATTTGGTTCTAATGTGGTTAAGTAGCGCTCAAACAAAAATTGTTTATTTACACTGTGATTATTTTTCAAACTTAATTATTACGTTGCCCATATTTTCCCCATTAAATAAGGAAGACATTATAGTAAAAATTTTAATAGAACATTCTTTTTGTTAAAGTTCAAACTGACAGTCTGCCTGAAAACGTGGCGAGAAATGTATTAGGGGGTTGCCAAGAAATTATAACTTTTTGTCTGAGGGAAAATGGCAAAATTTTATCAAATTTTCAAATATTAATAAAAACTGTTTTGAATTCGGTTTAGTAAAAAAGGTATATTTCAACAACACTATTGTGGAATAGGTTATACGTATTATGCGTCTTTTCTGATGTGTGTAACACATCACCCATCTATAGTATACCGAACGACTCAGAATCACATTCTAAGTTGATCAAATGATTTCCGCACGTTTGGCTGGTTGATTGTCTGCCCATATAAACCTTGTCCGAAAAGTGCACGGCGCAATTTTGCAGACAAAGTCTTAATTGTAATAAGGATAAAGCCTTTAAAAATAGCGAGAGTCAGTCACTAATTTCACATAGTCCCCATACGGAATAGAGTTTTCGTGCCCATATGCCATCTAATTATGTTTGTAGTTAGAAGATATTTAGCCCACAGTTATATTATTCTAACCATAATTATACTACCAAAATTAAAATAGCTTTTAATGGTATCTATATCTTTCTTATAAATCCTTGTGTTAATATAAAATTTGAAAAAGTGGACCGAAATGACCCAAGGGTAATTAACTATTTCGAACTATTTACTTTTCTAAGCGAAGAAATAACATACTAAAGTTATTTCAATGGCTTCGTTAAGATCTTTATTATAAAGGAACTTAGATAAAATTTGTTCCGGCTGTTTTTAAGTTCACAATAACTCTTGAATTATAATTCATAGTTAATAATTTCATACAATCACTTGTATTATAAATGGAAAGTGGGTTTTCCGACGTATATCGTAGTAGAAGTTCTTCACAAATTTTCAAATAGCGAATTCTGTGTCTTTTCTTGTAATTTGACTGCCATCAATTATAGGCATTAATGTTTTTCAGGTTGCGGTATGCCGAATTCTTTCTTGGACTGGCTTCAAGATTAGAATGTTCCGGCCTTAGTAGTGTTTTTCACAGCCTCGAGAATTTCATGATTATCTTAATAAATTTTGTTTTAACATTTCACTTTTTGATGTAAATCTAATCTGATTTGCAATTTTTGGAACTATTTTGTTGTAATTTTTTTTAATAATACGCTTAAAAAAGTTAAATAATGGTTAACTTTTTTGAGCAGCATATGAACGCTTAAATTCGGTTAACTTAATCGCGTTATTAAATGTTTCGCGATTCTACTGATGTACTTTGTCAGGAGAAGATTTCGTACTGATAGGTTCAGAACTGACAATATATATCCTCTCACAGTAATCGGCTTAAGACGAAAAAATCTCATGGAGATGGAGAAATTCGACACATAGATTATATGAATCCTAACCTCATAATATAATTTCGACTTGGAGGGTCCTTGATTGCAGAATTTTAAAATTCCTTGTGCAATAGCGTATGTGGAATCGTTGGTCCATATTTCTTCAAAAATAAGGAAAATCAAAATGTTACCGTCAATGGTAACCGTTATTGCACCATTTTACCGAAATATGTGCTTCCTGAAATTAAAGCGCATGGTCTCGGTGAGATCTGATTTCAACAAGACGGCGCTGCGAGCCATACAGCGCGTGATTTAATGACCTTGTTGAGAAATCATTTTGGTGTGCACTTAATTTCACGTGTTGCTATGGTAAATTGGCCACATAGGTCGCGCTATATCACACCTTTGAACTATTTTCTCTGGTGATAAGAAAAGTAATAAACGAGCTACGATTGACTTTTTGGAAGCCAACATTACTCGTGTCGCGAGATACCAGTCGAATGGACCACCTCAGACGTAGTCATGGCCAATATGCACATGATATTATTTTCAAACAGTAAATGCCATAAATTGTTCTTTTTTGACCGATAATAAAAAAATTCAAGTTCACTTTCAAACAAGAGTGAAACGCGTTTTCTAGTTGTCAAAAATCCTCAAGAAACAACGCGGCGGCAACGCAGCGGAAGCGCTTTGCAATTGGAAAATCCGATTTTGACAACACCATTTCTTATTTCTTTTATGGGGGTTTTAGTAAACACGAAAGCTAACACTACCGTTTGTGACACAACGCTGACGCTCTTTTTTAGGTATGGCGTATGAGCGTGAAAGCTACGCGGAAGAAAACGTTCCGCTCTTTTTTATGTACGGCTGTTAGACATTAATAGAGACAGATCATGGTATAATCATCTTCCAGTTATAATAATCTACAACAAATGTACAATAAAAATTTACAATAAAATAAAGGTCTGAAAGAACGCATTTAAAACACGGAAGCAACATACATATTAGTTATCGATTATGTGCAAAATTGTTGAATAAAAATCGTATTCTTTTCGCAAATTCTGTTCGATTAAATTTTTCGCACAAATTTGGGTGATTTTGCATAAGAAATAAAACCCTTTTTTTGTACGATTATTCGGTATTAACTTTTGCCATAGTTGAGAAACATTTTTTTTGGCGATTTTTTATTTTCTTTTTTTGACAATTCTTCAATTTATTGTATATATATATATATATATCCCGATATCCGGAATCGATAAGTAAAGCTGGTCTGCATAGCCGCCCATCGGTAAGACAAACACCGGCTTAGCAAACTAAATACGGCTTTACACCCGGTCGAAGGCCTGCTAAAGGCTAGTTTACATGGAAATACAATGTACTACGTCTTTGTAGAATAAAAGTATGTTATAGGCAGTGATTTTTCGCACAAATTTGGGTGATTTTGCATAAGAAATAAAACCCTTTTTTTGTACGATTATTCGGTATTAACTTTTGCCATAGTTGAGAAACATTTTTTTTGGCGATTTTTTATTTTCTTTTTTTGACAATTCTTCAATTTATTGTATATATATCCCGATATCCGGAATCGATAAGTAAAGCTGGTCTGCATAGCCGGCCATCGGTAAGACAAACACCGGCTTAGCAAACTAAATACGGCTTTACACCCGGTCGAAGGCCTGCTAAAGGCTAGTTTAGTTAGGTCCAGATTTAAACATGGAACCCATATAAAGCCCCTGCCTAAAATCCCACATCAAAGAAGTTGGGCAGGGTGTTATGCGTTTGTGCTGAATAAAAAGTGAGAAAGGGACAATAATTTCACATAGCCCTCATAAAGAATAATTTCCGGAATAATGTTGTTGTTGTTGTCGGCCCACATATATTGTATTGCACTGCTTGTAAGAAATATGTTTGATATCTAAATACAAAATTGCCTGTTTTTTAAAATAAAATAAAAATTGTCGCTTGGGAAAATATATTAAAACAACAATAAAAAAATACGAACAAAAATTTTTATTTTATTTTCAAAAACAGGCAGTATATTTTACTTCCATAAATTTTTTCATGATAAGTTAAATAAAATTCCTACATACATGTATGTATGTGCTTGTGTTTGCAAGCAAATTTAAAACGCTTTTTAAGCATTTTAATCCTAAAAATTTCAAAAAAAGTTTTAATTGTGCTTATCTACACATAAATACATTTAAAACAATTTAGGTTTTATTAAAATCGGTGGACGATAAGATACTTAAAAATCAACTACAACAAAATTGTTGCCGTATTTATATATAAGACTAGCTTAACCCGGTGCGCTTCGCTACACTGACCCCGCACATTTTTATATTGAAATTTATAGTTTACTATAATAGTAGCTTTAACCACGTTTGAAGACTCTCCCTTTAATAGTTCTTCAGTTGAGCGATATTTAATGTATGCATCCTATGGGAGGTATTTCCCCCCCTGTGCCTACCCGCTTTATTTTTATTTTCAAAAGTGTGGTATACCATAAGAGTGACTTTTAGAAAGTTTGAACATTCTCACTATTACAGTTCTTAAGATATGCGATGTTAAACATTGGCGTCCTATGGGGTATTCCTATACCCCCGCTGCTATTTTATTTCAATTATGGGGCTCAGAAGATCCTACTACAAAAAGTTCAACAAAATGCGTGCAGCGGCTCTTAAGATATGCGATAATTAATATTGGCATCCTATGGGGGGTACCAATTCCCCTGCCCCTATCGAAAAAATAAGTAGCCTATTTTATTTTTAGGGCTCACGTGATGTTACTGTAAAAATTTCCGGAAAATCGGTTCAGTATAATATTGGCATCCTATGGGGGGTACCAATTCCCCTGCCCCTATCGAAAAAATAAGTAGCCTATTTTATTTTTAGGGCTCACGTGATGTTACTGTAAAAATTTCAGGAAAATCGGTTCGATAATTAATATTGGCATCCTATGGGGGGTACCAATTCCCCTGCCCCTATCGAAAAAATAAGTAGCCTATTTTATTTTTAGGGCTCACGTGATGTTACTGTAAAAATTTCAGGAAAATCGGTTCAGTAGTTTCGGAGTCTATAAAGCGACAAACATACAAACACACATAATTTCATTTTTATATATATAGAAGATAGAAGATAGATAAAATAAAAAATAGAAAGTTTGAATTTTTTCTTTTTATAAGTATTTTAAATATATTAACCATTTTTATTTACCGAATGTGTTCAATAAATCAAATTTCAATTTATAAAGCTTTCTTTCAATACATGTAAAATATTGAAGAAATAGGACTATTGCTTTATAAATTGAAATTTTATTCATTGAACACATTCGATAAATAAAACTGGTTAAAAAAAATTAAATTATTGTATATGTAAGGGAGTTCATGTCAAGTGACCCAACTTTTAAAATCGATATCTTCTGATTTGGATGAAATTTGCACCATGGTTAGTCCTATTGGATAGCAGCTTAGACACAAATTTTATACACATCCTCGTATTCATAAACGATTATTAAATTTAACAAGCGTTATTAATTAAATTTATACATTTTTATGAATACAGGCAAAAGTCTTTTCGTTCTATTATCTATCAATTATTTTGTAGCCTTAATTTTAAATAGTTGCATTACAATATTAATTTTTCTTTTGTAAGGCTGAGTTTCTTTAAATGTGTTTCCAATATTATTTGTTCGACTTTTTTAATTAAACAGCGTGCGCCTATCAGAATTTGACTAGTTGATAATCAATCGTTATTTTATGCAAAATAACGTGCTGAATAAGAAGAAAAAGAATCGTTTGTATTGTTCGAAATATCTATGTTTTAGACATTAGAATTCAGGTTGTCAGGTTGTCTTTTGTTTCATAAATTTATAGCATCTTATCATACCCCTATGGGAAATTTGTGTCAATTGTTCCAGCAGGCTGTTCCTGGGATTTGTGAAAATAGAACATGTACAAAAAGAAAGAACTCGTGACCAGTGAAAGGAGAACCAATCCTTTAACTGTTTTTTGAAGAACCAAAAGTTAGAAAAAGTAATGAGTTACAGTACAATACTCACCGGTGGTGTGACACATTTTTTTGCGACTTTCTAAAATTTGGTTCCTAATTTTGTCCTAGGACATGTTTTATTGAAATAATACTTTATTGTATTGAAATAATACTCCATTGTAGTAACTAACACTAAACACGTTCATTGAGAATAGATGTGTGACTTGTCATATGGTTGCTGTTAGGTTTCAACTGACCGCCTCCAATGACAACCCCATGTTAAAGTGATACGTCACATTCATATAAAGTGAACCGGCCCCTACCACCAAAGACCTATCACGGGGCTGCTTTGGTGTCAGTTCGCTTCCCTCTAGGGATCTTATTGTTGCATTTAGCTGAGGATTGGTTTTAAATTACATATGTTAAAAACTAGATCCAGTCTGGAGAGACCAATAAAAATTTAAGCTCTTGCCCCGGTCGAATAATATTCTTATTTATAAATTTATTTTGACGTTTAAAAAAACTGTAAGTTTGTAGTATTTAATCCCAAAAATCTAAAAATTTTTGGTTTAAAAATTCCCAGGGAATTTGAAAAAATAATTTGTTTTGAAATAGAAAACTTTTTTGTTGTAAAAATTATGACCTAAGTAAGTGGTGTTTATCGAAATATCTCTTTAACCTATATATTGCTTTATAAGTGAAGTTTTGGCTTGGAAAGTAGTTCTACAGGGAATATTTTCTTCATTTAACACTTTAAACTATTATTTTACAAATAAAACTTAAAGTATGTAGAAATGTGTTCTCAAAAGACCCCTTTTTATAAAAGAAATAAAAACTACACAGAAAAAATGTTCCTAAATTTTTCACCAATTAAAGCATTAATCAAAAATAAAATCAGTTTTAATTAAAAATTTAATCAAGTGAACTAAACGTTTAATCAAGTGAATTAAACGTTTAATTGACACTATTAATTTGTTTGCTGGCGCAAATTCAATTATTTTTTTTAGTTAATATCACAAATTTTTCAATCGAAATCAATTCTTATTTCTTTCTGTGTAATGAAATTAATAATGCATAACCGACAAGACTAATTCCAAAATTCATGAGTTGTTTTTTATGATCATAAAAGTTGTAAAAAGTTATACACCTAATTTGAATACGTATTGAAGTAAGAAGGAAATGACATAAAACCACCAAAGTGACATAATGATATTGTAGAAAAGAACCAGGAATCCAATAATTCATGTTTAAAATAACATATATATGTATATATATAAATATATTCTTATATATATATAGAAAATATTCAACACACAATATGAAAAAATATCGTTTTAAGGTTTCTTTGGCATTATAGAAAAAAATAAAGTGTCATCCGCAAAAATTGACGAAAACAGATAAAAGAATATGTGGAATTTCAAAATGTTTCAAAAGATTCTTTTAGTTTAAAAATAAAAAAAAACTTTTTACGCATAAATATGTCGTGACTGGAAATTAGTTCAATATTTACAAATTAGCTTCGTGACTTATAGATTAAACAAATTGTTTTATTGTAAAGGAGAGGTGAATAAACTTAAGTATTTGCTATCAATAGAACTGCCATGTCGTCTTAAGTAATAAACAGGTTATCATTTTGATTTCTCCAAAAAATTGCACAAATTAAAATTGTTGAAATTTTCCAACAAAATATTTATACTTCGTTGTGTGGAAATTGATGTCAATTAAGCCAAGCCGAATCAGAATTTGTTAAGTCTTGTTTTGTCTGTTTTTTTTTTCTTTGTTAAACTACTTTAAGTGCCTTCCAATTTACACTTCTTACGACTGTCTCAAAATAAACGGAAGAGAAGCAAAAAGCGAATGGTGTCTAATTCCATAATCAATGGGAGTCAATTATAATCGCTTAACAAGAGAGTACACCAACCGGAAATGACTCCTTCAGTAATTGAATTATTAAACACGTTTTTCTAACATTGTTAAATTGTATTTTTTAGGGTTGAAAAATTTAATAAAAAAGCGGAAACCTTAAGTCTTTGGTTAATTTTAGAAAATATGTATATCGAGTGAGGGTCCTGTTTTTTCTTGCTTTTGAATACGTTAGTGGTTTCTGTCATAAAACAGTAATTTGTATTTCAAAAATTAATAATTTAAGAAATTGGCCTGTATTTTTCACATACTATTGTTTAATTTGTTTCGTTTTATGACACAGCTCTTTAATTTGTTGGCATTTTTCGCTTCGTGTAATGTCCAGGTCAGAACATCATTTGTCAGGCTGTGGTCTGCTAACTGAATTAAAAATAGTCAGACCACCAATAAGTCCCTAAAACTTTTAACTTTTATCAAGTGTTGTTACTTTTCCTATAAAGCAACGTGAAACATGGGGAAAGAATTTCACACCCAAAATAAACCAAAACTTAAGCGTTATGTTTCAATGTTGCTGGGACAATTCGAATTTAAAAATATTTTATATCTTTTGAAGTTGTTTGTGATTTTCTTACTTCGTTTAAAAAGCTTTAAATTGTCAGTTAAAGTGGCGAGTGCTTCGTCCATGTTTTACATTCATTCGTGGAATATTCCATATAAAAACGTACCTGTGACTTCAACTGCATTTTTTAATATTTAAGGTTGACACAGTTGTTGCAATTGTCCAAATTTTTTTTTTGATCAATTTTGTACGTGCATATGTATGCATGAATAAAACGCATTTATATGGAGTTGATAAAACTACGAGTGCTGTAGGAACCGTGACCTAGATACGATTTTTCATATGTATTATTTAATTTTTAAATTGATTTTTGAATACGCATATAAAAAGAACTACATAATTTGAAATGGGAGCTGAACTCTGCTATACTTATTAAGCAATCAATGAACTTTCATTGTGCGGAATAGTTTTATTTGAAGCAGCTGTTTTAAAAAAGAAAAATATCGAAATTGTGAACTTTTCGTTAAAATTTAAAAATATTTCATTTTATGTCAAAAATATATCACTTTTTAAAAAATCATAAATTAAAACAAGTTTTCGAGATTTATCCTAGATATATTTTCTATATTCAACAGATTTGTCCGCAGCAGAACAGAACGAAAAAGTGAAAACAAACCACACATGCAGGATTTCATTTGAACAGAAACAAGACAGCTGATTCATAACAGAACAGAACGTACACACTGATTCTGCGTTTAAGAGCAGCGATTAAGAACATTTCCTTAGATCTCTTGGCAAAGTATTCCAGATTTTTTAAACACGAATTTGATTTAACGATATATTTATATATATACAAGTACTTGATTGGCCTGCACAAAGCCTTGCCCTCAACCGAATTGAGATTTTGTTGGCAATAATAAAAAAAAGTGCTGGAAAATAGTAGAAGGCTCCAGGAAATAACGGCAAAGGTACAACACGAATAAAAACAAAATATCTCCTTGCATTGTTATTTATAGTACAGCGGAACAAAATTGAACTTTTAATGTGTTGACTAGCGGGCCCGTTGCCTGCTTCGCACGGCAAAACAAAATAAGAAGAGAAACACACTTGTTTTTAATAAAGTTGGTTTTGTTCCCTATTATTCAACTTTTAATTCTAGTTTTTTACAATCTTAGACTATGTATCACTTAAACTATCTTAGAGCTCTTTCGTAGACAACATTTTTGGTTTTGCCATGAGTTGTTGTGTAGATAAAGAGAACTGAAGGCTTGCCAACACGTGAGCACGAAACATATAACTGGCCGTGTGAAAAGCAAGGATATTCTAAATCAATTCCGCACAATTCCAACGATTGCCCTTGCGCTTTATTTATTGTAATAGCAAATGCAAGACGTATTGGAAGCTGTAGTCTTTTGAATCCAAAAGGTAAATCTGATGGAATCATTGGAATTCGTGGAATCAATACATCTTCACCTTTAAACTTCCCCTTTAAAATTGTTGCTTCGATCAAATTGTTTATGACCTTTTAAGCCAGCAATAGTCAATGATTAGCCTTGTGCTTTGTTGATGGTAATAGCAAAGGGAATTGGAACCGCTTGAATTCAAATGGTAAATCGTTGGAATCGGTCATGCCGTTCTCCAGTTATGCGCTTAATAGAAAAAGTGGGCGTAAAAGTAGGCGTGGTAAATTTTTCTTTCGATGAAAACTTAAAGTTGATTAATACGAACAGTTGAAAGAAAAATTAGTCAACTCGATGGAGCCGTTTTCTGATTTTAGGTAAATCGAAAAAAGTGGGCGTAAAAGTGGGCGGGGCAAAATTTTCTTTCCGTAAAAACCTAAGTTGGACCATGGCGATCAAAGAAAAATCGTTCAAATCGGTCAAGCCGTTCTCAAGTTATGGATTTTGCCACGCCCCTCCGCCCCCAGACCGAAAATTTCAACCAAACTTCATATAAACCATATATGGGCCACTGCCTACGTAATGTATAAGTTTGGTTGAAATCGCACGACGCGTTTATGATTAGTTCGGCGACGTACATATACGGACTTATTTTTATATATATAGATATATTTGTTTTTTTTTGTTTTTTTTTTTTTTTAAGTTATATCTGAAGCAGAAAATGTTAAGATTTTTAAAATTGCCATCTCGGGGGCGATATACGCACTGATTTATTCGTATGCAGACATCCAACACAAGTTTTACTTATAACTGCATTTACTTTATAAAAGAAGAATGAATACAAATACACAATGCCAGCGTAAACATATTTAACTTCAACTTACCAGATGCCTTCTACAAAGCGCTTCTGTAGTCCTTCTTTTGGATGCACAAGCCCTGCTCGCTCCATTCCATACTCATATCTCTTTTACACACGTTGTCATTGCGGGGTAGGCCTTTCGCTCCCGCTTCTTTCGCTGTTACACAAAAAAGGTTACTTTATAAAAAAGATTTCTTTCGCTTTGACAAGAAAAAAAAAAATTTTACTCCTTTTCTTCTCCTTTTTCTTAGAAGGGAATGTGGAATGTGTATCTAATCTTTTATACGAAAGAGCCGATTCCTTCTATGATTCCTTCTTTAGCAGTTAGATAAGAATGGTAATTGAACAAAAAAAATGTTAAGCAGGCCTTTTATAAGGGCTTTTAAGTTTTCCCGCTGGTTTGTTATGGATAAGTGAAAAATATTGAATGTTTAGCAAACTTCGTAATATTAATTCATGATACGTTGGTAGGAAGTGAAAAACAAAACAAGGTAGAAAGCAGAACATTTTTGTATTGTTTGTGCTTTAACTAGAGTTTGTTCCCGGGATTTCTCGTCCCGGGAATTCCCGGGATTTTCAGTTGTTTTCAATTCCCGCTTTCCCGGGAATTTATTGCGGGATTCCCGGGAAATTTTAAAGAAAATCTTTTTTTAAAACTTTAGTAAATTTATGTCACGAAATTTTATTTCTTGTCCTAGCAAATTGAAGTGTATATTTTACAACATTATTATAAAGCTTTGCAGTTAAGGGCGTAGTAAATTGTTTTCCTAGATTGTGTTTCATATTCGGTATTTCAAGTGATTTTGAGTCTTATAAAAGTAGAAAGTAGAAATTTGTGTGCATTTCGACACAAATTTATGTTAGTTTTGGTTGACTTTTTAGGGAGGTAGTTCCACATTTGGGTGCATAACTCTTTTCCTAATGAAGCGATTCTGCTGGTATTCAATCCCAAACAGCCTAGAAGATCTAGAAACAATTTGACACCCAAATGGCCAAATCGGCTTAGAATTAATAAAGGACTAATAATAAAAATACTTTGTGGGACCTTAATATCACATGGAATGAAAATCTTAGTATACCTTCATACACCACTGCTGATTAAGGCTATATATTGTAAAAAAAATATGTTATTAACTATATGTAGTAAAAAAAATTTATCCTTTCTGCTTTGTTAAACGGTAAAATTGTTTCAGAATTCCTACTTCGTAGTGTTGAGTTTTTAGTTCCTAATCACCCTTCCAGAATTTTTATTCGCGTAAGACTAATACTTTCATTATAATTATGCAAATAAGCTCTAAACTTGACAATGTTTATACGTATATTGATTTCTATTATCCTATTGGCATCAATATAACCTCTTAAGTGTCTTAAAATAATTTTAATCTTAAATTTTTTACGTTCTTGTTATATAATAGATACTAGATTTCATTCTTTTAAGCGTAATAGCCAATAAGAAATATTAGTTTCATTGGAGAAATAAGTAAATAAATAAATACAAAATTTTGGGCGGGAATCCCGGGAATTGGATTTTTATTTCCCGCTTTCCCGGGAATCCAAAAGGTGCGGAAATAAAAAAACTCTAGCTTTAACGAAAAAGCAAGCCAAATAGTTTACCCGAACCGCACAGAACAAAATAATGTTAATACTGACGCGATAAATATTGAACATGAAGCCCGATTCATCAATCCATTCAAATGGATCCTGATACAAATATCAGAATATATATTGAACGTGTTGCAGTTCCCTAAAATTAATTTAAATGATATGTTTGTCATTCTCTGATCTGGAGAACGGCAAGAGCCAAAGTTTCAATTATGGGAACAGGCATTTCAGTCATCAATACATAACATTTGCAAATAATTATAATGTACGCCACGACACAAGTATTTCCAATAGAGCTGTCCGTAGTTTACAATGTTAAGAACCAAAAAATTTTGGGGGCTAGATAAATAATCCGTTATAGCGTTTTCCCCATTTTCTTACTTTTCGATCTTAGCTTTTAAAAATTGCCATATGAATATAATGTTCTTAAAGAAGTTTTTCATTACAAAGTACATTTAAAGTACAAAATCTAAACCTTTTTATTGAAAATCAATATCTAATCCATATCAATTAAACCCGATAGCTCGTTTTTGGGACTTTGTATAAATGTGTAAAAATTAATATTTTTTACAAGTGTGTATTATAGTTCAAGCTTGTACAATATAATATTGTTAAATTAATAAACGTTAAAAATCACAACATCTGAAAAAATGTAGGTGGGATTAAGTAAATGGCACTATCCACACAATGAACGGCAAGAGCCAACGTTTAAAAATTAGGTACAAGCATCTTTATTATCAATAGACAACATCCTACAAAATGTGGGGCGGGAGTGGAGAAGTGGGCGTATCGCAAAATAGATTTATTTTTTTCTTAAGAAGGGTAAGAGAAAAATTGCCCAAATTTGTTACATACATATAGCTGGGTTATCAATACACAACCTCTCTAAAAAAAATGGGCGGGATAAGAGAAGTGGGTGTTACACAACATAGATTTAATTATTCTTATTGCACCATGATGAATGGTATAAAATATAATATAATGTAGCAATATTCCTAGTTTTTTTTGATTAAATTAACTATTTTTCATTTGTTTAAGTGCATTCCTTACATTTTTTCGGTTGCCGGTCTGTCAAAATGTCAACTGATAAAATTGCCTTACCTAACATACAATTTTTATTTCAGTTGCGTTGCCATTTGGCAACTTACTGAAGTTCGGCTCTCATACAAAATCGACACATAAGTTTCTTAAATATTTCCGCTATAATGTTCTATGCGAACATTAACGATGGAAATTGTGAAACAGGCAGTAACTTGTATCTAAATCAGGGGTTTCCATTTCTTTGCACAATTGTGCACACCACCACTAACACATATTTTTATACTCTTCAATTCAGTCGTCGATGTGACTTCGACAAGTGTACATGTCTAGCGGATGCTATATTATTTTGTTTCAGCTCACACTCAAAAAATATTGTGCGGTCAAAAATGCTTTTGGTAACATCCAATGCCTTGCGTGCAATTTTTATTTAGAGTTTAAATTTTAAGACTTAAATGTAGAATAATGTAACATTTCATAAGTTTACATGCAAAGCAAAGAACTTTGTAAAATGGTAATTATTTGAAATTTAAAAGCAATTTTTAATATTTCAGATAAAAAATTTCAAAATGTCTAACAGTCCTATGTGGAAGAAGCTGTTAGTTACATTTATTGTAGGTTTTATTTTACATTCGTATATGGATTTGGTTCTTATAATTTTACAGCACTTTTTTATTTTTTCTTATGCAATACTAAAAATTATTATTATAAATTATTATCTGATCACTAATTCCACTAACACCGTGGTAATAGTTATAAAACAGATTACCCAGTTTTTTTGTTTAAAAATATTAATGTGTTCTTATAAAAAGAATTAAAAACTCTGCTAATTTTTTTATTGAGTGTGATTATACATTATGCTGTAAAAAAAAAATAATATATTTATTTGATGATACGTCATTTTTAATTTTGTAAATAACTTAAAATTATATAAAAATACATATGTAACGTGAATCCTAATCAACAAAAATTTCAAATTTTCAAATAATATCTACATTGTTTTTCATTTAAGCTAACGATATGTGTTTTGGTTGTGAAAAAAATGCTTTGATGCCTGTAAAAGGGTAAATTTTTCTTGCGTTAAAAGACGTACCTAAATGCAGAAATTATTAAGAGAAAAAAATAGCCACAAGAATTTGTTGGTATTTTGTGCTTGTAAAAATATTTTTGTTTCTGTACCAATCGCGCCGGTGGGTTTTTTTTTTCTTTGAAAACACTTTTCTTCAGTAAGTAAAAATATTTAAAAAACAAGTTAAAAAAGTCTTGTTTTCCTAAAATTTATGTGTAAACCTATACACATAAAAGCAAATGTTACAACAGGTAAAATTTTTGGGTAAGAAGATGTGTTTTATTAATGTATTAATGAAACTTTATTGTTTGGCACTATTTTTATTGCTTACTTTTTTTGTGCTACAATTATATGACCGAGTCCAAAGAGTTAACCTTACTAATATATGGTATTTATTTAACGTAACTTTGACCTGTTATAATGACTTTATACATTTTTGCAGGCAAACTCAGGAACGCATTTGGTATTTTGTAAAAAATATGATATACGACAAGTATGTTAAATGAACTTAATTTGGAATTGCAAGGAAAGGAACGCAATATATGCGACTTGTCAAAAATCATTCACAATTTTAAAACAAAACTTTCTAATTTTTTCCCAAATTAAAACTGGTGATTTTTCCAATTTTCCAAAAACTTTACTTGTTTATAGAAATCTCGAAATCGACAAAAGATATGAATATGCCGAAATATTTGAAACACTTTTCAATAATTTTCAAGACAGGTTTCAAGATTTTGTAATTTTCAACCGCTATTAGATCTTTTCGAAAACCCTTTTCGTTGCGATGTAAGCAACTACGAATTTGATATTCAATCAGAACTAAGCATACTACGAAGCGAAATAAATGCTCCAGACGAAAATAATATTGTAGAGTTCTGGAAAGATTTGGATGGCGAGTTCTATCCTTAACTAAAAAAAAATTCATTTAAGTGCCTCTCTTTATTCGGCACTACTTACCTATGCGAACAAATTTTTTCGGATTTAAAATTTATTTGTTCCAAGCAACGTAATAAATTAAGTTCAGCCCATTTGAAAAGCATTCTACTATTACGAAACTGCCATAAAAGTATAAATTTAGAAGATTTTTTTATAAGTTGTATAACACAAGGGAACAAAATTAAACATTTTTTGTGTTGATAGAAAATTTGTAGCAGTTCTTTACCAATTCAATGTCGCTGATTTTAAAACTGCACTTTTTTTTCTATCAGCTGTGATTTGTGTGCAATATTTATTTTTTATGCATTTTTAAAACATAAAAATCCTTACAAAAAACAAAAAATTTTTAGTTTTGTACCTTTGTGTTATACAACTTATAAAATATATTACTAACATTTTATTTCGGCTGTAAATGAATGCATTCTCTCAATTTGTTTACTCTCTGGTACTCACTACTACACAACCAAAAAATTTTTGGAAATCCCTGATCTAAATGTTCAAAAGCACAACCGGTTTTCAAAAAAAAAAAAAAAAATTTCTTTTATTTTTTGTTTATGGAAATGACTGCAAGTATCGTTGAAACTTATACTCAAGTAATTAAGAAGTTAATGTTTTGAACGTAATAACGACATTAAGTTGTTAGAATTGCAGAGTACTCTCTTAGATGACATTTGCTAAAACGAAATTAAATTTTTATTGTAAAATCTTATCTTTTTTGCTTATTCATATATATTTTTTTTTACCACACAAAAGAAACTTTTATGGATGAATGAGATATGTCTCTTTGTATATTTGTGTTTTTTTTTCTTTTATTCTTTCAATTATTCAAATTAATAAATAAATAAAGGTGCTAGTAATATTAACAAACAAGCGTACATATTTCGAATTTTTATGATCGTAACACCCAAAAATATTTTAAAAACTATTAATTAGTTGGCTTAACATGTTAAATTTATTCGTTACTTACAAAAAATTTAAAGAAAACTGTAAAAAACATTGCAGGGTGCCATTTATTGGCGTTCAATAAAATGATACCATTTCTCAGAATATTAGAAATGCTAATACAATAATTAACATAGTTAATAATTTAATTTGTTTAAGATAACAAATAAAAGAAGAAAAAACAAAAAACACTTATTTATGCCACGACCACGTTATGACGAGTGGGAATTCAGAAATAGTATCTGTATATGTTAATTTAATAATTAATGAAAAAAAATCTATCAGAATCAAAATCTATCTAGCACGATCATTTTTGATACCATATGCAATTCTTGTTTTCTTTAGCACAGTTCGAAACTAAAAGCGGTATTTGTGCTTTAGAAACCGAGGCCTCGAAAAGGCACACACGTGTCAATTACAAACGATTCTTACTCAGTAAAAATCTTAAAAGAGATTTGGCTTCAGCTCGCTAAAGTAAATAACAATTACTAAACAAAGTTCTTTTACATTTTTCCATTTATCTTTTATACCAATAAATACAGGAATTAAAAATTATATCACATTCGTAACTTATTTAGAAAATACAACTATGAATTTAGTACGAACATTCAAGAGGTGAAATCTTACCTATTTCTGGTACTTTTTTTACGAAATAATTTTGACCATTCATTGCCATGTACACATATTAAATTATGGACTCACACTAAAATATTGAAATTTTTGGTCGTTCAATGAGGAGACAAAAGTATAAAAAAGCAAAAATACGGAAAATTAAATTTCATTATTTTACATTTCTGTTCTACATGTGATATTTTTTGAATTTTCTATAATATTGAACTTAGAACCATCAAATTATAGATGCAGGATCCTGAGTAAAGAAGAACCTATAAGATGAAAAATGTTGTTACTTTTTTTGGGGAGACGCTAATGAAGTAGTGGGTTAAATGTTATTAAGTTAATTATTTTGTTTTCCCTTCTTTATAAAAAACAACATTCTCTCTTCCGAGGATAGGGAACACAATAGTGATCTTTTATATTTATTTGATTAACTCCGTTAATACGAGTACTGTCATTGAAAACTAAAGAAAAAAGTTAAACTTTGTTATTCTCTTTCAGCGTTTATAAAGAACTTTAAATGTGGGAAGTGCTGACAATAATTAAAGAGGAAAATTAATCAAATAATGAAATGTCTTTTGAAATGCACAAAACAAAAATAAAAACCAAAAGTTCCGTGTGGTTTTATTATTTAATTGATTCCAATGGTGCACCAAATGCAAAATCTAAACTTTAATCTTGACAGGTTTAGGCATATTGAAGTGTTTTCCGAGAGTGGGCATGGGACCCAAGGTAATTCATGGAGCGATTTCACGATATTAACTACTGGTATTTATACACTACATAATTCCTACCACCTGTGGTGGTGGGTATAAAAATCTGTTTCTTGTTAAAATAAGTTTTTATGGTTAACTAAAAAAATATATTTTGTTAATTAATGTCGAATTCAAATTTCAATTATTCATCTTAATTTATTAATTATTTCTGTATTTAGTTCGAAACAACTGAGCTAATTGAGTAAAATATAGATTTTATGTTAATTATTTTTAATTATTTTTTTATTGAATCAATAAACACATTGTTGGAAATCGTAGGCTGTTTTTTTAATCATATTTTTAATTAAATTAAGCATTAATTAAGAAAAAATAACAGTTTGCCATTTTTACAAATTTTAGTAATCAATATACATAATCATTATATTTAACCTGTAATATTAAATTAATTATAAAACTTTTGTTTGTAAACCTCTTTTATAAACGATTGGCATCCCTAGTTACCACACAAAAATTTATACTGTTAAACTTTATTTGTTTTGAAATACATATAAATAAATTACACGAAATTTAAATTAAACTTAAAAGCTAGAAAAAGCTAAATGTAGTTTTGAAAAAAGCTAAAAGCTAAATCAAATATTTCAAGCTAAACATGAAAAAATAAAGCTAAATTTAGCTTGAAATAGTTAATATGGTCACACTGGTACATACATATACATATATTCATGCATACAAAGTAATAAAATGCTTTTGTGTTTAATGTTAACTTTGTAAAGAATAAATTCAAAATTAAAAAAGAAATTTGGTAGTATTTTTTTATACAAAATCTAATAAATAATTTCACGAGTCAGCGGGTAGTTTACTTAATTTTTGGCTACAATAAAGCTATGTTCACATTATGTGTATATGTCATGTGGATTGTCACTTTTTCACATGTTAAATTTGTACATATCGTCTGAACACATCCAAACACTATCATGTGCTATTTCTCTGTGTACAGTACATATGACATTTTTGATTTAGGAAGAGTTCTATTTTAAAATGACAAAGCATCTGACATCAGCTGGTTCGTATTAACAAAATTGTTTGTGGCAGCGAAAATGAATTGAAATTTTATCAAATATAAATAATAATAAAAAAAATAAAAAATACACAGTTGTTTTAAGATTACATACCAACATTTGAACATGGAAATTATAAACATTATGTATTACTCAAATTTTGACATACACATGACAATAACATGTGTATAGAGAAATGACATTCCGCATGACAAATACACATAATGTGAACATAGATTAAATATTATTTGTTAGATTGAAGTTGTACAACATGTAACACTTCGAGTGATTATAGGTATGTAACATTAAAAAGTTTTACATGTACAGGTTATTAATTTTTCTCAGAAAAGAAGTCGCCATTAATATTTAAATATCTTCTGCACACATACTTATGTATATACATTAGAGATGAGCGGTCCCGTGATTTGTAAAGAACATCGTGATTAATGAACGTTATTTAAAAATCACTGCTCCTTGTGATCACTGTTTGTCAGTTTTTAGTTCTTTTATAGCAAGTGCGTCCAAGCTATATTTAAAATGCGCGAGCTTTCGCATGAGCTTTTGCAAGTAATTTGCAAAGAAACAACAACAAATTGTAAGAGCTTTCAAAGCTGTTAACTTGCATATACATACATACATTTTTGAACAAATAAACTTCGGCTTAAAAAAATACTAATAGGATAGAAGAGAGAGTGAAAGGAACAGCAACTTTATACGCCATTTCATTCAAAAAACGCTATTACCCACACAAACAGTGAAATATTTTGAAGTTTTGAATTTAACAAAAAGCAAAAAGAACGACTTAGCAAGTACCTGGTACTTGAAAAATTCGGTCACAATTGTGATTCGTAATTTTCAGTAACAGTGATAAATCACAGGTACAGAAATATCGCTCATCTCTAATATACATATTGCCAGCGGGAAAACTCAGAAGACCTTCTTACTTCAGGCCTTATTAAATACCTGCTAAACAATGCCTCATAAGAGGCCTCTGCTCTTTCGTATAAAAGATAAGATACATATTCCACATTCCCTTTTATAAGAAGAGAGATGAGAAGGAGTAAAATTTTTTTCCAAAGCAAGAGCAAAATATTTATATTTTTTATCCAGTTGCCATTCTTGTATAACTGACAAAGAAGCTAGAGAGAAAGGCCTTCCCCGCAATGACAACGTGTTTGAAAAAGATATGAGTATTGAATGGAGTAAGCAGGCCTTGTACATCCAAAAGAGAACAGAGGCCTTCAAGAAGGCATCCCTAATCTTTCTTTTTCCCACTGGGTTTCTATAAATGAATATACTACAACCACTAGAGATTGATTTTTCACAATAACTAAATAAAATTAACATCTTTTAAAATAACTTTAGAACAATTTTCGTTTTTATTGCCCAAAACAAAATGACATACAGGAAAATAAAACGAAGACGGTAACGCTGATATCATTCTTGAATCTAACACCCTATTTACATGATGAATTTTATTACGTCGAATTTTCTTAATTCCCTTTTGAAGTTGCTACCAAAAACTATTCAAATTTATACGATGGTTTTTTTGGACGTCTAATTTTTTTTCATTTTCGTTCAATCCAGTTGATGAGAATATAAAAATAAAACGTAACAGAAAGAACAGAAAAAAGTGTAAAGCGAATTGTCAAAAAAAACCATGAAAACAGAAATCAAGTCTATTTTTCTACCCCTCTTTCTTCTCTACACCGCTTGCTACCAAACAAAAAATGACGTCCAAAATTGGACGTCATAAAATTCATCATGTAAATTGGGTGCTACAAAAATTAACAGAGAATTCAAACTGTGGGAGTGTAAATGATTCATTGCTGTTATGCCTCATGTTGTGAGTTCACATAAAGATGACATTGCATTCACACCATCACACTTTTACACCCCAATAAAAAATGGAGCTTCAAACGAACGATGTATGTTATTAAGGGAAAAACGTAAAAGTTTCGCTTTCCATATCGCTTTCGGAAGACATGAATTTTATATGGCAAGTTTGCACTTTGAAGCAACACATTTTTGACACAGAAAGCACTTTATTCAGCGCATATAAAAGTTGGTGAATGTAACGATCACCTTTACACCCTGAACTTTTTGCCCTTAGCCCTTTTCGGGCTAGATTTAGCCCTTTATTAAGTACCTAAAATGCGATAAAAGAATTTTAGCCCTAAACTTACATTAAACTTAGAAACGCGCACTTTCGGAACGTTTTTTTTTAATTAAAATTAATCCGGGTTTGCTTTATCGAGTTGTAAAATCTGCCTTAGAAATTTAAAAAGCTGCAAACAGAAAAACATCGAGACCGTATAAGTTTGCAATTGCTAACAATGCATTCATAAAACTTTATAGTTTTGCTACAAATATTTTAATAAATCCCTAATTAAACATAGAAAATGTGAGGACTTTTAGTGTCTAAATCGTTGTTGTTCAAGCTAGGAAGATTGATTCTAAGGAAGCATACAAAAAGTAAAAATATCATAGTGATATTGATTTTTAGAAAGAAGATGAGGATGACCAAGAAGGGCAAAGTTTATTTAACAATGGGCAATTTTAGAAGAGTGTTAGTGCTACTTAAAGCTTCAGTTGTACCTTAATTACGATGAATACTCAATATTATTTTTCCCTTTTTGCGCTTTGCTTTTATTGAAAAAACTAAGTTCACATTAATACGGATTTTCGGTTGCATTTAATATTTTCCGCGTTAATTACATTAAAGTATTCTGTATGTAATAAAGGGCTGCATGAATAACTTAATTCATGAACATACTGAAATGTTTATTCAATGAAGTTCGTGTTCAAATAAAATTTAGACCACTGAACAAACTGTTGTTTTATTCACGCTACTAGCAAACCCATTTCATTTCATATGGCAAACACAAAGACTTTGTTCAATGAAACGACTTTTGTTTTACAATTTTCACTCTCTCTCATTTTTTTATATAAATACTCAATAGCAATGTTGCCACATAGTAAATTTATGTAATTTTTTCTTTTTTATTACCTTTACAATAATATATGTAATTTGTAAAGCATTTTTTTAATTAAATTTAAATGTTTTTCCTAACAACTTTTTTATGTACTTCTAAGCAAAACACATTGCTGAAAAATGTTTTTGAAAATAATATGAAATTTTTTGGAAGTTTAAAAATTTACATTAAAAACAACTAATTTTCATTGAAAGCAAAGTCAAATTTGTATTATTTTTATTATTTTAATATTAATGTACTTCCTTATCTTGTTGCTTTTACACTACATGGTTATTTTTGTTTTTTTATCTTTCCTAATGTTTTTCATTTCTTTCAATAAATGTTTTGTTCTTTTTGTTTATCTTTTTTTCGTCGTAATTCGCTCTCTCATTCGTAATTCGCAGCCCAATTATGATCCAAATTACATAATTCGCTAACAAAATTTTGAGAGCGGATTATCTCATTTGTACGTAATTCTATTTCTATTAACCCGTGGATTACTTCAAAATCAATGTGAGCTCTAATTTTTATCGGTTTTTTACCATCACCAGCTGTCAAAGCACTAAAAATTCGCCATATCTCCAACAATGTCCGCTCGCTGCATTGACTCGATTTGCTTACAGCTTTTCTATTTAGTGAAAAAATAATTATTTTATATAGTTTTTTAAAATAATATTTTTAACTTAAGCCTATAGTACACGGCATGTAAAAAGACACATGCGCATGTGTCTTTTTACATGCCGTGTACTATAGGCTTTACTTTTTCTTTCCATTCTTAACACATGTAACATCAAACAAACAATTAAATTTAGCAATAAACAATAATAAGAAGAAGAACTGTCAAAACCGATTACGAAAGTGCCGTGCGAACACGGTAATCCAAATAAGTAATAAACACAGAGAACGAAGTAATCCAAAGCACCGTGCGAACATGCTATAACAAGTATTCCAGTGTTGCCAAAATTAAATAAGTTATACTTAAGCAAGCAACAAGTAAACAAATTGGCAAAATGCCGATAAGTCGGTAAACATGGTAAGCCAGTTTGCAGCCAACTTGCAATATTTGTGCTGGTTCGCACTCTTCAAGTTTAGAAGGGAAAAGAGAATGTCATTTCTTTTCCTCTCATTCCTAAAAATTCAACACTTGCCGGCTTAGACTTGAACAGTGTGAGTCAGCACTTGTGTACATATGAATTTGGATAGTGGGGACTGCTTTTGTCGTTGTTTGGTTCTAGTTTAAACAGCGTTGTTAAAACAATTGTTTGCACAATGATGTCTAACATCTCCGAAGTATTGAGATATAAAAAAACACCATCTTGATTGTTATTGTTACTTTTCTTTATGAGTTTTCTTGCCGTACATTTTCCACACATCGAGGAACATAAACAATTGTCGCTAATTCTGACAACTTTTTGTTCTAGAGCAAACATAACAATGGAAGGTCTGGACTGCGTGTTAAGGCAGTGACACTTGCAGCAAGTTAGTATCAAAAATATAAACAGTATTACCAAATTTACATGATTGCGGAAACAAAAAATATAGTTTAAACTTTTTTATAAACAAATATAAATAAAGTAGACAATTGACTTACTTTCGAGACCTCAATCTCATTAGAAAAAGTAATGATAACACAGTACAACAAATGATTTCGGGACTCAATTCTGATAATTGTTTATGAAAGAAAACCCAAAAAGAAGAACTTCTGCATCATTAGTTTGGTCAAGGCACATCAAATAATAACTTAAAAATAAATTTGAAGTTAGTAAGTATCGTGTAGGGGAATTTGTCACGTTTAAGGCTCTTTTCTTTGTCATAACTCAAGAACCACTAGTCCGAATAAGCTGAAACAAAAAGAATTACAATTCCTTTAATCTGTTCATACAATGTTTTGCTACATAAGCAACAGTTTCGCAGTTATAAATAAATGTATTAAGAAAAAAAATATTTTTTGCCCAAAAAATTTAAATTTTTTATTTTTAATTGATAAAAAAACCTTTGGCAAAAACATTAATGACTTTTTTTTATTAATTTTTTATTTTGCATGAAAATAAACATTCCGATTCATATTACAGCTATTCTTACACAGAAAATATAAGATTGACATTCGACTATTTCTTCGACATGTTAAAACGTATACTGTACTTGAAAGTAATTACTTGCATGTGAAAAGGCATGCTTAAAAATAGAGATTCGTCTTCTTTAGCAACGATTTGTATAAAATTTAAATGAAAAATGTGCCATTAAAAACTAACAATATCTAGTTTAAGTCTACTCTACTAATAAACGAATACCTTCCTGAATATTGTTTGATATGCTCAAAACGGTAACACTCAGGATGAGTATTTAATCCCTATTTCTGAATATTTTCCAAAAATAAATATTGTACAAAGTGCATGTGTAAAGATATTTATTATAAAAAGAAACGTAGACATTTAAGTTGAAGGATGTTTTGTTCAATTTATATTTCTTAGGGTTCTATTAAACTTGGGCATTCGGTTTAATTTATTATACATTTGTAGATTGTGAAGTGCATTTGCTTTTTTGCTTTTATTTGTACAAATAAAAACAACGTAAAATTCATAATTACCATAAATATATCATTTCATTTATTTCGTCTTTCCAATCATTAATTTTGATATTTTTTAAAATATTAAATGCCAAAATTAATCGAAATTGTATTTAATTTTAGATTACGAATGTATATTCATTCATTCTTCCTTAATGTTTTATTGTTTTCTTTACTTTTGTTTTTTGTTGTTTTCATTACTTTTTGTTTTTGTATAAATTAACATTTTATTGTATTTTAATAATAATAATTCGTTTGTGTTGATTTTTTGTTTACTCCACATCGATAATAATGCCAGTCCTCTTCCAATGTGTTATTGTTCCTTTTGTTTGGGTTCTTACGATCTTTTTTGTTTGTTTTGATGAGACTTTAATTAGTTTCGGTGACAGAATTTGTTAAAAGTCATGCCCCTTTTTTGTTGTTGTTCTGTTTTAATCAATTAAGCCCTAATCAAGATGCTATCGGAAATCTTATTTTGTGGTTTTTTTTACATATTGTATTTTAACATACACATTCGTATACATACAAATGCCCTGCAAATAATACGACTAGTCCATACACGCATTTAAATATAGCCCATAAGGGGCTAGGACTAGTCGAAAAAACATGGTCTTTTTTACATTACCATGTCCTAGGGCTGGATCACATAACCCAGCTTTGCATTACAGCGAAGTAGTCTTAAAACTACTCCATGTTCATACATACTCCCAGTGGATTAGTTTTGAAATCATGTTAGTTTGAAAACATGTGGTTTAACTACAAACACTTTTTTAACAATGACATGACCCATGATTGCATTACATTGAACCATGTTGTAAGTAGTCCATTTTATCTAAAATGGATCAAGTGGTCCAATATTATTTGCAGGGTGTCTATGAACTATGTATGTGCAGCTAGCATTCTATTATATCGCATTTGTTCAACAATACTGCATTACCTCAAAATTTAAAAATTTTCAGTAGAAGCAAAACAATTTTTTATTTTACATTTAAAGCATGTGAAAAAGAATTTTTAAACCAACCGTTTCATTACCAAAAAGTAGACCAGATAGCATGACATTTTTCTAAAGAGTGAAAAACTAAAAACTTTGAGTTAATACACTTTTGTTGACTAAGTGCGATATATTATGTATGTATATGGATCCAAAGTTAAGCTTTTTTTCAACCTTAAGTGGTCTGTACACGGTCAAAATGCTTGTCATGCAGGCGAATTCACTCGTGTACGTGTTCTGGACGTATTATCGCCGTCATATCTAAATTTTTTGTTTTTCCATCCAGCATCGTTGGTGTTACACATACAAACACATTTTCACTAATACTATCATAGCGCTTGATGAGAAATGTTTAGATAGAACGTGCAGCATAACAATTACAAATATAGATACCTAATTTTTACTTTTAAGCTTAGTTTAGACGATATGTTGAATCAGCATATTAATGATGAAAAATGTGTTACAAGTGCCAGCATATCGTGTAAACGCAAAAAATTTTCAACATACGTAGGCTTAATAACATTTGCTAGCTCTTTGTTAACAATGCAAACAAACGTATGTTGCAAATTTTAGCATATCGTGTGAACAGCGTATTATTAGTGCTTGACAAATTTCCTGCGTATGATGGCAGATATGTTATTTGTTGAAAATCGTATTTAAGCTTTTCAACATATGACAAATTTGTATGCATATGTACCGAACTTAACTTAAAAATGAATTGAATTGTTTTACTTTTATTTAATTAAAAATGTAAATATGGCATTTATACAAATGCGGAAAATAAAATATATTGATATATGTTTTTGTATAAATATTTCTTTTGTTTATTTATTAAGTTACAATCTTTGTGTAGAGTAGTACAAAATTAGATAATATCTGAAAACGGTCAACTAGATTATTTCTAAAAAGAAAAAAATTAACTTTTACTATCAACTTAAAACGTCATTACACAATTTATATGATAAAAAAGCTTGTCGCGAGATTGACTTGTGTAGAGGAAATAAAAGAACTTGATGATATTGGTTTTAACTATTAACATTTTCAAACTAAGTAAATACGAGCACATAAATTTAGCAACAAGCTTCTACATCATATTAATTGTGTAATGACGTTATAAGTTGATAGTAGAAGTTTATTTTTTTCTTTTTGGTGCATTCAAATTAAAGCTCGTTTTTAAAAAAGGTTTTTACTTTGTATTTATTTAGAATTATATTTGCTGATACTGCCAACCTAATTCACCTTCTTCTACAAAATCCATTGCCAATTCTTTAGCACCGGTGATTAATTGAACGTCAACGTTTGTTGGAGTTTCTAGCGGTAAAAATGTTGAAGTTGAACTGTATTCCTGTCGCCAAGTACCTTCAGTTAAACCTCCATTTTTATCATATTGATCGATGAATCCAAATGGTGTGTACAATTTTTTATTTGTGTCGATCATATAATTGTGAAGTACACGGCTTGCTAGAACCACTTTTAAGTTTTTTCTGTGTTTAAATGGATAGGTGACCGCAAAACTCGAAAACGGGCTGACATTATACCAAACGCATTTTCAATAATGCGACGTGCACGACTCAATCGGTAATTATACACTCGTTGCACCATTGTTAAGCCACGTTGACCATACGGTTTCATTAGATTTGGTCGCATAGCAAAAGCATCATCTGCAACAAGTAAATACGGAACACGTAAGTCTCGTCCTGGCAATGCAGTTGGTTCTGGTAAAATTAATTTGTTGCTGTCCATCGCCTTTGCAAAGGTACAGCGATTGAAAACAACACCATCAGAAAAACGTCCGTTACGACCGACATCAATGTAAATGAACTTGTATTCAGCATCTGCAACTCCCATTAGTACGATGCTGTGTGTACCTTTATAGTTGTAATAAATACTACCAGAATTCGGCGGCGATATCATTACCACATGCTTGCCATCAATAGCGCCAATAAAATTTGGAAATTGCCACCGTTCTTTAAATGCTTTCGCTATAGCTTTCCACTCTTCTGCAGTTGTTGGCATCTACATTATCGAGAAAAAAATGTAGCGTATAAACACAAAAATAATACTTGGGAGGTCTTACCTTCATATATGTATTTCCCTACAAGCACTGTATACATCGCATCCAACACATGTGGAATAATTGTACTAATAGTCGATTTTGGGATACGAAAAAGAAACTGCAATGAAGAAAATGAATCACCACTGCTTAAGGTGTTATGATACTTGCTATTTTTTGTATTTTTTCTATATTGGAGAACAGTGCAAATATATTTGCATAGGAAAACTGACTAAGTGTAAAGAGTTTGATTATACCATAAAAAATCTTGAAATGTCAAAAAAATATACGTGTGTTATCGATAAATAATCTTAGACTGTCAAAAAAAATATAAAAATTTGTAACTTAAAATTGACATTTCCAGATTAAATGTTAGCACTGCTGCTAACTTTTTTAGTTTTTGCTCAAAAGTAGCGGGTTTTAACTTTTTTTTTGCGATTTATAGCTTTTTTGACGGTTTTTGTGGGAAAAAAACGTGGGCAATATTGTTTGTTTTGTTTACTTAATGTATTTCTTGTTCTTTCTCGCATTTGTTGTTTCATTCAGTCAATCCTAAAAAAATCCAATACAAAAAATAGCAAGTATCATAACACCTTTAGGAAACGTAGGGTCAAAATAAGTCAATCCTTTGCTGTAATGCATTTGCGCATCACTGTGTCTTGTTTCGTTATTATTGGTGATACCAAAGAAAGCAAATGATTGAATTGATGGATATCCATACGTAGAAAATTTTTGTATAGAGATTCTTCTTCCTCTTCCAATGCACAAATAATAGCTAGTGATATTTCCTCTGATGACATAATTTTTTTCTTTTTATTGATTTAAATAAATTTTATTGCAAAAATGGTAGTTGCATTAAAAAATAGAACTAGAGCATTGTCAAGTTTATTTGTTATTTTTAACCAAATGACTACAATACTCAACATACATATCAACATACAAAATTCAACATATCGTGTAGACACAAAAATTGTATGCTAACTTATATGTTGAAATATCATTTGCTGGCATATGATGAATTTGAAAAATTTGGTATTTTCAGCATATCGTCTAGACACCTAACATATTGAATATGCTAATAGAGGCATTTGTTGTTATTATTAAGCATATGAGTGTAAGCATACATTTGCTGATTCAACATATCGTCTAGACTAATGGCGATTTCTTTTCTGAGAAAAATGTTGCATAAATGGTACATGCTCTACACAAAAGAGATAGAGCATGTACCATTTATGCAACATATTTCTCAGAAAATAAATCGCTATAAGCTTTACATTGTTCATTTGCTTCATAGCACAAAAAGTGCCGAACTCTTAAATTGTGGATATGAGGCAATGTTAGGTTTCAACATCACCTAATGGATATTCGAGAAATACTCCAAATTGAGTCAGGATTTAAAAAGAGGACACACTTATAAAGAATTGATTTATTCCAAGCGGCATACCAGTAACCACCAGACGATATGTATGTAGTTATATAGTATACATTTCAGTATACCATATAACAAAAGTATTTGAGAAACGGTAACAAATTTTAGTTTAATGTGCCTAAATTTTAATGTATGCAAATAAGAGTTATAAAATGTTGGGTATCTATAATTTCAAAAATGTTAACAGTGAAAAATATGCGCCTTGCTGGCAACTATGCTTATATGTATGTACTACCACAGCGCTTGAAGGGCCATCTACATTAATCCAATTACTCATCAAGCGATGTGGAAGTATTAGTGAACATGTGCACATCACAGCGGGAAACTCAGAAGACCTTCTTACTTTAGGCCTTATTTAAGGCCTGCTTAGATATTTTTTTTATTCAATTACCAGTCTGATCTAACCGGTAAAGAATGCCTCATGGAAGGCATCGGCTCGTATAAAAGATAAGATACACATTCCACATTCTCTTCTATGAGAAGGAGTACGATTTTTTTTTTTTGCCAAATCAAAAGCCAAAAAATTCTGATTTCGTTAAAAAATCACCATTCTCTGAAGAGACTTCTAAGAGCCTTAAATTTAAATGCCTTTCATAATCTCTGACGAAAGAAGCGAGAGCGGGCCTACTCCGTAATGAACGAGATGCCTTCTAGAAGGCCTCTGTTCTCCTTCTTTTTCTCGCTGCAATGTTTAATCATGATTGTTGTGAGTAACCGACAACGCTTGATTGAAAAACAAAACAATTTATATTTCAAGGCGAATTCACGTACACGAGTAAATTCCCTTTTAGTGTTTTCAAACGTTAAGCTTTTTAAAGTTTAAATTCAGTTTGTTTTAATTTAAATTTGAGTAAATCTACTTTGTTAAAAGCTTTTTAGAACATTTTTAAAATTTCCCAGTATGTATTTTTCATACAACATTTTTGGTTTGCTTTATAAAATCAAATGTTGAATTTCTTTAGAATTCTTTCTTCATGATAACTTTACATATTTTCTTTTTATTATCAAAGTTGTTTGTGGGAATACTATTATTTATTAAAAGATTTTGTTTGTTGTGCTTAATTCCCTTTTTAAATAATTGATAAAAAGTACTGAAATTTATTGTTGGAGGATAAGCTGTTCCTATGCGCATTTCACTGGTTGCTTAGGCCAGATCATCAGGAAACGTTCTCCTAAATAATTTTAGAAAAGCCAAAGCTATCAGCAAACAAAACTACAGAGGGAATGAGAATTACCTACAGACACTCAAAAAGTCTTGTTTGCAACGATATCAAAGCTTAAACAAAATACCAAACAATAAATCAGTGTTGAGTTTTTATCTTTTTTACATTTCCCGCTACAATTAGTTAGAATTCTCCCAACATTAATTGTAGTTGTAAATGGGTAAAGAAAAAACATATTAAAAACAAAAACAAAGTGCTTTTATTGTTTTCGCAAGAAATCAAAATAAAAACAATTTGCCAGTTCAGTTTTTTATGCACGTGCACTTGCTAAAATTTATTATCAAAGTTGTTTGTGGGAATACTATTATTTATTAAAAGATTTTGTTTGTTGTGCTTAATTCCCTTTTTAAATAATTGATAAAAAGTACTGAAATTTATTGTTGGAGGATAAGCTGTTCCTATGCGCATTTCACTGGTTGCTTAGGCCAGATCATCAGGAAACGTTCTCCTAAATAATTTTAGAAAAGCCAAAGCTATCAGCAAACAAAACTACAGAGGGAATGAGAATTACCTACAGACACTCAAAAAGTCTTGTTTGCAACGATATCAAAGCTTAAACAAAATACCAAACAATAAATCAGTGTTGAGTTTTTATCTTTTTTACATTTCCCGCTACAATTAGTTAGAATTCTCCCAACATTAATTGTAGTTGTAAATGGGTAAAGAAAAAACATATTAAAAACAAAAACAAAGTGCTTTTATTGTTTTCGCAAGAAATCAAAATAAAAACAATTTGCCAGTTCAGTTTTTTATGCACGTGCACTTGCTAAAATTTATTATCAAAGTTGTTTGTGGGAATACTATTATTTATTAAAAGATTTTGTTTGTTGTGCTTAATTCCCTTTTTAAATAATTGATAAAAAGTACTGAAATTTATTGTTGGAGGATAAGCTGTTCCTATGCGCATTTCACTGGTTGCTTAGGCCAGATCATCAGGAAACGTTCTCCTAAATAATTTTAGAAAAGCCAAAGCTATCAGCAAACAAAACTACAGAGGGAATGAGAATTACCTACAGACACTCAAAAAGTCTTGTTTGCAACGATATCAAAGCTTAAACAAAATACCAAACAATAAATCAGTGTTGAGTTTTTATCTTTTTTACATTTCCCGCTACAATTAGTTAGAATTCTCCCAACATTAATTGTAGTTGTAAATGGGTAAAGAAAAAACATATTAAAAACAAAAACAAAGTGCTTTTATTGTTTTCGCAAGAAATCAAAATAAAAACAATTTGCCAGTTCAGTTTTTTATGCACGTGCACTTGATGATCTGGCCTAAGCAACCAGTGAAATGCGCATAGGAACAGCTTATCCTCCAACAATAAATTTCAGTACTTTTTATCAATTATTTAAAAAGGGAATTAAGCACAACAAACAAAATCTTTTAATAAATAATAGTATTCCCACAAACAACTTTGATAATAAATTTTAGCAAGTGCACGTGCATAAAAAACTGAACTGGCAAATTGTTTTTATTTTGATTTCTTGCGAAAACAATAAAAGCACTTTGTTTTTGTTTTTAATATGTTTTTTCTTTACCCATTTACAACTACAATTAATGTTGGGAGAATTCTAACTAATTGTAGCGGGAAATGTAAAAAAGATAAAAACTCAACACTGATTTATTGTTTGGTATTTTGTTTAAGCTTTGATATCGTTGCAAACAAGACTTTTTGAGTGTCTGTAGGTAATTCTCATTCCCTCTGTAGTTTTGTTTGCTGATAGCTTTGGCTTTTCTAAAATTATTTAGGAGAACGTTTCCTGATGATCTGGCCTAAGCAACCAGTGAAATGCGCATAGGAACAGCTTATCCTCCAACAATAAATTTCAGTACTTTTTATCAATTATTTAAAAAGGGAATTAAGCACAACAAACAAAATCTTTTAATAAATAATAGTATTCCCACAAACAACTTTGATAATAAATTTTAGCAAGTGCACGTGCATAAAAAACTGAACTGGCAAATTGTTTTTATTTTGATTTCTTGCGAAAACAATAAAAGCACTTTGTTTTTGTTTTTAATATGTTTTTTCTTTACCCATTTACAACTACAATTAATGTTGGGAGAATTCTAACTAATTGTAGCGGGAAATGTAAAAAAGATAAAAACTCAACACTGATTTATTGTTTGGTATTTTGTTTAAGCTTTGATATCGTTGCAAACAAGACTTTTTGAGTGTCTGTAGGTAATTCTCATTCCCTCTGTAGTTTTGTTTGCTGATAGCTTTGGCTTTTCTAAAATTATTTAGGAGAACGTTTCCTGATGATCTGGCCTAAGCAACCAGTGAAATGCGCATAGGAACAGTTTATCCTCCAACAATAAATTTCAGTACTTTTTATCAATTATTTAAAAAGGGAATTAAGCACAACAAACAAAATCTTTTATTTTCTTTTTAGCTACATTTCATCATCCATTACAAATGAAACTTCCCATTTATGGTTTTAAAATTTACTACCTTTTCGTTTGCTTAAAAACTTTTAAAAGTTTTATTTTGTAGCTATAAAATTCGAGCACAACTTCGGCACAACCCATTAACAGTGTGGTAAAGTTCTTGAGTGGTGAATTATAAACAATTAGGCTTGATTCACAATGGCAGTAACATTTACACAACCACACACATTTTCAAACAACAAAACGTTTGCAAATTTCACCCAGAACAATATTACGTATTTCTTATAAACGTCATTTATAAATTAGTAAAAATTGCTGCTGAAGTAGAAGTACGAACACTCTTTTTTTAAAAACTAGTAGTTCTAGTAAATATGAATTAGTGTGCGCAAAATTTTTTCTATGATTTTTATTTGTTGTGTTACGGATTGGTAAAGTGTTGCCGTTTTCAAGAAAATGTTTTTTTAAATTATGTTTTTGAACTAAAAAGTAAAATTTACTACTACTAACTGAAAAAATTTTTTTCTTTAAAAAAAACTCGAAAAAAATTTTTATGAAGAAAACTTCTTTAAAAAAACTAAAAAAAAATAATAGTATGACGACCCGGGTGGGTATTCGTAAACGATGTACATAAAAATCTTCGGTAAGGCGAGGGTTAAGAACAAGTATTTTAAATATTTGTGTAGAGTGTTTGAATACGAGTTTCTGGTTACCTTAGAAGCAGAAAAAATGTCAAGAGTAGTATTTCTCCATATTCTGAAAGATCAATTAATCTGTGCCCACGTTCTCTAACTCCTGCGTCGAGAAACTCTTCGATTGAATGTGAAAAATTGAACAAAAATGCCATTAACTGAAACAAACAACTTTTTTTTCTCACTTAACAGCGTCTGTAGCATCTTACTCGCCAATTTACAGAAAAAGTGCGTCTGTAAAATTTTTGTGAGAAAGTTCCCGCTTTGAACTGAAAAATTTTAACACTAAAAAATATATAAAAATGCAATAAATAATAACACGGAAGAGCATGCCAAACGATACAGAACAAAAATGACAAAGAAGTTCGATATGAGTCACGCGTGATCTGTAAAGAAGCCTATTGAAAATAAAACCTCAAGATGAATCACTCTTTATAAAACAGGTAAGAGTGCTATTTTCCAAATCATAAATACCCTCCATCGATAATTAGCCCTATATGGGATCTATAAATTATTAATTAATCTTTACAAAAACAGACGTCAGTAATAAAATTGGCTGCGTTTTAGACTTTTGTAACATAATTTACCGAAGTTTTATGATTTTTTTTCTTGTCATATAAAACTTAATTTGAACAAATTTGAGTAAAACGTCATGAGTCGTAACAGTTTAAGCCGAACTAAAATTATTTTCGAGTAGGGAATTTATATCACATCACAAAACTCTGTACAGTTATTTCTGCTATTAAAAAACCAAAATTTGTACAAATTTCGATATAGTATTGAAATTTGTTGTTTTAGAGTTTTAAAGTGGTTTTTATAAGGGTTCTTCGTTATGAGAGCAACGGTAAATTATGGACCGATTATCACAAAGTACGATCTTCACGAAATTTGACAGTTTGATTTCTAGTCCTTTAAAACTGTGACGTACCAAATTTTATTACTATTATTTTCTTTTTAAATATGATTTCCGCGATATTTTCGCAACGACTACAAGTTACATGGTCCATTCCATCAGACCAGTTTTGACTACTTTTTGTAATAAATCTGGATGTATGACGTCAAAGGGGTCATAAATATTGGCTTCTTAAGCTTCAAGAGTTGCTGGTTTGTCGGCATAAACCAATGACTTAAATTTGTTACCAAATTTATTTTGAATCGATTGTTAAGCGCGCTGTATGTCAAATTTCGCTGTTTCGTTGCTAATTGTAAAAATGAGTACCAATTAATACAACAATATATACAAAATAATAAAGAAACGGATATAAAAAATATATTAAAATAACCGTGAGCTTATATCATAAAAATATATGAAAGTTAATGATAAAGGTGTTTAGTCCTTCTCAATGTCTATGATATTTTTCTCGTATATAAATACAAAAATATCTTTTGAAAATCTTGAAATAAATCTCTTCATAAAATACTGTCAGCCTTTTTCTTTACAAATGTTTTCCATCCCCTATTGCGCAAAATGGTAAATTGAATAACTTGAATAACAGAGTGTTTGTTTCAAATATAAATTGAATTATGTTGTAAAAAGTATTCCAAATTGTGCTGCCATCAATTTAAACAAAAATGGCTTTTTTTTCGTATTTGAAAGCACTTAGTACAGACGAAAATTATATTTTCTGATAGCTTTTGGTAAAAAACTGCTCCCAACAAAATAGATTATTAAATGGCGATGTTAATCGTTAAAAGATACATATTTTAACTTTTCCATTTATATATGAATGCAAGTAGAATCTAGCTGGAGAAACACATTAAAATTGTGTATGTATGTATGTATATGAAAGGGACAATTATTTTGTGACTAGTTATTAAACATAAAGTAGCAAAGATATTTAAGAACATACAAACATACATACATAATTTCCAGTAGTAGACAATTTTTACGATTAATAAAAATTATGATTAATATTTTATTCGGCTAATCGGAAGTGTGACTAATTATATTTTTGATTAATTCGCAGTTTGATTAATCAAAATAAAGATTAATTGATTAATGAAATTTTTTAATAATTTACATTTTGACTATATGAAATAATTTACCAAATTCTTTCTTTGCTTTACATGATTATCATAGTGTACAATATGGCTATACCCTACATCAGATTCACATTGTTTTTCATGTTCTTAAAGCAGCATAACGTTATCTTATTCACTATAAACGAGTCAAAATTTAAATTATTTACGCAATTACCCGCGGTAGATTATTATAATGACATTTTACTTATAGACCGATTCTCACCGTTTACAAAGGTTTCGTGTTTAGTACAATAAAAATGTACCTAATAAAAAAATTTTGCTTCCAACGAAGCAGGTTTGTAAGGGAAAAAGTTTTGCTTACCATATCGCAAGACATGAATTTTATATGACAAGTTCCTACTTTGAAGGAATACACTTTTGACACAGAAAGTGCTTTATTCAGCGCAAATAAAAATTGGTGAATACAATGATCAGCTTTGCACACTGAATTTGTTTTTACCGTTGTTCTTTAATATGCTCCCTTACAAACCTGCTTCGTAGTAAGGGAATGTCGTGGCTCCTCAAATTTTATATATATTTTTTTAATTTATATTAATAATTTTTTCGAATGTGCTTCTATGAGTCATTCCTAAGTATAAAGCTAGATTTACACGATTGAAATTTTCTTCAAAATTGCTCTTCAAAATGCTTTAAACTCGTGTAAACAGCAAAATTTCTTCAAAATTTACGAATGTCACATTACATAAATAAAATTTATCAATAAATTTTGAAGAAATTTTGCTGTTTACACGAGTTTGAAGCATTTTGAAGAGCAATTTTGAAGAAAATTTCAATCGTGTAAATCTAGCTTAAGTACATATCTAAAGCTTCAATGTTAACCAAAGGTTGGCTTAAGCAAAATAGTATGTGAAATATTGAGGGAATAATACTATTGTAAAAAGCTTTATAAATTGAAATACAACTCATAGAAGCACATTCGAAAAAATGATTAATATAAATAAAAATTATTTATGAAAAAGAAGAAATTCCCATATTTTTTTAATTTATTAAGAATTCGTTTACTTATTACTTACTGCACCTCTGTATGTCTTATTGCGTAGCGCATACATGTGTGTTTACTTTTTAAAATGTACCATTAGTGCTTCGCAAATCTTTATGCATAATTGCTGCAATTTAATTGTTGCAACACACATATACAAAAGGTATGTATGTGCTTAGAAAATATTTTTTCATACAAACAGAGAAGGTTTACAGTGGACTTTATTAAAAATAAGTGTTTGCTGTCAACAGCTTTTTGTTTAACACACTTTTTAAATGTATGTGTTTAGTTATTTGTTTCTTCTCATGTCTTCTCATATCAATTTTTAAGAAAATTAACCGAAACAATTAGACTGTTAAAAATTTTATATGTTTGGAGAAATCCAGGAAAAGGACTGAGAAATTAGATATTCTGTTGTTTTCGGTAACATTCGATTTCTCCAACATCAAGTCAAGTTTTATCAAAACTAAAAAAAAAGAGTCGCTTGAATCCTAAACATTTATTCGGTTAACCGATCAATAACAAAATTAACCGATTAAACCAAAACCTCGGTTAATTGTTCGAGCGATTAATTAATTTTTTTTTATTTATTGTTAACAGCTAAGGCACGAGCTATGTTTACACTTGACCTTCAAGTTGTGCTGAAAAAGGTCAATAAGAAAAAAGAAAGCCAATAATTTAATGAAAATTAAATTCAATGAACTTAAGTCTAATTAAAAAATATCTGAATTTGGATTACAAACAAAATTTAGATAAAACTCGAGTTATGGGCTTTCTACATGAGACGAACGATATAAGCATGGCTTTTGGCTTTTTATCACATTTGGAAAAGGAGACTTTCTTAAATTACGTAATTTGTATTTAGCAGGACATTTTCAAAATAAATTAATAACTTTTATTTGATTGAAAAACTGCAATAAACGGAAATTAAATTTGAAATGAAATTTTGACCGGACGTTGGTTTCTCGCCAAATCGATCTTCTTAGACGGGATTTTTGGAAATTCGAATGCTTTTGATATAGACAAAGGCGAATGCGTGTCAATTAGATAACCTTCGGGGATACGGTTCCAGTTAAGTTTGTAGAGTATTTGCTAATTGAGGTTAATAGTGAGGGTAGAAAACTTCCAGTGGGAAGTTTTTATAGACCAAATAAAAATTTACCATTAAATCAATTTGTTAAAACTCTGGAAACAATTAAAGCTCTTTATGAAGACGTGATATTAGTTGGTGACTTTAATTCCAACATATTAGTAGAACGACATCATTCAGATAGATAATATGACCTCACTCGGACTTACTTCACCTAACACAACCACCCCAACGCACTACACTGCAACAAACAACACACTCTTGGATCTATTTTTTGTGAATAATGAACCTAATGTACTTCTTTATGACCAACTCTCAGCGTCATGCTTTTCATTTTATTTTGATGGCGTATAATTTTGATTTGTTGGCACCTAGCCAGTTAATAACCTTTTGTGATTTTAAAAATAATGACTTGTCAACACTGGAAAATGAGTTTTTTTAAATTGACTGGAGTTGTTTGTATATTATCCTTTCAGTGGATGATCAGCTTTCATTCCTGGAGTACAATCTACTTAATATATTTAATCAAACAGTCCCTTTGAAAACAAAAACCGTCAGTCAGAAGAAAAAACCGTTGTTTTCCTTCAAGATTAAAGAAGCTATTTTTCATACAAATTTATAATATTCTCGATGGAAACACTTTAAAACAACACAACTATTGAATGAATATCGTATTGCAAGAAAAGAGACCAACAAGATGATGAAGAAGGCTAAATCCCATTTCTACGCCAATAAGTTCTCGTGTGCTCTGGGGTCTAAAAAGACATGACAAACTATTCGTGAAATTGGTATTCTTAAAGCAATTACTCAGGAATCGTGTGCAGTTGATGCTGATATTATAAATAAAACTTTTTTGAATAACCCCATGATGTAAGCTGATCGCAACTTCTACATTAATAATAATAATAATTCTTATAACGTTTCTGAAAACAACAAATTCTTTTGCACATGTATAGATCAATGTGACGTATTGTTTAGTTGTTTATCCATAAAATCTAATGCTGTATAAGTTGATGGAATCTATCCAAAATGAATTAAAATTGTGCCTTAAATTGGAAAAAATTTTAAATTTTACGTCACCCGCAATTAGCCTTTTGTCTTAGTAATAGATATCAGTATGTCCAAAACACGTCCTAGATATCAGTATCACTACCTGTTACAAGAGGTGTTCCACAGGGATCAATTTAAGGCCCCCTTTTGTTTGAAATGTACTTAAACGATCTTCCTAATGTTCTCACGCACTGTGGGATAATAATGTATGCAAATGACATTCAACTCTACATCAGTTGTAATGAAGCATCGCTGGATCTCAGTGTGTCATTACTTTGAATAAGGAACTACATAGAATTTATTTGTGGACAAAGGCAAACGGTTTTGGAATCAACGCTCAAAAATCCAAATGTATTATAATCTGGCAAAATGTAACTTTTTTCCCAATATTTCCATTAATAACACTGTGCTACACTCGAAAAGCACTTCTGAAATGACCTAGTGTGCGTTAAAGGTGTGGGTGAGCATGTTACGAATCCGGGCTTAAAAGTTTAAATATACCTCCAAATTCCCGAGTTATGGACCAAAGAAATTTTTTTGAGGCTGCTACTTTTAAACATTTCTAACTTTTTTATTTATTAACCGATTTTTGAAATTCAAACGGTTTTGGAAAGCAAAATAATTGTTATTTTTAAATATATATACTTCTCATACAATATTAGCACAAATATGAATAGATTTTTTCAATTATTTGGAAAATTTTTAATTTTTTTTAAACTTTGAAAATTTCTACGAGACTTTTTTCCGAATTAAGTTTAAAGACAACAAAAAGACAGTATTTTTCTGAGTAAAATGAGACGTTACTTGTGGAAATCGGTTGAGAAATGAGGAAGTTATAGTACTTTTTATGAGGAGCTATTATAACAAAAAAAAAACAATTAAAATTCCTTAAAAAAATACTATTTTTTTTAAAATTCCTTAAAAAAATACTATTTTTTTTCTTTTGTTAATACAATACAAATCGCTTATTTTAAACAAGTAAATTTGAATATATAGGTACAAAAAAACTGAAATAATAAGAACTCGAATTTTTGCTAATGACAAAAGAAATTTAAGAGAATCAAGTCAATTGTACTTGTAAATAACTCAATTTTTGTTCTTTTTTTATATGGGTGTAGTATGCTGAGTGTAGGAGTTCACTAAAGTATAGAGAGTATGAGAGAAACAGCATGAAAGTGTAAGAAAGCAATAAAAAAGATCGTTGAACCAAAGATGAGTAGGTGAGCCGATTTTGCGTGATTCACTTGAAAATCACTGACGCAGAGTGTTTAAACATTATTCACATGAATCACGCGATATTTTGAGTGTAATCACGTGATTGTGAATGTGTATAGAACTTAAATGAGCCACGATGTCAGTGCGTGATTAGAAAATTTTTCTCTTGATGTAAGTGAGTGTGAGTCAATATCCCCTCACGGACCCATCACTAAAATAAACATTATTGAAAGTACTTTTTAAAAATACTGTTATTTTTTTGGATAATTGCAAAACTTCTGTTTTTTAGTTAGTGTTTTTAAAGTCGAATTAGAAAAAAGTTGTTTTTTTAAATTAAGATACTTTTTTACAATAAAATTGTGCTTAAGTGAAGTGTATTTTTAATATTTTATTTAAATTCAATACGAAGTTTGCCTACCTTTACAATGTGTAATAAGCGTAATGTTTTTTGTTACATTTGTGGCTTATTTGTTGACAAAAAATATCGTATCGAATTGGTAAAAAACAAATCTGTGGTAAAAGCTTATAATCTATATTATGATCGGTCGTACGTAAAGAGTGCTTGGAATGAACCCCAATATGTTTGTTCAAAATGCTCATGTATAAATTGGTAATACAAATATAAAATTCGTTAAGTTTTATTAGATTAAAGTTATTTTATTAAATCATGCTAATCTAATCGAAACAGGTTTCCACTCTTTTGTTCGCAAAAAGTACTATAACTTCCTCATTTCTCAACCGATTTCCACAAGTAACGTCTCATTTTACTC
The DNA here is from genome assembly GCA_943735925.1 of Pollenia amentaria. Classification (NCBI taxonomy): domain Eukaryota; kingdom Metazoa; phylum Arthropoda; class Insecta; order Diptera; family Polleniidae; genus Pollenia; species Pollenia amentaria. Next base: position 234,107,421 of record OX031008.1, read on the forward strand.
AGAAAAATACTGTCTTTAATATATTTGTTGTCTTTAAACTTAATTCGGAAAAAAGTCTCGTAGAAATTTTAAAAGTTTAAAAAAAATTAAAAATTTTCCAAATAATTGAAAAAATTTATTCATATTTGTGCTAATATTGTATGAGAAGTATATAAAAATTATTTTGCTTTCCAAAACCGTTTGAATTTCAAAAATCGGTAAATAAATAAAAAAGTTATAAATGTTTAAAAGTAGCAGCCTCAAAAAAATTTCTTTGGCCCATAACTCGGGAATTTGGAGGTATATTGAAACTTTTAAGACCGGTTTTGTAATACACTCATCTAGACCTATATCATACACTAGGTCAATTTGAAAGTGTTTGCAAAAAAGGAAATTTTGTAGCACCGTGTAATCAACGTAAAGAAATTGTTAGTTAATACAGCCAAAAACCTTGGAACTATTTTTAATGACACGCTTACATGGTCTGACCACAAGTTAGTTATTTAAAAAAATGCCAAACAAAATTTTTTTTCAATAAAACAATTTTTTATTAATTATTCAATGACTTTACATATTAATGACTAAATAATAAGTAACGCTAAATCTACATTGATTGACATATTTATACTCATTTTATATAACTGTAAAATACTACCCAATATTAATATTAACAACAAGAAAAATAAGTAAAAGAAAATATTTGATAATTAATAAATTAAAGGAAAGTTCAAGAAAGTAAATTAAGGTAAAGTTAAATTATAAAAGAAGAAATAAATAGGAAAATAGTATTAAGGGTATTAATGTATGATTACATGTAACTTAAGGGTATTCAGGTATGATTACATGTAACTCACATGTGGTCGAACGTTTTCCATGGTAAGAACACTCAATATTACACACTACTCAATATTGCACACTAATAAAAGTCCGAATGCTACTCGCTAAAACGTATAATAATACCGATTTAATTGTAAGGATGTGACAAGCTGTAACACAAACTAAACGTAACATTTAATAACATTATTCGTTATGTCTATGGATTAAAACGTCGAGCACGAGTTTCAACATTGGCAATCAAATAATATGACATTTGTTTTAAAGATCTGCTAAAAATGCGTATCTTAATTTTACTGCACAAAATCATCTACATGAAATAGCCTGAACATCTATATAAAAAACTTAATTTCTTGAATTTCGAAAGTAGAGGAAAAAGACTAATACCATATAGACACTATAGACTCATATCATTGTGGCAATTCTTCATCCACGCCATTCACCTTTGAAACTCAATTCCATATAGTTCTCAACTAATTGATTAATAATTATTATTATTTGATTTTGTTAAAATTAATACTTTTTTGATTAATGTTTTCAATTTGTTTCATTTTTAAAATTTATTTCTTTATTACATATAAATTTTTGATTTTTGTAACTAGTTTATAGATTTAACATTACAACAATTTGCTAATTCTTAGTTCTGTACTGCAATATTAGACCCTTGGTCTTGTGTATGGAACGACAAATAAATAAATAAAATAAAAAATAAAATAAATATCCTTATATCTCCTAAACTTAAAGAGATATAATAAATTTAACAATTATTGTTGATCTTTTTTTAAAAAAAAATAAGCGGACAGTTGCCTGTTATTTTTTTGAAACTCGGCCCTTTTGGGGAGTAAATGCGTAAAGCAATAAATCTAGAAAAAAAATATATCACATTCGTAACTTATCTAAAAAATACAAATATACGTTTGGCACTTTTTAGAAATTCGAACGTTTAAGGGGTGAAAAACGTACCTATTTCTTGTACTTTTTCAAAAAAACATTTTCCTCCATTCATTGACATAAACGTAGTGAAAATCTTAATACATTAATGGGTAGAAAAATATATCAAAAATGGGAAATGCGGGACCATACTATTCTTTTACTTTTCCTCTACATGTGGTACTTTTTAAGTATTCTATAATATTGAACTTAGAAAAAAATGACAAATGCTATATATTAAGAAAGTTAAATATTTACGAAAAGCAGGGCAACGAACGAATTCTTTGCTTTCGTTAAATTAAAAAAATGCTAAGTGTAAACTTTTGTAATTAGTCCAAAAAAGGTACCTGCGAAAGTTTCTTTCGTAAAATGTCACATCGATTTGTTGACTACAGAAATATATATTTTTTTTTCTGTGTAGAAAGCAAATCTTAAATTATACCTATACAACATTTATTTAACAGAAAAAATCTGGCTTTTTATCAATATAAAATTGCTAATAAATATATAAAACAAATGTTTTTAATTAAAAGGTCAAAATAAATTATAAATAAAGTTTAAGGGAAAGTAAAAGTAACACGAAAATTTTAGTCTCAGATTAACATAAACTTTGTCCTTTAATATTACTGTGATTTCGTCGCACTCACAGCAGCATTCATTTTTTTAAAATTTTACACTTTTATTTATCACAATTCACAAATTTTTGTTGTTAAACACTTTTTCAGCAATAACTTTGTAGTTCTGTTTTTAATATCGTATAAATAAAGTATCGGTGAATATACTTTTAGTGGAGTTTTGTAGAATATGAATGAATTAGATGGTTGGTTAACACAACCAACTAACGGGCGATCAAATTCAGATTTTTTTTTCTTTTCGCAAAACAACTACTTCTACTCTCCGTTGGCACTTGTACATTTGATGACTAAAAAAGTTAGATTTGTAAAACGATGAATGTTTATAATACAACTCACAGTTCGTTGGTTGAAAGTGTAGATTTCATTAAAAACTAAAATTTTATTGTTTGAAAAATTAATTAACAATAATTTACAACAGCCTTTTACAATTCCACTTAAAACGAAGAGGAATAGGCGGATAAGGAGGTTGCAAAAAGTATACAAATGTTTATACATATAAAAATACGTAAGAAACCCTTTATTCTTTATCCCCTCCTCACAACCCACTAAAACCCCTTTATTATTTGTTGTCTTAATAGAACATTAACAATCAATTTTTTTCTATTCCAGCTTGTGCGCCTTTTACCCTCTTATTTCATTAAACCGACCCCACAAAAGTGGTATTATGTGTTTGTGGTGATGTGTGTAACACTTTTTAATATTGCTCTGGTCTTTTTCAGTATACCGATCGATATATAATCACTTTTTGAGTCGATCGATCTTAAGATGTCCGGTCATCCAGCTGGTCTGTCCATGTAAACTTTGTGCACAAAGTACAGGTCGCAATTTTGAAGATAATTTGAAAAAATTTAGTACATAAGTTTAAATTCCTTCTTTCCGTATTTGTGCCCATTAACAATCTTATTTTCTTGGGATCGGTACATAAGTGTTTGAACGTAGATCCCATAGAATTTCACTGCCGAAAATAGCTCTAAATGCCATAATTTAACTTATAAATGTTAGCGTTTAAATAAACTATTAGAATACCTGCTATGTTATGGAAAAAGTTTGTGCTCGAAGATCCAGAATTCACTAAAGCTCTCATATAAACCCCTTCTCTAAAATCGTTTTAAGATGAAAAGTTCTTATGTAGATATAGGTAACCAATAGGTACATAAAATTTGGCAACCAAAAATCTTATATAAATCCTAATAAAAAAAATTTGTTTTTGCGGGGCCATGAACGGCATTGCGTCTCAAATAGAGTAAATTATCGAAAATTTGTCAGTATATACTGTAGTGTAGGGTATCAAATGGTCACGACTGACCCACCATACTATCTCTCTTGTCTTATTTTGCTGCTGCGATGTCGGCAATGGTTTAATAAGAAATAACTTTTCAACCTCTGAATCCTTCCTTTTTCTGTTAATGGCTCAATTGTAAAATTGTAATATTAAATTGATTTTTTACGTATATATATGTATGTATAAATGTATATATAGTAATCGTATTGATACAAAAAAATTACCCAGTCGAAAGTTAATAAGTAACTTCAATCTGAAAGCTTTAATATGAACAAAAATACAAAAAATTCAAAATACATACTTATTTAATTAAAAAAATACAAATTGGAGACGAATGTATTTTAATTATTCACTTTATATGATCTCTGTTTAGGGCTCCATTCATTTCTAAAGAATTGATTTTAATGAAAAAAATTCAGCAATTAGAAGATTTTTCATTTTGCTAATGTTAATTTAAGTTCACGTTTTCAATGTGTATTTCGTTCCAAAATTTAATGTTGACAGCAGGAATTTCTTCTTATAATTTTAAGAACTTTAAATGCTTTAGGTGTCATTAAAATATTGAAGGGCCCTAATTGTTCGTGATACATAAATAAACAAATTGGTATTTTTATGACAAAGTAAATAGGAATATTTGATAATAAATAAAAATGCTCCTACCAGAAAAAATATATCTTTCGAGTCTTTGAAACAAATAATGATCGCTTTTTACAGCTATAAAAAGAGGCAATTCAGACAAAAAATATTTCTATTGAATTCTTTAGAAAAAAGCGAAATTCATTTAGGCACAGAAAGCCAAACTGTAAAATTCAATTAAAATAAAATCTTAGAAGAAAAAAAAAACAAAAGAGAAACAAAAAAGAGAATCCCAAAAATAATCCCCGAAGCTTATGCTAAATGGCGACTACTTTTAGGAAAGAAATTTAAAAATATATTTGTGCATGGATTTGGATGGGATTTTACACAAGTAGCCTATTATAATTGATCCCAGCAAGCATTTCATAGTCATAATTGTTTAATTGCTCTAAGAAATCAAAGCATTAGAGTATGTTCTTTTCATTTTTCGTTTTAATGATTTAAAAGTATAGTCCTCACAATAAAAAACAAAAAATATTAGACGAGTTTATTTTGACAGAATTTAGTCCTACATATTAAAATGTATATAACAGTGTTGTAAAAATGGTGGTATTATTTAAGACCAAATATAATAGTTTGATAAAAATTAAACATTTTCACAACTATAAAATCAGTCCCTTCGAGATATTAGCGAAAACAATTAAAATGCTATACATTGCTTACGATTATGAAAACAGTTTTAAATTACCAGCCCTGTCACACATTTCGATAGAAATGATTTTAATTTTGTAGTTTCAATCCCGATCGAATTTGTTTGTGTTTCTTTAATTAAATTTAAGTTTTTTAAAGAAGCAAAACACAGAATTGCTTGCCATTTCGATCGGAATTTATTTTTGTCAGGAACCTGCACATTAATTGAGTTTTGTAAAAAAGGAAGTTTATTAAAAATAAATTAATAGATGTTTGGTTTGTACATATATATTTAGATCCTATAACAAGCGCAAATAACACAATTTTTTAGCTGCGTTATATCTGCGGTTTTCATGGGTAACCGCGTCTTAAAATCAAATTTTTCAGGAGAGCGGAAAAAACATTCTAGATCGAACTATGGGCTAGGTATTGAACTTTATGAAATTGGTCATTACGTAAAAAAATTGGAATTGGTTTATATTTTTTTCAGAAATTTTAAGAACCAGGTAAAGAGCGTTTAAAATTTAGCAATATGGCATCAACATCTCAAAATCGAAAAAATGGACATACGCGGTTACCCATGAAAACCATAGATATAGTATGTATGCAGAAATGTGCAGAATATGATGATTGATATTGTGCACAAAATTCTTTCTGAATCGTTGGAAACTTACCGCTTGTGATAGTATCTTATTTTTGATATTTTTGCTTAAAAATTCCATACGCGTTAATTTTTGAATTATGACACTATTTAAGTAAATAAGCGATATGTTAACTGCTGTCAACAGTGAACCATTCGTAACAAAGTTTGGTGGTATTCTTAAAGGCACCATTAAATAAATTTGTATACCATTCATTGAATGTAGGAAGGGTATATACTAATTTATCATTCTATTGTAATATCCACAATATTGATCTTAGACCCTAAGAAGTAATACTTATATGTATGTATGTATATTCTAGTTCCTTATAAGGGCATGATTTAGCTATGTCCGCTTTGTCTTCTGTGTGTGTGTTGGTTTAAAAAGGTTTTCCGTAAACCATAGATACAATGGAGACTTGATTGTGATATATTTATATAACATATAGACTGGACTAGATTACTTTTGAAATTCAGCCAGAACGATACATAAATGACGGAATACGAGCACAAAATCACGACTATATCAAATTTTTACCCAGAAACTTTTACTCTTTATTTCAATTTTGTTTTTCACCTACCTTTTAACTTAGGAGAATATCTGTTGTGAAAATTAACAAAATGAGTGAGTTATAGACATAGAAATAATGGTTTTGGCACGATAGCACCCATACTAGGAGAGCTAGGAGAGCAAAATTCGGCGCAAATATATTTCTCAAATATAAAGAGTATTAAATATTAAAAATGAGCCAAATCGATTCAATATTTTTCCAGGTCCCCATAGAAGTGTCTTCCCGAATAAATGGTTTCAGTAAGATAGGATACAACAAAAAAAAGCTACGCTGAAAAATTGTTCTCAAATATTCTATACACAGAAAAAAAATGACTTCAATTAAACAATTTGTGATTTGCATTAAAAAATTAATTAAATTTGCCGTAGTAAACAAATTAATAGCATTAATTTAATATTTTTTTATATTAACAACATTTTCTGCAGTAATGTTGTTGATATAAGTAAGCGTTTAATTACCTTGATTAAATTTTATTCAACACTGATTTTTTCTTGTTAATGGTTAAATTGAAAAAGAAATGGCTAGAATTTTTTCTGTGTACATAAATTATATGTTTCATTTTAAAATCAGCCTTATCGACCTAATATTTCGCCTAGCGGCCCAAACAAATAGCTACCAGAATAAGGATTTTGACACAATATCGCCTTTACCATATGAGCTAGGGAACAATTGGATTTTCAATACTATGGTGAAGGTTATATAAATATCCCAGCAAAAACTTTACTTACCTGGTAAGTTAGCAAATAACATTGGAGAAATATAAACACTACTTATTTTTCGGCTGAATAACTACTTATTTTTGTTCGAGTTGTCCACAGAATTCAGTAGTTACAATACACTTACTAGAAGTCACAAAATATCTAGTTATTATTTAACTACCAGTAAGTTGAATTGTAAGTACTTACAATATACTTACTAGAAACCAAAAAATAACTAGTTTTTATTTAATTGGCGCTAGTAAATAGACCTAATAAGTAGTTATGGAGCTAGTTACCAGTACTTAAATATTCAGTACGGAAAACAAGACAACTAAAATGTAGTTACTTAGCTGATTATTAGTAAGCAAATATTCATTACTGAAAATAATAGTAGTGAAAAGTACTTACTGAAGTCATTACTAGCAAGTACTTATTGAGGTTTTCAGAATAATGACAATTGTAATGACAACTACTTACCAGGTAACGTATGAAATAACTACGACCTATTACCAAAATTCAAAAAGTTTTTCCTGGGATGCTATGGAGTTACTGCCCTCAAATTTCGTTGTGAAAAAATTAAAAACTTAACTTTATACAAATATTTTTTATCAGATTTGTGACAAGGAAAGATAATTTCTCAGCAATAAATTTCAGTGTTTTTATAAAAAATAGAAATTGGGAATTTAGCACGTTATACATAAATCTTATTAATGAAAATTTCTGACATTAATCTTTTATTTTCCAATATCATCAAATCCGCTATATTATGGCGGAAAGAACTGCGTTTTGTTGTAGAACTCCTCAATTCAGCCTTATAGAACAAATTTTAATAGAACTTTTTTTTTCTGAATGGGGCGTAAATGTCCTAGAACATAATAAGAAATATCTTCGAAATTGTAAGCGATTGGATAAGAGGTAGTCTGCTTAAATCGTTTCCTTTCTTTACAAGAACTTCAGTAAAAAAATGTTATGTGGGATTAAGTATGTAAATGAATATTTATGTAGGCATGTTTGTCTATAAATGTTTTTTTTTTTGGTTTGCCTGGCGGACCCTTTTCAAGTGCCCATTACAAATGCAAAAAGAGATTCTGGTTTTGTAAACTAATTTTGTATTTTTTTCCTGCTCCATTTTACCACATCTTTCCGCTATTGTTGTTAAATGAGTTCCATGTAAAGAACATTTTACTACATGTATAAATACACACTCACATAGATCTCTGTTTACTCTGTTTAATAAGTGAACAAAAACATACTTTCAACGTATTTATACAAACGTATATAGAAATGCGAAAGAAGGAAGCAATTACCAGTGGAAGTGATTGTTGTCGCACTTAATATCCTTTCAGAATGTATCGTTGCTTTGGGGCTAAATACAAACACAAATTTGCGTAAATTGTTAAGTTTTCTGTTTTCTGCCGAAATTTGTTTATGATAAAAAATGTTTAAATTGTTAAATGAGAATTTATATTTCGTATTGTGTGAATACTTGTACTTAAAAATGGCTTTTATTGGATTTGGTTTTCGATATCTGTACAAATGAAGCAATCCAAAATGTATCCTTAATGCAAAGTAAAAGCAAAAAAAAGAAATAGATATTTATCCAGTGAAGCTTGTGCATAAGTCCGAAGTAATTCCGATGAAAAAAATATTTTTTTTCGAATTTATCCCCATTACTTTTCAAAAAAATTTTTTGTTTGAGTTGATGGTGAAAAATGTTATCCTATTAATTTAAAATTTTACACCAGTTGGTAATGAGCAACACCAAAAAAATTTTATATTTATTCTAAGTCAATTGTTTCCTTAAAGGTGGATCTCTGACTTTTATTTCTGGATGGTTCGATAAGAATAGACTTAACTCGATGGCAAATTTTTAGCCGCGACTGGTTGATGCTTTAAGCCGATTGAAGCCAATACACATTTAATAATGTTTTTTTTTTATAAACTATTACATTTTAACAAAAACTCTATATACGTATGTATATGGCAGCCTTTTACCAAATAAGTAATGAAGTTGAGTCCTTGTAAATCCATTTTGATAAAAATTCGACTATAATTATTTATGCAAATATGAAGAAAACATCCATATAAGTATAAAAGAATGTATGTTCCATCTTATTGGATCGATCTGTGAATGTTTAATTTAATTCGTAAGTTTAATTATAACAAAAAAAAAAAAAAAAAAAAACTAATCAGAAAATACCAATTAAAGAACTACAAAGTATAAATAAGACTGTTCTTATAATTTCTCAGTCACTCTGGACTCTGCATGTTGAATATTAAGTTTATGGGTTCAGTATTAATAAAAAGAACCAGCTAAAGAACGAAAAAGTACCAAAAAGATTCCGTTTGCAGATTCTCATTTATTCAGGACCTTGCATGTTAAATTTTCTTCTTCTACGTCCAATACTAACGGTTATTGAATAAGTACCAGTTTAAGAACAAAAAAGTACCAAACGTTCACTCTTAGAAATTCTCATTCACTCAGGACATTGTTTGTTTAATTTTATGTTTCTAGGTCCAATATAAACGAAAACTAATAAAGTACGAGCTGTAGAACGAAAAAGTACCAGAAAGCTCACCCTTACAGATTCCTATTCACTCAGGATCATGCATGTTTTAGTTCACGTTTCTAAGTCCAATATAATAAAAATTATAAAAGAACCAGTTGACGAACAAAAAAGTACCATCTAATAGGTTCTCAATCAATCATAATTTTATATTTCTAAGCTTAATATTAGAGAAATCCAAAGATTATCACATGCACCACGGAAAATTAAAAGAAAGAAATTTAATTTCACGTATTTTCCATTTTGTGATCCTTTTTTTCTCCCAAATTAAGTATCAACAATTGCAATATTGTAGTGGTAGCCATAATTTAATACGAATATTTGAATTGAAAAAAATTTTGTATAAAAAGTACCAAAATAGGTACTATTTTCATAAAGTTCCAAGTTTAGAGTTTTTTTTTTTATATAAGTTACGAATTTGGTATAATCTTTTTTTCTATCTATATTGCCTTAAAAATGGAGGGGGAGAAAAAATTCAGGTTACACTCGTTTACCCCTAAAAGGGCAGAGATTCCAAGAAGTACGCTTATTTTTCTAGTGAACAACAAATGGTATATAATTTTTTGGGTACCTCTTTTAGTTTTGGAGATATGAGATGGTCGAATTTACCTGTTTTTGCCTTTGCCGATTTCTATAAAGATATGCCTCAAATAGTGTTGCCGGACTCCAAAATAATTTAAGACAACGGGCTGCCAGCAAACGGGGTTTGTTATATCATAGAGAAGAAAATTGGCAACTCGAGACTGTATTTTATATTGATAACGTTTCGCTATATCATAACACATTGGTGGGCCAAATTTTAAACTTTAAATATTAAAAATAGCCAAGTTATTCCAAAATTTAAAATAATGTATCAACAAGTACTCGCTTTTCTTAAACTATACAATGTTTTATCACTTATGCTAATAGAAAAAAGTAAATGATTTTATATAGCCTTTATTATGTATGATAAAAGTTAATTTTAACAGACAAATTTGTTAGGAGGTCAAGATGAATATAAAAGTTATTTTTGCAATATATTATCTAGATACATATTAACATCTATATAAAATGTTGTTATTTTAAAGTGATTTTGGGGAGAGTGTTTTTATGGGACATACGGTTATCACCAGGAAACCGTAAATATGCAATTGCATGTTTTCCTTGCGTGACCATTTATATATTTATTTGCTTTAGAGCTTTTAATGAATTTTGAGATCGATTTGTTAGTGCTTATTTTTGTATATTTTACCCTTTACAGCATTGTTTTGCATATTTTAGTTTAAAGAGCATTTTTGCAAATTTTTTTTAGATTTATAGCGCATATTTCACGTTTTAGAGGCATATTTTGATACATGTTACATTTTTTTAAATGCTCTTAAATGTTTTCACAGCGAATCAACAAAAAGTTCTGGTTAACAGATGGCTTTTCTGTTTAAAATGTTTATTTGTATACCCAAAGTATTGCTTCAATTTCAACATCTACATTTAATTTTCACTCTAAGCCAAATCAGGTTATCTTAAAAGATAAATGTTATTTTAAACAGCCAAATTTTATACATAAGCAACAATTGAGGAAAAACCAATTAATTATATATGTGTGTGCCAATGTGTGTAATACATACAAATCTTATTAATTTGTTAGTATACCGATCGTCTAAAATCACTTTTTAAAGTGATCTAACGATGTCCACCCGTCCGCCTGGCTGGTTGACTTTCCATGTTAACCTAGTTCGCAAAGTACAAGTAACAATTTAGTAGATAATTGGATAAAATTTGGTAAACACGTTTTAAGTGCACTAAGGTGGATGAAAGCCTATGTAAATCGGTCTAAAATTTCACAAAGTCCTCATCCAAACTTCTTTCCGAAATAGACTCTTTGTGTTCAAAAACTAGACTCATATAAAAATGCATCTTCCTATTGATGTAACCCTAAAATCAGAATTGTGACATCAATGTTATTAAAAACGGCATCAGTGAGGCAAAAAGTGACATCAATCCAATGACGAACGTCATCATAAAATTTTGTCATATTTTATGCGTTAATACCTTGCGCAATACTCGTCATTATAATCTGGTTTTTGTAAAGTTTTGTAGAGTAAATTACGCTATTGCTGATCTTTTTTCAAGGTTATGTCGACCATTTAATTCTTTGTCTCAATTTGTTGATTTTTCTTTAAATTTAAAAGTTATAAAGCATAAAATAATTGTTTATCTTAACTAGTAATTTTTTATGTACATTTTTCAATCCATCATGTAATTCATTAATTTTAACTCAATCTTGTTATTGGTCAGTAAGGATAATGTCCATTGATTAAATATATATAAATAAATAAATAAATAAAATCTATGCTATGGCTACAATGTTATCAATTCGATGTCAAATTTTATGTATTATAAATATTGGTTTCATTTTTAAAAAGTAAAATGAGAAGCAAAAATTCCCATATTCAATTTTTTTAAATTATTTAGTTAACTACATCAAGTTTTCAAAGTAGAATGATTACGAAAACCATATCGGGTGTCTTATAGTTGAGAGTTCTTCTGTAAACAAAGGGCGGAATATAACGAAAGTGTAATAAACGTGCGTAACGGGCAGTGTAGCCATTTTGGCATATTTGCAGCTAAATTTAGCCTTAAAAATTTTTATTTAGCTGCAAAATTTTCATTTAGCACTTGGCATTTTATTACACATTTTTGAAAATTGTTCTTAGCTTTTTTAAGCTTTATTTATATTAAAAATTTTGAGGAATAGTTTCATTGATTTAACTTCAACTTTTTTTATAAATTATAATAAATTTTGAATAAAAATAGTTGTATCCAAAATTAAATTTCGTATGAAAAAGGATAATTCTCATTTAAGAAACATCTTACCTGGATTGATAAAAAAAATAATATTAAAAATGCTCTTAATATATTGATTATAAATATTATTTGCCTTTTGATATAACGATATAAAAGTACAAGGAAAATTCACTTTATATTTGGATAAAAATTCAATAGTGTAAATGTTTTAAAAAATGGTTTGCTCTAAAGTGCTGAAAAAATAAAAATTCTAAAGCTTCAACTTTTGTAAAACTATACAAATTAAATTAATTTAAAAAAATTTATTACATAGAAATAAATCGTTTAAATTTTGCATGTATCAGGGGTTTTCTGACACACAAATTTTAAATTAAATCTCAACTACCTGTACATATTTCTATATGGGCATTTCCTCCGAATGGTCAACCAGGATGGAAAAATAAAATTTTGATAATCGTCGTGTTTTATTGTTTATAATTATAAAAAAAGTCCGTTTTTATAATATAACGGTTTCATAGATATCTAAGCTGTTTTACTTGAGGAAATAGGGCTGGAAACTGGAAAACTTTATATATTCTTTTTAAGCTACTTCTAAAGACATTTTAATATTGAATTATTTTACATGCAAAAAATATGTTATGTTTGCACTTTTTCTTCAAAATCTCTCTATTACAACCATTAAAAAGAGAAAAGTGTAAAAAGGACAAAAAAGTTCGATTAACGGTCAATTAATGGTTAATTCACGCTTAAAGCATATCGAAAAATCGTACGTTCGCGACCGCTACTTAAGCCAATTAAACAAAAACCAATCGCAAAAAATTGCTAGGACAAGTTTTGTTTTCTATATTATTTATACATCAAAAACGTACGAACGTACGTTCGTGACCCCAGGAAATGCTCATATATCAGCTTAATCAACTCACTTGTTTAAATGTAATAAGTCACTAAAATGTATGTATTTAGTTTCGAATAAAATTTCATAGTGGTAATAAATTTTTAAGAAAATCTTAAAAATATTTTAGCATTATTTTTAACATTTTTAAAAATAATTTTTAGTAGTTTTTGGCCATGTCAAATGCCTGATTTAGCCGTACATTTTTTTAAGATCTGGTCACACTGGTAACGGGTAAGTAAAAATTAATATTCTCTCACTATGACTGAAGCCAATCCCAATGAGAAGCTGTCATTAAATTGAGCCACATGAGTCGTTTCTATTTAAATTTTTGACCCTGATGACAATTTGGTCAAGGGATGTTATGGCTGGCATCACAATGATGTAAAGTGTAATGGGGTCAAAGATGATGACACTTGTCATAGTACTGATATTAAAATACATCAGCGTTATAACGCTTTTTTTTATCAGTGTATATACATATTTATGTTCGTATTTAGATTAAATGCGCCCGAAATATATTTAACTGAAGTTACATTTTTTCTGGAATCACTTCCATTTGACCATATCTTTCCATTCGAAATAGATGTAACTTCCTTTTAAATATTAATATATTAATAAAAAATATATTGACAAAAAATCTCTAATAGATGGAGTATCTAGAGAATATTTGGCACAAATAACACTATGAATTTTAACCTCGTAACATAACTTTGTTTTCGTAAGTCCATGACGACTCCCATCGGTTCCAAATAGGGTATAAAAAATTCGTGAAAATGCCATGATATAGAAGCTACTGTAAAAGATTTTGTAGACAAATTTGGTATCAATACTAACATTTATCATGAACCGATTCCAATAAAACTTAATAATATAATTTAGGTTATGTGAACTTAGAGATCGATTCATATTTTTATCAATAGTCTTTCCCCTTATCACTACTAAATTGTATGTACCAAATTCCTTTAAATTATCACAAAACTGCGACCTTCATTTTGCGCAAAATATTTGTATGAACAGACAACCAGCCAGCCACGCGAACGGATAACGTTAAATAACGACTTTGAGTTAAATATTTAAAGCAAGAGCATTACATTCTATAAGGAGATCAACCATCTGAAGTAATCGCAAAAGAGAACTATATATATATAACTAATTTTTACTGAATGCATTATTTCTTTGCCGTCCTTTACTTTCACATTTCACAAGAATGAAACTGCATATTAACAATTACAATGTTATTTAAATCTTTTTAATTGATAGTAATCGTATCACAAATGATATTTTTTGTTTTGGAAAATGTGATTTTCAACGACAAAACCCACCTTTAATTTAATCGGCTTAAAACAACCTTTAATATTTAAGTGTGTAGTTGCTTCGTTCACTTTGCATTGTTCACTTTTAAATAATTGTTAATAACATTGTGACAACATCAAAAATAATTAGGTTGAATACACAGTTTTCTAAAACTACCACAATTATTAACGTGATTATTTTCGGTACGTTGCAACGTGTGCGATATAAAAATAGTCTTGGTTTTTTAAAAATGCCACTTGTCTGTTTTGTTCATAATAAAATAAAATAAGCAGATTATGCAGACGCAGGGTAAAAGAAAGAAGGCGTACAAGCGAATGTAGTTGTGACTTAATAAGCATACATATTTTTTATTAAGTATCATTACACAACTCCGTCTTGACTGATGAACATTTTGTTAAAAGGAAGTTCCATAAAATTTATAAAGATGCAGTCAAGATGTGCATTTCTCTTGGCGTGTAAAAGTGTGTTTATTAGGGTGTTCAATTAATCGGCTTTTTTTGTTCGATTAAACGATTAATCGATATTTGGCACTTTTGACTTATTAATCGACTAATCGAATAGTTCAAAATCCACAAATTTTAGAAATTAAGAGATATTTTTTCGATCATTTTAGAAAAAATTTTTACTTGAGTAAATAAACATTACTAATTACAAGTATTTTAATATTTTACTAACAAAAAAAAAAAAAAAAAAAAAACAAACGTAACAATTCATTCTAATTGATAAAACCTTTACAACGATAAAAAAAAAAATAAAACTTGTATTGATATCATATAATTTAAACGTACAAACAATTAAACAGAAATTTAAAAATAATCTTTTAAAAATAAAATGTTGTTTAAATGTTTTGCTTAACTTGGAAGCCACAACACGATCAAGTTTTGTCTTTCCTTTTAATTTCCTATACTCTCTCACTTTTTTTTACTAACCCACTCACACTTTTTAAATTGACCAAGAGATTGCTCTCAATTTTAACTTTACATTTGTTTTTTAACAACTATTTCGAGTTGTTTCTTCGTTTGGGGCATTTTTAAAATGAAATTGACTATAAAATTTACAGCTGTCAATTCAATCAAGTTTTCACAAACAGTTTGTATGAACAACTTAAAAGTGATTTATTGAACGTGTGGCCTAAGGGTTAAAAATTATTTTTTTTTTTCATTTGTTTCAATAATAAGTAAAGATTAACGGATTACTGCATTATTTCAGTAATCAGAAAAAATTTACTGGTTACTGAAAATTTTTTCTGTAAGCAGTACGCTTACTGAAAAACTCACTAAACATGACTGTTTTTTTTTTAATACATTTGGTTTTTTTACTTTACTTAAAACTTCAAAAAATTATACATTTGACAGAAAAACCATATATGTATTGTTATTCGACTAATCGGCATAAATTCTTCAATTAATCCTTTAATCGAAATAAGCAATTTTAAATTAATCGAACAATTAATCGTCTAAAATTTTTCGATTAATCGAACAATAATTTATCGGATGAACACCCTACTGTTTATTTAATTTTATTTCATGTGCAAAACGCACTGAACCACATATTTAACTAAATTTTTTAATACAAGGTACAGTGGATTATTTTGGGTTAAAAAAATAGCGCTTTATGCCAGACAAAAAAGTCAGTTTTTGCATTTAAACGATATTTTCAGTCCTCACAACTGCCTTCGTCCTTCTGGTCTTATGTTGAGTTGAAATTTTTGGCTTAAAAACTATCAAACAATTTTCAAAATAAATTAACAAATGTTGACTGTTTCTTATACAAAAACTAGGAGTGTTGACTGTAGTTTAAATCGGTTCATAGTTTTGTGTTACCCTTATTAAAAACCCTCCCGGATTTAGACCCTTCTACTTATTTATGGTTTTAGAATATTTTTATATTCATAAAATTTATCAAAAATAAGTTTTACGGCAATAAAAACCTTTTTACCTAATTTAATAATGATAAGTCAATTTTTTCCATAGCCTCCCTATAAACCGTACTTATGGAAGTTGTAAAGGGTGATTCATCGTGAGTTTTGATTTTCAATATGCTTTTTTTTACAGATGACTCATATTAAACTGCTTTGTCATTTTTGTTCAGTATCGATTTGCAAGTCATGAAATATTTGCTTCGTGCGACTCCATTCGCAAATTTGAGTACCAGTTTTTAATAGTGGATGATTGGCTTGGCTTGTCGTATTCGACAGCTTATCGTATTTTACGTAAGGATCTCGGCTTTAAAGCCTACAAACTTCAACTTGTGCAAGAATTGAAGCCAGGCGACTTAAATCTGCGTCTTATTTTCAGTGAATGGGCTCTGAAAACCCTCAATGAAAATCCGATGTTTTATAGTTAAATTTTGTTCAGAGATGAAGTCATTTCTGGTTCAATGGATACGTTAATAAACAAAATTGGAGTACTTGGATTGATAAGCAGCCCGAAGAGCACCTGAGCTACCATTATGTAAGGTAAAGTCGAAAGGAGGACGAAGTATCAAAGATGCAACCTCATATCTGTACGATATACACCTAGGGGGATTTAGGTGGATAGTGCTACCGCCATCTATAAAGAGGGGTATAACGTTTGACCTGTTGAGAAATAATTTTGGTAAGCACTTCATTTCACGTTTTGCTAGGGAAAATTGGCCACCTTGATCGTGCGATATCCCATCATTGGACTATTTTCTCTGGGGATATGTAAAGTCTAAGCTCTTTAGGAAGGAATCGTAGCCAGCTACGATTAACGCTTTGGAAGCCAACATTATTCGCCAGATACCAGTCGCTATGCTCGAACGAGTTGCATAAAATTTGACCTTCCAAACGAACCACCTTAGACGTAGTTATGGTCAACATTTAAGTGATATCATTTTCAAACAGTTAATGCGATTAATTGTTCTTTTAACCGATAAAAAAAAAATTTTAAGTTCACTTTTAAATTTATGTATTATAATCAATCTCTTAAAAGTACTGTATCGAAGTAAAATGCAGCGCAAAGCACCTCAATTGACATAAGCCTCTTAAAGGGCTTCTCGTATTTCATACTTTATCGCAGGATTATCTTTAGCTGTCATTAAGCATTCATATATATTTAATCAATAAAAAAAGCAAACAATACAGACACTTTCTAAAAACAATGTCACTTAAATCTAAGTATTTGTGCAAATAGCAACGAAAATTATCAAAATGTTAATTTTTAAAGAGCACACATTTGAAAACTTTTCTTTGAAACATTTTAGCACAGTAGGAATTTTATAAATAAAATTTAATATTTAATTCTATAAATCGAAACGATCCATGTTCTTTGACCAACCCATTAAAAATATCGGTGTGATAATATCGATTATGCACTTGAAGTTGTTCACAATAAAGGCCTGAATAAATGTATTTGAGTGTCAAACACACAACAAAAATCAAAGATAATCGATTGAACTACCATATATCCTATGTAAGGCATACTTATTTTCTAACGTTTTTTTTGCCTGTGTAACGCACTTGTCCCTCAAGGGTCCATGCACCTTAAGAATTTTTAAGATATATATTTCGATTTTATTGATTTTTGGTGCATGCGTAGCACAATTGCCTTATACAAACAAGCAAACATGTGGATTATTGTGTGTCAGTGTAAACGCATGACTTTACTATTAAATGTTCACATTTATAACAACTCATGATGTAAATTTGTTTGTTAAATCGAAGAAAAACTAAAAAACGTGTTGTGGGAAAACATCTAACGTGATGGTGTATAATAGTCATTGTCGTACAGCCAGTTTCTGTTCTTTGTTGCATATGACAACAACGACAACCAAATTGTGTGTCTGATTTGACAACAACTGATTCTTAAAAAATTTTGTATTTATTATAGATATTGAATGGTATATATATAATGGTAAAGTCACCCATTTCCATTGGTTTAGTAAATTTGTCTGTCAGTGTCATCAGTAGAAAATACCTTACAAAATTAAAACTTTGATATTTAACACAAAAGGCACACAATAGCCGACGCAAAAGGTAAAGCGGATCTACACAGAGCGAAAAAAGAAGATAACAAAATTGCAAATTGCATATTTTGGTATCGACTTGTTAGTGCATATTTTATCGTTTACAACATTTTTGTTTTGCATAATTTAGTTAAAAGAACATTTTGCAGAATTTTTTAAGTTTATAGCGCATATTTTGCCTTTTTGAGGCAAAATTCTGGTTTTTCTGTTTTAAATATCTAAAGGGTGTTTTTTTAAGCCCGATAGAACTTGAAATTGTAAAAAATAACACAAAAAATTGAATTGTAATCAAAATTTTTTTTTTATTCGAAAGATCAATATGGGCATATGGGCACCGCGGCTGTTCTTGACGAAGCGCATTCTGGACGTCCAATTTTGGGCCACTTTTTCGAGCACTGCTGGCCGTATGTCACGAATAACACGAACAATGCTGGCCTCCAAGGCGTCAATTGTTGCTGGTTTATCAGCATAAACCAGTGACTTCACGTAGCCCCACAGGAAATAATCGAGAGGTGTCAAATCGCACGACCTTGGAGGCCAATTGAAAGGTCCATTTCTCGAAATCAACTTATCGCCAAATTTTGATTTCAATAAGTCGATGGTTGCGTTCGCCGTATGGAACGTAGCGCCATCCTGTTGAAACCACATCTCCTCCGGATCAATGTCATCCATATTTTCAAACAAAAAATCATTGATCATGGTGCGGTAACGATCTCCATTGACCGTAACGCGAGCTCCGGCCTTATTTTTGAAGAAATAAGGTCCGATGATGCCACCAGCGTGAAAACCGCACCAAACGGTGCATTTTTCTGGATGTAATGGAGTCTGTAGGGTCTCTTGTGGATTGGTCTCGCTCCATATGTGGCAATTTTGCTTATTAACAAACCCGTTAAGCCAAAAATGCGCCTCATCGCTGAACACAATTTTGCGATAAAACAACGGGTCAGTTGCCAACTGCTCTAGAGCCCAATCGGCGAAAGAACGACGCATATAATGGTCTCGTGGCTTCAATTCCTGCACCAGCTGGATCTTATACGGGTGTAGGCCGAGATCTTTGCGCAAAATTTTCCACGTAGTGGACGGACAGAGCCCCAATTCCTGCGACCGACGACGAATCGATAAATTTGGATCTTCTTCCACACTTTCGTTTACAGCGGCGATATTCTCTTCAGTACGCACATTCCTTCGACGTGTTGGTGTTATTGCATGCTCTAGAGAGTATGTGGTACGAAATCTATCCACAGTTCGACGAATGGCATGTTCAGATGGACGATTATGTACGCCATAAAAATGACGAAGTCGTCTATAAGTTGCGCGAATCGACGACTGATTTTCAAAGTAAATTTGGATAATTTCGTAGCGTTGTTCAAGCGTGAGTCTATTCATGATGATTTGTCAGAGTATACTGAAACGATAAAAAAAAATATTTCATCAAAATTTAATTTTTTGTGTTACTTTTTACAATTTAAAGTTCTATCTAGCTTAAAAAAACACCCTTTACAACCAACATATGATTTTTACTCTAAAATTGTAAGCCAAAGCAGGTTGTCATAAAAGATATGTAAATGTTATTTTAAACGTTCAAATTTTATATTTATATAAGCAACAGCTAAAGAAAAAGAATTTCTACGTTTTTGGCGATATAAAACATAGAAATCTGGAGCAATCTTTTAGTATACCAACCGACTCAAAGTCACTATTTAAAGTGATCTAACGATGTCCATTCGTCCTTCTGGGTGGTTGTCTTTCCATGTTAACGTTGTACGCAAAGTACAATTTCCAATTTTTTAGATAATTTTTATCAAATTTGGTAAATAAATTTACTTTGTAGTAAAAGCGAAGTCTATGTAAATGTTTATGATAATTCTGAGAATCCGTCTATAATTTCACAAATTAACCATAAAAACTTCTTTCCAAATTAGACATTTTTGTCCGTTAACCATCTAATTATGTTGATACATATTTAGATTAAATTCGCGCAAAAATATTTTACTGCAGATTAAATTCTTTTCAAATCGGCTGCATTTGTACAAAGCTCCCATCCCAATAGCTTTAACTTTCTTTTAAATATTAATATTAATAAACAATTCAGGGACAGTCCCTGAAATCCCTTTAAGACAAAAAGTCTCATATGGATGTTAATATTTATATAATATTCGCCACAAATAACTCTTATATGAATTCGAACCTCAAAATATAACTTTGTTTTTGTGAGCCCATGACTGCCCATCGTTTTCAAATAGGGTTGAATCTCGAAAATTCCTCTGTAAATACTATATTGTTTGGGCTTTACCTATTATAATTTTAGGGTTGTTTTTTTAATGCAAATGTTTTCAAATTGTTGAATATTTTTTGATTTTTTGGGGGCATATTTTTAACAATTTTGAGGGCATATTTTCGAGTTTTTACTGCATACTTAATGCGCATAAACCGCGTTTTTAGAGAATATTTCTGGTTTCCCTGGTGATAGTAAATTTACATTTTATTGTCAGAATGAGAACAAATGGTGACAAAATTACAGCGAGGTGGTTAAAAAATGTTGATACAATCCTTTATCAAATTGAACACAAACGTAGTTGGCTCACTTTTGGCAACGGATGGTGTAAATTTTTATATTTTTATACCGGATTTATTCCTCTGTGTACGTCCTAAGTTAACTAAAGCCCCAGCTAGCTGACAGTAACAGTTATGTAACTTAGTTTTAAGCGTTACGGTTAAGTAACATCTTACTGCTAACTATAATCGTTCTAATGGCTTTACATACAACAAAATAAAGCATCTGATCTACAATGTTAGTGTTCTATTTCATTCGCCGGCAGTATTGACCGTATTGTCAGAAAAAAGAAAAATTAAAACTTTAGCCAATTCACGAGAGTTAAGTGCTTAGTACTTTTGTAAAAAGCTGGTTGTATTATCATACGATAAATAACTGTAAGCGTTAAAATTAAGTGGCAAAAATATATAAAAATAGAAAAAAAATTTAAATTTTAAGCAAAAACCAGCCTAAAAAGGGTACACTGAAAATACATAGGTAACAAATTTGTATTATATATATATATATATATATATATTCCATCATAGGGTTCCATAGTGGAACAAAAGGCCACAACGAATTTCTTCCATTCTGATCTGCCTTTTGCCAAATTTTTTATATCACTACAGCTTTTTCTATTTGATTTTGCTTCGATTTCAACTATTCTTCTCCACGCTTGGACTGGCCTTCCTGGTCGTCTACTGCCTTGTGGGTTCCAGTCTATTGCCATTCGTGCAATATCTTCTAGTGTTCTTCTCAGAATATGACCCAGCCAACACCAAATTGTAAACAAATTTTGTATTGCCATATAATATTTAAGTATTAAAAATAAACCAAAATTTTTATGACAGTCATAAAATTATATAGAATACAATCAATATGACATAAAAGATCACTCTGTGAATTTCCTTATTATACCGCACCTTTAATCCAATATCGACGCAATTGCGATTTTCCTAAATGTAGAGAAATCACGTTCAAAGTGTTCTGGCCATATTTAATACAACTACGGCCTAAAATTTGGCTATAGAATTAATATTATTATTACTTTAACCTTCAAACGTGATTTCACAACATTTACGAAAATTCAATTTGCGTCGATATTGCATTATAAATTTTTTATGGTTTATGCAGCGTTGGCATTTGTCAAGTTTTCTCTCTTTTTGCAAGTTTTTTGAGATGCAAAAAAGTTTTTAATTTATATAGTTTTTTAAAAATTCATAAATTAAAATTTGCATTATATTGGTGAAAATGTTAAATGTGTTTTATGCAATTAAGCGATCTTACTATATATATTCTCTGACCTTTATAATTGCAACAGTGTTTAATTTTGTTTACTCCTTCATACCTAAAAGATCCCAACTATATTTTTTTAGGTGCTGAAGTATTTTTAATACTAGATTCATATAAGTTATCTGGAGGTGATAAAAATTCGATTTAATAATGACTTTCTAAAACACTTTAAAGTTTTAGCACCTTTTAGTGTTTTAATAAGTATCTCCTTGTTAACTAATTTATTGGTTAAAAAGAAAAAAAATAAATATTTTTTTATTTATTTTTTTCTATATTTTTATTCCTAATAAACTTTTATGTATTTAATTAGTATTGTGGTTATTTTATTGAACTGTTAATGGTTTTTAATCCAAATTTAGATATTTTAATTAGGCTTAAGTTCATTGAATTTAATTTGCATTAAATAATTTTTATGAAGAAAGGAATTTTTACAACATGGAAGATTAATTAAAATTGTTATTGATAATTTTCATTCTTGACTGACCTGGGATTCGAAGCCAGGCTGTCTGGCGTGTGATTCGAACCCAGGCGGCTGGTTACCCTGACATGTTTCGACCTCAACCACTAGGTCTCCTCAGAGGGATTTGCCGTCTTACACTCGCAGCCATCGATGACTGCTGACGTCAGTAGTCAAACATCAATCCTTAAACCAAATTGTATTTTAACCTTTGGTAGATCGAAATTTGCTTTTTTTTGAATGATTATCCATTTTTAATTGATCTCACATGTTTTCCTTACTTCTGTTTTTTCGTACTTTTGTCAAGAATTCTTCTTGAAGTCCAAAGTACATTTTTTGTTTTTCCTGTTTTTGTCTTTCTTTTTTCTAGTTGACCTTTTTCAGCACAACTTGAAGGACAAATGTAAACATAGCTCGTGCCTTAGCTGTTAACAATAATTAGTATTGTGGTTATTTTATTGAACTGTTAATGGTTTTTAATCCAAATTTAGATATTTTAGTTAGGCTTAAGTTCATTGAATTTAATTTGCATTAAATTATTTTTATGAAGAAAGGAAAAGTGCTCAGAGTTATATCTGAAACTGAACCGAAGTTATAGCAGAATATATTTTATTAAATCTGGATATAAAGGTACATTTTGAAAACTTTAATCGTATTTTGCCAAGCTTAATTTTTTTTTGAGATATGACTATGTTGCAATAAAGGAGCGATATGTTCTAATCGTGACAAGGATAAAGCTTAGTGAACATGGTCCGAAGTAGAGATTTGAGCTCATGGAACATCTTCATACCCAATAAAAAGTTTAGCTTCGGACGTAGCAGGTTTGTAAGGGAGAAATGTAAAAGTTTCGCTTACCATATCGCTTACGGAAGGCATGAATTTTATATATATTGTTATGTTTAGATTAAATTTGGGCCAAAACTTTTTTATTGCAAAATCGGTTTGCTACGGGCCTTTTCGTAAATCATTATGGCCGGCCATCATACGAGCTAAGATTACTTACACTGCCAATGCAACTTTGCTGATCATCTTTAATAGCTGCAGGTTAAAATTTGACACTTGTTTGTGCGGCATCTGCTTTGGACATTTTGATTTTCATTTGTGGCGAAGTGATGCATTCACGAACATGCCCTACGTTACAAATATCATTATTAATGAACACTTTGTCGTCCTTAATTTCTATAACATCTTCTATGTCAGGTGCTAGTAGTTTCAGAGCTGACCATATACACCCCTTCCCTAAAATCACTTAAAGACGGAAAAATGTCATTTAGATGAATATATCTAAATAATATAAGTTTTGTTTTTGCGATCCATGAGAGCCCATAGGACCCAAATAAGGTACACAACCGAAAATTTGGTTGAAAAAGCTATGGTGTAGGGTATCATATGGTTGGCCTTGAACGATTTTACTTTCTTACTCTCTTAATTTGACAGTTTTTTGACCTTAACCTATTTTAAATGTTATTTAAAAGGCAAAATAACAAATTTTTAAGATTTTTGATTAAATATTAGGGTATTCATTTAATCGGGCTTTTACTTTAATCGGTTAATCACTCGATTAATTAACCGAGGTTTTGGTTTAATCGGTTAATTTTGTAATTGATCGGTTAACCGATTAATGAATTTTTTTTTTATAAATTAAGTAATTTCAATACATAAAATACCATAACTTATTTATTACTTGGAGTTTTTTTTAAAGCAATAACATAACAAGCATTACAGTTCTTAAACTAACACGAGCAAACAAAAAAAAGAATTCATAAATATGTAACACATTTTTTTTAACTAATACATAAATATTATGTAGTAATTAAAAAATAAACTGTTTGATAATTTTACCAGTTATTTTAATAGTTCAAGGAGACCTTAGAAATAATCTTTTAGAAAAATGTTTAGGACTTAAGCGATTCTTTTCTTTAGTTTTGCTAAATCTTAACTTGGAAAAAATTCTTTCACTTATCGTTGATGTTGGAGGAATCGAACGTAATCCATAATACAGAATATTTAATTTCTCAGGCCTTTTCATGGATTTCTCTAAATGTATAAAATCTTCCATTATGTCATGAGAGTCCTGTTTTAATTTTTTTAAATTTTCAACTCTTCTTATTGTTTTGGTTAATTCTGTTAAAAGATTGATATGAGGAAATATGAGAAGAAACAAATAACTAAACACATACATAAATATGGGTAGTTCCAGCGAAAAGTCTCCTTTTTGTAAAGCAACGCCAGAAGTAATTTAAATCGTTTATCAAAAATTGTTTTTTAATTTTTAATTTACTTTTTTATATGTTGTATAAAGCGCAACTAGCTCTACATTAAGTTACAAAAGGGATAACTGTTGAACAACATGGTCCTAAAATACAAGCTTATTTGATTTTACGTTACAAAATGTAGCATTTTCGCTGGAAATTCCCATATTTACCTAAAACGAGCAAAAATTTTTAAATTTGATAACTTGGAAAATAAATCTTTATAAGTCGAAAGCTTATTAAAAAAGGTTTTATACAAAAATTCTTGCAACTCAAAATCCACTTCTGTTTTTTGTAACGTCACGCCGGCGCTTATTTTTGCTTATATCTTCAAATCCTTACGGTTGATTGTTGTAAATTTTTTTCTGAATATAGTGCTGCTTTATTACATTTTGTCGTGCAAATATCACGTCACGTCACAGTGGAAATGCCCATATAAAAAGAACGCGAAACAAAAAGCCGTTGACAGCAAAGACCTATTTAAAATTAAGATCCCTTCTTGTTTGGATGAAAAAATATTTTCTAAATGCATACCTTTTGCATATGAGACGAATCAAATAATTAAAACCACAAAAAAATATGTTATAATACTACATAAAATTAAAAATTTTGTTACGTCGTTTAATCGGTTAAACGATTTAATCGTTAATCGAAAATAGCCAATTTTAAATTAACCGGTCAGTTAATCGGGTAGTACTTAATCGGTTAACCGATTAACGGTTAACTGAATGAATCCCCTATTAAATATACACCTGAGGATTTTTTTCGTTTTAAAAATGGTAATAAGCTTTTTCCAATTACTAATTTGTGTCATAAGTAATTGGTAAATGCCAATTACCACACGCAGTGAAACAATATGTTTTCATATGTTCACGGCTACTTGAACTTTATAGTTTAATCAGTTTTGTAGGGAACCAAAACTATATTATGGTTGCCTCCGATCATTCAGTACTTAACAATATTAATATCGTTACCACAAATGATCGAGAGACAGTTGACTTGGGGCATTCAGTGTTCCGTTTGTGATACCCTGCGCCAATACCCATCCTACAGAACAGCAACTCAGACATCACTGCAGAATTTAACCAATGCGTCTTCCTACTGCAGAGCAGAAGCAACCTTAGTCCAATCCTAGATAGTTCCTCCAAACAGACAAACACTGGGCTTCCCAGGTATTTTTTCCTAATGCCCCGAATTCCAGGACATTGAAATAGAGAATGAAACACAGCTTCATCTTCCTTCTCGTCAAGACAACTTCGGCAGTAGTCATTGAATCCTAGATCCATTCTACTCGCATGAGTCCCCATAGGCCAGTGCACAGTTACAACTCAGACCACTGTTCTAATCTGGTCTCTATTGGACCTAGGTAGAGAGCTGGTTCTCCGTTCATCATAGCCAGGCCCTAATGCCCTGGATCGAATACAAAATTGATTATATAGGAACTTTTTACTATCGATTTATTTAAAAAATCGGTATTTCGGGATGACATTTGCATGCGGGCTAGGTTAAATAATGTAACTACCAAATAAGTTCTTTAATTAATTATTAACTCCACAAACTTAAACATTCGTGTCTTATTTGGCATATACAATTTGCATATACAAAAGGATATTTGTATGTGGACTAAGTGAAAATTTTTCCTGATTTGGCTCATTTTGACTATAAAACAGAGTGTACAAATAAAGAGTATTCGGGTTTTTTAAAGCTAATAGCAAAAAACGAGTGCAGAAAAATATTCTGGACAGGATTCATAGAATTATAGAGAGAGTTGTCTGAATTATGGCGAATTAAAAGCGGCAATAGACACATGAAAGTCGAATTATACGGAAGAATAATGAAGAAATAAAAAAGGAAGAACTGTTTCATTTTTCTTTATTTGCTAACGAATTTAAAATAGAAAAAATTTCATAGTTTACTTCAATAGTGTGTGTCACAAGTTTCGTTAACGCAATGCAAGACTTAAGCATTGTATAAGTATGCAGTGTGTAGCGGTCGGCATTCACTATACTCTGGTCAGTTCCGTTATGTAACGAATCAACTGATAATTTCTTTCCTCAAATATAAAGGATGATAAAAGGGACCTTTACAAGTTTTGTCGTAAATTAAGTTGAGATTCGTGCTATGAATTAAAAAAGCTATTCGTATGTATGAAATAAGTGCAATAATTGGACAAAATAAAAAGTAGAAAAATACAAATGTCGTCAATGTACGTGATACGCAATGAGCGATTTTTCTTTTTCACAATTTCTGCCACGATACCCATTTCCCGTGCAATTTCTTTATAGGCTTTAGTTTTTAAATCAGTCCACCTGCATGATTTATTATTCATATCCCATAAATTGAGTATGAACGATATAAATTTATTAATTTAATTGTATTTTGGTGGTTTAATTTTGCCTCCACTTGTGTTGTTTTCTTTACTACCCATATAGAGTTGCCAAAGTAATTACATACACAAATTTATAGGACAATAGTTGAATATAATTATTATTGTAAACATTTTAATGAAATTATTGTTATTAAAATTTTCATTTTTATGCACATACATTTGAAGGAAAATATTATAATTGTTTTTAAATATACAAAATAAATTAAATTTACAATTATGATTTTAACACAATCCAGTAAATTTGTATTAGTCTGTTAAGTGGGCAACAGTGTTTATCGCTCTGTGATTTTACTTTCAGAGAGTGTAAAAAAATTCATTTCTTGAAAAAATAAACGTTGAAAGCTGAGTGGAAAGAAATAAAATGTGAATGTACTCGTATTATTAAAAAAGTTTGAGCGACTTTCAAGAAATACTTTCAATTGTAAATGTTTTATAAAAACCTTAATTAAATAAAACGTTATATAATATCCTGCAGCCTTTTCCGACCTATTGTGCAAAAGTAAAAAATTAATGCGGGCATATTTTCAAGTACATATGTTTACATGAACACATAAACATGTAATACATATACATACGTAGTACAAACATGTATGTATATACATAAATATATATGTATGTAATAAATGTAAAAAACTTAATAATAATATGTACAATCTATGCATATACTAGTATAACTAAAAATCAATTAGTTGGGGTTTAAAATCTATGGTTACAATCAAACCAAAAATACACTTAAAACGACAATAACAACGTGAAACAAAAAAAAAAAAAAAAATAATAGAGAATGAAAAAACAACGAATATAAATTGGAAAAAATCAGTTATAAGCCAGATAAACAATTAAAAACTCTAAAAATAGTTAAATTGAATGTGTACAGCAGAATTTGTAGATTTATTTTTGTTTTTTTTTTTTTTATAAAAAGAAAAAATTTTTTTCTGCATAGAAAAATTAAATAAATAAATACTAAATAAAAAAAATTATATTTTCAACCCACTACTACATCTAAAAAGTGTTACAAATAAAATATAAAGTCAACGAAAAAATGGGAGAGATATAAAAAAGTTAAATAAAATTCAACAAGAAAATCTGCTTTTTGTGTAATGCGGTGCATTTTACACACTGCACCATTCAATGTTTTGTTTTTTTAACAACTGCAACATGAACAACTCTACGGTGATTCTATATTCATACATATGAACATACATATGTATTAATATAAAAGCACCTATAAAAAAAACAAAATACCGACATCCATTTATACCATATAAAAAGGATTCAACTCTGAGACCCATGGCGGTGGTTTCATGTTATTTTGCGGTTCATTTGTGTTGTTGAATGAACACAACTAACCGAGTCAACCAAAAAGTACATAAAACACGGAGTAAAGCACGAAAATGCACACACACACACATTCGCTTACAATTATCCACTCACAAATACACTAACACTTTAAGCCGCACGGGATACAAAAGGAAACTAGAACGTAAAAAGAATGCAAACGGGAAAAAATTTAATAAAACCAAAATATAAAGAAAAAAAGAGATAAAGAAATGGTGAGAGCTAAAATACCGGTCAACGAAATGCGCTTTATCAAAATGTAGAGCAGTAGTGCGTTTGTTGTCTATTGATACATTAGTCAGGCACCATCATCACCGCAACATCTTCTATAACCAAAATACTGCAGTGTAGAGGGCTTGCAGGCAGATACTGTGTAAAACACCCACCAAATAGATGCATTGTTAACTTTATATTTTAAAAAGCACTAGGACCGAAAAGTCCCGCGTTTTTCTATTATTCAGTGTAAATTAATAAATTTTAATTGATTTAATAACAGCAACAGAAACGCTTGTAGGTATTAAGTTTTTTTTACATAAGTTATTAATATAGGAAAATTGTTTTAGGTTATTTAATTTAAGCCTGCACCAACATCGTTAGAAGACAAAACTTTAAGGTCAGAGACACTTTTGTTTGATGTTTACTGCGGTTGTTGTTGTTATCAGAGTTGACAATTCTTGGTCGGTGTTCCTTGAACTCCGAGTCGTTCCGGTGCGTAGAACCGATTGTCATGGGAACGCTTATAGCGGTTGTTATTCTGTCTTTTGTTTGTGTGGGTACAGCCTTAGTAGTTCATTTTATAAAACGAAAAGGCAATCGTTAAGAAAATTTTGTACGAGTACAATACAAATATCCCAGTATCTTTCATACAAAATAGTCGAAACGTTTAGCGTTTCGTCTTATAAAATTAACAATTTTTTTTTTTTTTTTTTTTTGCTAGAACCTTCAAACTTTTTTAATCGGTAATTATAAAAATCACCAAAACAATGCTAAAAGCACTAACTTGTTAACTCAGTTTCACACAGCTCTCGCTTATTTAGCTGAAAATGTAAAACAAAGCATGTTTATTTAGTTTGAATGCAAATATTTTCTTATAGGGAACTGAAATGGCGTTAAAGATAAAAATAAACAAATTAAAGTAAAAGCTTTAGAAATAATTGTACCCCAAAAAAAAAACTTGGCCAATTCAAAAAATTAATGACAAGATATTATCAAAATATATACGAAAATTCAATTGTATTTTCATAGTTTTTTACGTTTTGCCAAAAGTTCTAATGACATCACTATCTGGCAAAATATGAGACAGATAATAATGAAAAAGTTATTAAAAATAGAGACAGGTACACACACACATCCATAGAACTACCAACAAATGTGTGCTAGTGACCCATTTCGATGTTGTTGCAACAATCATTCCCTTTATTCGTACATATATATTTTTATCATCAACTACTATTTACTAATTTTATGTCAAATAATTGTACTTTTAAATTAAAAATGCTTCCAACAGATTTTAATTTGATGAGTTTGGGTCATGCATGCAGTAGTGTATGTCGCCATATCATATGCAGTTATAGGACGAACCTAAATTTTACTTGATTTTAGTTTTTCTGCACATAAGAATGTTTGTATGTATGTATATGTAAGAATGAGTATCTTAGTGTGTGTTTCTGCTGCACATAAAACAAACGACAGCCAGACCGACATATAAAACAAAAAGAACCATAGAAAGAAACACAGAAATGAACAAATTAAAATTTGTACTAAAACCGAATGAATAAAATTTGTGCAGTTTTTGATAAAACGATTTGAGAACATTCAAAGCACCATTACGCATTGTTGTATACAGATTTGAGAAAAGAGAATTCGAGATAATAAATTCTACTCTCTTTAATAGAAGATATTGTACCTATAGGTGTTTTACAGAAATATATTAACGTGGTGAGTTTTAAGACTTCTGTTTTAAAAGAAGATGCTGTTCATGTTTCCTGCTTTTTTGTGGGCTAAAAGACGTTTCGCTCTTTTACAATTAGATGTGCTCAAGCTGTAGAAAGCTTTTTTAATATTTACCCACAATAAAGTGCTAACCAATATCCATCGATGAACATGTCTGTTGTATTGTTGTATTAAATGGCTTTTACTACAGACGTACATTTAACGACAGATAAATTTTCTGCAAACTTCTGACCTTATTCTTCTTTTTCGTTTTATGATTTAATCGAAAACAATTATGCACACCAATACACAGAAATTAATATTCGTACATGAGTATATGCATTTTACGAATTGGAGAGACTACTGTAATGCGACTATTCGTGTATAGATGGATTTTGGATTCAGAATGTATTCGTGTGCTCCTGTATGTTGTACATACAATAACACTAAACGCAGACTGACAGACCGCGGATCCTTAATGACCTTGTCGCATGTTACCACTGTAAGGACTTTTATTTGTATTTTGCTTTTGTACGCAAATAAACGTTTATAAAATATAAAAATTGTTTCCAAATGTAAAAGTGTGTCTGTTTGAATGTGCGAGTATCTTGTAATATTATTCAAATTTTAAAATTCATTAACAACTTTGCCAAGTAAATTATTCAAGGTGCCAATTTTCAGTTTTTTTCTTTCTTTTATATTAAAGTTAAAAATGAAGTGTTAATTGTAGTGCTGGTTACATTTTGAGATCCATTCAACAGTAAAAAAGTTAAATTATACGTTTGCTACAATTTAGTAGGCTACTATTTAGTAGGCATTCAATGTAATTTTTAGAGGCTAACAACAAGCTCACTTACAAATCATTTCAATTTACGCCCACAATGAATCGAATGAGTTAAAAAATTTTTTCAATTCATTTGATGAATCATTTTGTGTTTTTTGTTAATTATATATGAACGGTCACAGTAGTCTGTATATGCACATAAAGTAGCAAAAAAAATGTTTTTTCGTAGCTGGTTTACATTTTTTTATTTGAGTAAATGTACATGAGTATGACTATATACATAATAAACAAAAAATGTTAAGAAAACAAATCACAAAGCGATTAATTACAAAAAAAAAAAAATCGAATCATTCGATTCATTGGGGGGGTAAATTAAATTGATTTGAAAGTGGAATTGCTGTATGCCTCAAGGAAGTATAACCAGTAGAAAATTGGATTTATAAAGTCTAAATTCGAAATTCGCATAAAAATTTAGATATTAAACGTTCGCTTAAAAAAAGTAAAATTTTCTTGAATGGATATTATTTTCTTTATCTGTAGCTGAAACTTACAGCTAAAATTTTGAGTCAACCGAAAAATGGGAAGGAACCAATTCTGAAAATTAAAAAAGTTTAGAAAAATGGAAAAACGAAACCAAAATAAATGCTATTCTTTATAGGATTGTAAAAATGGATATTATTTTCTTTATCTGTAGCTGAAAGAAGAGTTGTTTTTATTATTTTTTTTTCATTATTTATTTATTGAATCTTCTTATATTAAATATGAACTAACAATAATTAATCAAATCTTATACTAATACTTTATTTTTGTCCTGCCAATGCTTGACGAAAATTTTTCTCCTCACTGTTTCTGTTCACATATGTAGATGTTTAGCGGTCTTCCCTTCGGATGAGTCCTGCGGTATCTCTTCTCCTTAATCTAGAGTGTCCACTGTCATTTAAAATATTTCGAGCAAGTGGATTTGGGTGCGACTCAAGCCTTTTTAAATATTTTGCTGCGTACTTCGTTATAATAGTTTTTACTAATGGCACATTGAGATCCTTGTGAATATTAGAGTTTTTAACATACCAGGGAGCGGCTGTGATTATTCGAAGAAGTTTATTTTGGCGCCTTTGAATTTTTTCGGAGGAGAACTTATAAAATCACATTCCTTAATAATAAACTTTCGGCCGACTAAGTAGCTTTCTAACAGCTTGTGTGTGTTTACTGGTAAGTTTAGCTTCAATTTATGTAATAACCCTTCATGCCAGACTTTATCAAAAGCTTGGGAAACATCGATGAAGAGGGCGTAACAATATTTTTTTTCTTCAAAGGCTTTTCTTATGGCGTTTACTATACGATGGGTTTGTTCGATTGTGCTATGTTCTCTTCTAAAGTCGAATTGATGGTTAGGAATACATCTATTTACATTTAAAATTGGGGCTAATTTTGACACTAACAGCTTCTCAAACAGCTTTGATATATTAGACAATAAGCTAATAGGTCTATATGACTCAACTTTTGTAGGATCCTTTCCTGGCTTAGGTATCATTGTAACTAAGGATACTTTCCATTATTGTGGGTAGTATTCAAGGCGTAAAATGGCGTTAAAAATTAAAAGAATAATTTTCTTTGCTACGCTGGGTAGCTCTAAAAGCATTTTGTTGCTGATCTTATCAAAACCAGGGGCTTTCTTGGGGTTTAAATTATGAATAGCCTTTTCGATTTCTTTTATCTCAAATCTAAGTGGAACAGCAGCTCTAACAGCAACTGGTGGCAACTCGACTACAATATCGGGAGATGTATGCGGGGTAAATACGTGTTTCAAATGATTAACAAAAAGATTTCCTTTTTCTTCATCATTTCGTGCCCAACTTCCATTTAAGTTTCTTAATGGTGGTTTAGTGATAACTGGTCTTTTAAGATTTCTAGCTGCACGCCATAATGAGTAGTCTGATTGAGTAGTTGCATCAAGTTCCTTAAGATATTTTTCCAGGGAAGCCGTTTTCTGAGACTGCAGTAACTTTCTTAGCCTTTTTGTGCACTCTTTTAGTAAATTCTTAAGTTGAGGGGATCTATGCAATTGCCATTCTCTTCGAGCTCTCCTTTTTTCAGTCAAGAGACGCTCAACATCTGCAGAATATATTTTACTATTTTTGGTTTTTTTGAGGGTTATACTAGAATGTTGAACAGCTAGTTTCAGATAACTGTCAAAATTTACAATAGAAATATCCACATTCTCCGGTGTACTAAGCGGAATATTTTCAGTGCAGTGGGTACTGAGATATTTTTTATATTTTAACCAATTTATTTGAGTGGCTGACGTCACTAAGTTATCAGACGGAGATACAATTCGATTAGGATTTGTTATTGTAAGAATTGTAGGTGTGTGATCAGAAGATAGTTCTAAGGAAGCTTCAACATAAATCGTTTCTGCGGGGATGTTTTTAACCACTCCAAAATCGATAACATCTGGAACTTTTTGCTGATCAGTAGGCCAATATGTTGGTTGTCCGCTCGCGACCACATTTAGATCCATTTTACAAATTGTGTTAAACAAAACACGACCCTTAGGTGTAATAAGTCGTGAACCCCAGAAAGTGTGTTTAGCGTTATAATCGCCAGCAGCCAGGAAGCAAGGTGCTAATGATTTGAAATATTTATGATATTGGCTTTCTGATATAGAAAATCTAGGTGGGGAGTATAATGATGAAATTACTATGTTTCGATTTAATTCCTCAACGCAAATGTTCGTTGCTTGGAGAAAGTCTTCACGATGATCACTCATTAAGTAGTGTTTTACTCGGTTCTTTATCAAAATGGCAGAACCGCCACAAGCTCTGTCTCGAGGGTCTTTGGTATCATATAATATATAACCATTGATTTTAAACGTCTTTCTTGAGGTCAGATGAGTTTCAGAAACCATCATAACATCAATTTGTTTATTTTTAAGGAAGTATTCTAGTTCATTTTTGTGTTGGCGGATGCCGTTTGCGTTCCAAAAGCTGTTTAGTTAAAGTTGTTTAATTATGAATATTCCTTTTGAATAGCGTAATTCGCATTCGTAATTCAAAGAGCGAACAACTTTATTCAAAATGCCGCAAAAGAAAAAAAAAATATGATAATCTTATTTCGATAGGACATTCTAATTATAAATATCGGCCCTTTAAATTTGAATCCAAATTAAAATTAACAAAACTCATGTACATTAATTACAGCGTAAGAGATTATCATTATTTAAAATTGATATTAATAAGATTAAAAAAAAACAACAAATTCAATTTGGATTTATGGTAAAATTAACAAAAAATAAATAATTTTCTTACAAAATATAAGCAAAAGATTTTTGTTTAAAAAACAAACTATTCTCAACTTTTTCGGAGATAGACGATTTCACAAGTCCGTTTGAACCAGACATGGAGTGGAAAAAATCTTTCAGATGCGTTAGAACGCATTGTAAAACTTAATTTTTTCTGCGCCATTTTCTTTAAGCGGATGTGCATCTCTGAAAATATTCGGAGACCTAAGGTATCAACCGACTTCTTCCTTAGCAGAATCACAGCTTACGATAGACAGAGTCTTACGCTCCTAGGATTCACTTATAATTTGTTCACAAACGCTTTGAAAGCCGGTTCTCTGTTTCGGTGACCGTGCCCACAACACTTTCGAAAATATTCAAGCTTTATACCGATGGTCACGAGGTGCAGATAGAGAAAAGTTTTCCATATTCTCTATACTTAAGCCGCACATTTTTGGGACTTTGATGAATTTTTTATAATCCAATAATGTTCGATGATTATTAGTTAGCGAAATAGCATCAGACAATGTAGCAGTAGCTTTGCTTTAATTTATCTTCGCACAGTGGCTGAAAATCGGTTTTTATCGGCCAAAAGTCTGTAACTTTTGAACCGATAGAGTGATTTTTGCAATTTTTTTTTTGATGAAGAGAAGATTTCTTGAACTTTTAATTTTATTGAAGTCTGCTTAGCAGTTGTTGAAAAATTTAAGATTAAGTTTTAACTTTTGATGTTTTTCTTAACATCTTTAAACATAATCTGCAAAATTTCACTACGATATCTTTATTCATGTCTAATTTATAGATTGTCCAACCTTAAAATTACTATTTTTTTTGCTCATATTGGAAGTCCTTTAATTCATTTACATTATAGAAATAATAATTTTATTGTTTGACATTCCATGAATCTGACATGGATAGAGATATCACAACGAAATCTTGGAGTTATGTAGACCGAAAAGATCTAGAACAGTGGACTAAAAAGAATCCTAATTTTTGATTAAGAAATATCCCAAATTCCCAATCCCGGAAAAACCCTTTTAAAAAAATAATTTTTTTTTACAAAAATGTCAATACTGTCACTATTTACCACTCAATATTAATTCGAATTTTCCAGAAAATTATGGACACACTAGAAAACCTTACTGTTCTAATTTTATAAAAATCGCTGTGTTGAATTAATAGAATTTTTTACTTAAATAAATTATTTTGGTTTGAAAAATTAGATGTTTTTTTGAATAGGGCATGGGGAGAAATTTTTGGAATCGACGACAAACATTGGACTTTTGGCCGATGAAATTGAATTTTCATCCACTGTGCGTCACATTTTGAAGTCCTTTGCAACCAACCTGTTTGAGTTATCTATGACGAAACAAACAACTATTTTTTCTCTGGATGTGCAACTCTCTTTATATTTATCTTCCTTGTAAAATTATATT
Organism: Pollenia amentaria; assembly: GCA_943735925.1. Lineage (NCBI taxonomy): Eukaryota > Metazoa > Arthropoda > Insecta > Diptera > Polleniidae > Pollenia > Pollenia amentaria. Next base: position 234,143,495 of record OX031008.1, read on the forward strand.
ATTGTAAATATATATGTACATAAAAATGTGTGTATGTATATTAACATTAGACAAAAAAACTACGGCTTCCAAAAAAATTACGTATGTTTAAAATCCCTTATAACCAAATTTTCAATAATATTTCAGTATAAGCAAAATAGAAGAAACTATCGTAAAACCATCACGTGCACAATAGTTTTTTTTTTTGAATAATAAAATGTATTAGTTTTTTCTTTTATATAATCGTTTTTTTTTCTTTCTTTTCTGTATTTTGCAATAGTCTTGTTGGATTTGGAATAAAATTTTGTAACTATAACGAAAAATTATTTTAGAACTCTTTTCCCTGAGCCAAGCTTTTTTTTCTATTTTCTGTTTTCTATGTGAAATGTTAACATTTCTATTTATTTTCTATTTTATTTTTTGGTGTGTACATAAAAATTATTTAAAATTAATTTAAATGACCTTTTTAATGCACGAAAAATACAATTTAATTGAAACCACTTGTCCTACACCAAAAAACACGTTAAAAGTTAAGGATCTAATTTGAAATTCTAATTTCGTAAAAGTATGTTTATAATGTCTATTGTACATTGTTGTAAAAATACACAATTCATTTTCTTCACTTGGCACAAAAGAAGAAAATTATAATAGAAATATAGTGCTCGCCTTGATATAAACACATACTTTGTTTAGCATATTTTTGGAACCTTGAATAGAAAAGAAAAATAAAGATGAAATACCTGGTTTTTTTTAGAGTTGTTATCTTAGAGTAAAATTGCCTATTCTTTATAATTTTACTCACACAAACATACACACACTTAATCACGATGATGCCCCTAAACACACATAAATAAGTCAACCAGCAGAAAGTGCAAAAAAAAAGAACAATGACAATAATGACAAACAAACTATTTACTTCCTGATAAGGATAAATAATAGAAAAGACAGAAGGAAAGAAGGGCAGTTAACATTTGGAAGCAATTTTAAAGTGGGGGGTCAATATGAATAAAAAATTCCCTACAAGCTAAAGAATGAAATAAATTTTTAAAACTTAAAAAAAAAGGCTAATCACATTTATGAATTGTTCTTTTTGAAAGCAAAAATCGAACATTTTATATGTACATTAGGGCTATAACTTTTAAAATTTTTTTTTACTACTATAAAGACAAACGTTTTTTTAATAATTTTAAACATACTTATCACTTAATTATTATTAAAAGGCGCAGCAGTTCTTTTGTAAAATAATATTTTTTGTATATATCGGTCGATTATTTTATAGCCGTTTAATTTTTTAATTACCAACCAATATGACAGTAAACAGTGAACCAATCGAGCGGTTCCCAAAGTTTAAATATCTTGGCTGTTGGTTACAAGAAAGTTGGGAATGTAATAAAGAAATAAATGTACGCATGTAAACGGCAAGAAGTTCATTTTGTTAGCTGAACCAATTATTAACAAATCGTGATATAAACATCAATCGCCGTATACGATTTCTAAAGTGTTATGCTTGGTCAATACTTCTGTATGAAATCGAAGCATGGACAATTAAAACTGCAGATTTCAACAGATCAGAAGATCTCATATATTAAGAATTCCATGGACTGATCGAGTGTCGAAGTTTTTAACAGGCTACAGAAAGAACGTCCTTAGAATTGTTCGTCGATTCGACGAAGAGTAACTTTAATGTAATGAAATGAAAAGTTACCTTTTAGGGTTAAAGGAGATAAATATGAATTGCTGCTACTGATCGTACAAGTCCGTATAGAAGGAAGAATACGTATTGGAAAATACGTATTTAAAAATAGTTTTTGTTGGAGCTGACCATATTTTAACATGTTTTTTCTCTGCGTATGGGTATAAAATAGGTTTTACTTCCTCTACAAAATTTGGCAACTATTTTCATTTTGAAACATTTTCCCATATCAAAACTGAAGCAATTTTGTAAAAAATTAAGAAACTCCATAAAAGTGGTTGTTGGTATCGCTATAAAAAAGTTGGGTAATTAGTTTATTTTTGCTTTCGGGTCTTAGTTCATTGGGTACTTAGTTCGTGGCGACCTTGTGACAATTAGAACATACCAAAATTCATCAAGTGATCCCAAAAGTGGCGACCTGTACTTTTCGCACATGATTTTCAAAGACAGCTGGCCAGACGGATTCTCATTCAAATAGTGACTTTGAATTTTTTAATTTTTCTATGGGTTATAAACATGGGCAAAACAAAAACAATGCGCATGAATGTTAACAACGAGCAAAGGTTTACTATACAATCCCATCAACTTGATGATGTGGAATCTTTCTGCTACCTTGGTAGCATATTCGACAGGAGTGGTGGCTCTGGCGCAGATATCTCCAGCCGAATAAATAAAGCTCGTCAATCATTTGGGCAACTAACTCCTGTGTGGAACTCGTCATACATGTCACGCCGTAGAAAGCTAAGCCTGTTTAATTCAAATGTAAAATCCACCTTGTTATATGGATGCGAGACGTGGAATGCAGCAACTCGAGACATACAAGCCATACAAGTTTTCATAAATAAATGTCTACGCAAGATTCTGCGGGTATACTGGCCCTCAACAATTTCCAACACTCGACTGTGGTCAGAAACCAACCAACAACCGATTCAAAATGAAATCCGCAAGCGAAAATGGTCCTGGATAGGTCACACTTTGCGAAAACCTCCAGAAGATATAGCAAAACAAGCTTTAGAGTGGAACCCACAAGGCAGTCGTCGTTTAGGACGTCCATCGCATACCTGGAAACGCCAGATAACAATTGAGATGTCCAAACTAAATCTAAATTGGAATGAACTTAAACATCGAGCATCGGATCGAGAATATTGGAAGCAACTTGTTTTGGCCCTATGCTCCTTGTAGGAGTTTAAAGGAACTAATATATATATATGTATATACACATCAGCACAAAGAACAATTTCGCAAATTTATTATAAAAAATCTAAATCAACAACTCACATGGCGTTTTCTTTTCTAAAAAAGTGTATAAGTGTTACATTTGATTTTGCAACATTTTTAAGTTTTTACCAGATTTTTAAGAAGTGTTGCATATTTAACTTTAAAAAAAGAACACAAGTTTTTGCATAAAATAATTAAATACAATTATTGTTTAATATTTGAACCCTTTTATATCGCAAATTTCTAAGTTGAAAAAACATACGAAAACTATATAATTACCGCGAGAGAAGAATTAAAAAAATAATTTTTTTTTTACATTTAATAATAAAATCAGCTGCTGTTAATCGGGATCTGCACTAATGCCCTTTTAATTAAAATGAGTGTTGAACAAATGCATTTTTTTACGAACGCTTTCTTTTCATGAGAAAAGAAAGCGTTACACTTTAAAAGTAACAGACATTTTTCAGAAAAGAACGTAAAGAGCAGAATTTATGATTTTTTTTTCAAATACGTAGGGTATTTAGTTAGAAGGAAAATAAAAAATACAAAATAATAAAAGAATTTTGGGAGATGATTGGCTACGAGTGTCACAGAAAATGCCCAAACAACCTAAAACATTTTTTGTTTTTTTTTTTTTATTTTTTATAAACGTTTTTCTTCATTAGTCTTATTCAAAGTTTAACTTTTTAAACTTTAAAATTGTGCGAGTAAGTCGTTACATACATACATATGTACATATAGTCAGATATATGTTCAATTGTATTGAAAATATATATAAAGCTGAAAAATTTGTATGTTTGTATGTTTGTAAGAGGTAATCTCCGGAACTGCCGGTCCAATTTTAAAAATTTCTTCAACAAAATGAAGAAAGGAACCTCCTAACGCACATAGGCTATATAAGGTTCCACAATAAGAGACAGAAAAAATCTAATTCTTATCGTTGTTCTTTAGAAAAATAAGCGGACAGGTGTCTGGTGCTTTTTAGAAATTCGGCCCTTTTAAGGAGTAAACGGGTAAAACATGAATTATGGTACTTTTTTGTCACCCCATCTATCTTTTGAACCAATAAATGTAAAAATAAACATTATATCACGTTCGAGACTTATCTAAAAAATACAAATACAACTTTTGTACGTTTTAGAAATTCTAAATGTTCGAGGGATGAAATTCGTAACCATTGTTGGTACTTTTTTACAAAGTATTTTTTTCCATTCCTTGGCATATACGTCTTAAATGTAGTAGGGCTCCTACTACAATATTGAAATTTTTGATACTTCAATGGGGAGAAAAAAAAGAACCAAAAAGGGGAATACGGAGAATTAAATTTCTTTCTTTAGCTTTTTGATTATACAACTGGTACTTTTTTAACTACCGTTAATATTGGACCTAGAAATTTAAAATTCAACATGCAATATCCTGAGTGATAAGACTCTATGGTCGAACATTTCGGTACTTTTTTGGTTTTTAACTGGTACTTTTTGAATTTTCATGAGTCTTGGACTTAAAAAATATAATTTTACATGCAAGGTCTTGAGTTAATGAAAAGCTTGAAAGTTATCTATTTGATACGTTTTCGTTCTATAGCTGATAGTTTTAATTTCGTTAATATTGGACCTATGACGATAAAATTAAACATGCAAGGTCCTGACTGGATGGAAACCTGTAACAGGGCTTTTTGTTAGTTATTTGTTCTTTAACTGGTACTTTTTTTAATTACCATTAGTATTGGGTCTAGAAACATAAAATTAAACATACAATGTCCTGAGTAAATGAGAAACTGTAAGAGGCGCTTTTTGGTACTGTTTTGGTCTTTAACTGGTACTTTTAAAATTTCCGTTAATATTGAACCTAGAGCATCAATTTTAACATGCAAGGTCCTGAGTGAATGAGAATCTGAAAGAGGGATTTTTTGGTACTTTGTATATCTCTAACTGGTACTTACTTAGGATATAATTCAGGGCCGCTAATCCTCCTACACGCAAAGAACCTGGTTGTGGTAAACATATTCTAAGAGCAACATATTATGATTAGATTCATAATTGTAGTCAACATATTACGATTATTATTGTATCATATTATGACCAAATATATGCGTAATATTACATCATAATATGTTCCCTTTGACCCTAATTTGTTTTTATTACATCCTATTATAATTTAATGTAATCATATTATTGTCATGTCAATCATAATAAGTAAAGAATTATTCATATTATTATCAAGTTAACCATAATAAGCTAAGAAGTAATCATATTATTATCATGTTATCATAATAACATGTAGATTAAATCTAGAACCGAAAAATATTTGTAATATATATTTATGCTTATTTACTTACTGGCAACCTTAACGTAAAACTTTTACAGATATTTCACATCATAATATGATGCAATTTTACAACATAATATTATTAACCTATTTTTGTCGTAGATCGCAATTATTTATAAATTATTTTATAGAATTTTCATTCTTTTTCTCTAAAATAACACAAAACAATTGTCAATATGTTTGCACCATTTTCAAACAACATTAAAATTTTTTAGCATTGATATTTTATTTTGTGGCACTTTACAATTTTTTTTTAATGTACCTGCAATTTCTTTAAACTTGATTTTTTAATAAGTTTTTTTTTAATTCTTTAACCACTGAATAACAAATAATACGATAGGCATATGTAAAACAAACGACACAATTGATGCAAAATTATTTTACAAATGGCGATAATAAAATATTATTGGAGTAAAGATATTTGGTTTGCATCTAAAACATATTATGAGTGAACGTATAGAAAGTTATCATATTATGGCTATTAAACATCATTAAATTCTTGTGAGGAATCAAAGCTATCATTCAAAGCTATCATTATTTAGTTGTTATAAAAATGATTATTTTTCAGTGAACCATACTTTGTGTACGACAACAATATATTGTTACAATAAACATAGTGTAGTTGTCGTAACCATGGCCAACCATATTTTTTCTCTGAGTGTATATTCAGAAAATATTATTTATCGTTTTATTAGAGACCTATTTAGAGCAAAAGTTGCCGTACTGAAAAGAAAAAGAAAGCCATTTTAACATGTTTACGCTGTTCACCCTCCATTCTGCCTCCAGTCTATCTCTCCTGTCGTCCATTCCCTGACCGAATGCGAAAGCGACCAAGAGGGAACATACGGCGAATTACTGTCAATCCGAAAATATCTAACCAATCTTGATGAAATTTGAATATATAGGTCTGAGTAATTAAAACACACAGGGTTTATATGTTTTTTAAAACTGGGAATATGAAGGGACAAATGAGCAATTGCGATTTTGATGAAATTTAAAACTTATGTAGATCGATCTACACACAATTAAACACACAGGCTTTATATTTCTTTATAGTTAGTCAAAAATTAATTCTGGGTGGGCAACGCCGCCCAAATAAAATGGTTAAGATTTAAAAAAATACATTAAAAGAAACCCCGTCCTTAATAAATATAATTCTAATTTTAAAACAAAATAGAAAATTTTAAGAATGCAATTGATCATTATCATTATCATATATATTTAAGATTTGTATTGTATATTTTTGAAATGGTTGCGATAAACATAAATTTTATGCACACAAATTAACATAAAGAAAAGTTAATTGTATTCATTATATAAGGAGATTCTTTTCAAAACTTTACCATTCCACTTTTTGTGTCTTTGCACAATTTGAGAAAATAGTTTTTTAAGTGGAATAATTTACTTTTGGCGAAAACATGCCACTTATTCTTTTTTTTCAAGTGTTGTTATAGAGTTTTGTCTCAATTTTATTTTCGATGATTCTTCGTTCAAATGTTAAAAAAATAAGTTCTTTCAAGTTTTATAAAACGCCTTTGCATATATCTGTTTTATTCTTGCCTATTCAACCCATTTCCGAGAAGCGTATTTTGTGTGAATTTGTTTATGAAATTTACAAACTATGTAGAGTTTTTTTTGTAAAGTATAATTTAATATATATTTTTCATGTAACTGTAAAAACTGAAAAACTTTCGATAAAATTAACTCCTATTTTGTAATTTTTCTTGTAGGCTGGATTTAAGACAAAAATGCATTGTAGAAATGACGATAAAGTATTCATTTGTTAAACACACAATTGTAACAGTAACTAAAAAGCTTAAGCTTTTGTTCTATTTACATTAAACTTATTTTTTTTCTGTTTGGACTCGTAAATTCGCAGACTATGAGTTTGTTAGAATGTGGTTCTTTTTTTTTTGTACGTGGGCGCCCTGTTTTTGTTTCCGCAATAGATGTCAATCGTTGCCTGTTAGTTCGTTGTACATTGTTATTGCACAAGGAGGCGTAATAAATTGTTGTGTTTCATCATTATAATTCTTTTTGTTTGATTCGGGATGCTGCAACCAGTGCCACTTTTGTCGCCATTAGTGACATAAGTTAATGGCGCAATTTTTAAGTCTCATCCCCATCCTATTGTTGGTTGGTAGTGTCATTACGGAAATACATATTCTCATAACATCAATGTAACTTTCATGTTAACATGTGTCTCTTTGTGTAATAATTATACAATCATACCCTGCAAGCATTAAGAAAATTTTTGGAATATGGAACTGGCCGCTGTTCACTTTTTCTGCACTTTTGGAAAATTGAAGGATCATACATTTTTTATAAGGGAGAGAGAAAAATAAAGTATTTCTTTATTTAGAAGTTAATTTTTGCTTGTTTTTATTGTTTTTTATATTAATTTATTGTATTAAAAATGAGTTAACCAATATGAAATAAGTTAACCAAATAAATAAAGAAATTTCTAATTCAGTGATCACTTGTATTTACTCGTATATATTTTTTTGGGAACTTTTTTCAAAATTTTTGTAATAACAAGTGCTTGCAGGGTACAAACGTTCGTTGTGTGAACTCCCATTAAAAATGTGTCAGAAATAAATCTTATGGTACCAGTCATTGACTCATTGCAAGTTACATTAAAGTTTTTTTTAAAGTGGCAAAATTTATTTTTTGAGCTAACTGGTGAATTGGACTTGTTGTTAACTGTCTTTTTTATAAAAATTCTGTGTTTTAGGTTAAAAGTCTACGTAATAAGCGAAGGAAAACAATTTTCATCTTACACACCGTTAATAAGAAACATTATTAATAACTTTCTTTGAGTATTTCCATGCTGGCAACAACTCGTTCTTTAAGTTGTATTTAAGGCTTTGAGCTGCATATATTTAATCCTCGACCATATTATAAAACATTTGCTGCCTAAATTTTCTTTAATTATCTTTTGAAACTGCATTTGTGTTCATACAATAAAACTTTTGTTTTGCAGCTTCTAAGCATTTTTATGCCTTTTCTCTTTTTTCAATAACAAACTCATAAAACAAAGAAAAGAATATAGTGCACTTAAATTAAAAAAAACATTATTTATTTGCGCATGTACGTCATAGTAGTAAATGAGCACAAACATGATCACACAAACACATGTTTGTGGTATGCTGAATGTTTGTTTACATTTAAATCTCTTAACTACAGTGGCGTACAAATCAGAGTAAAAAGTTAAGTCAAAATGAGAGTAAAAAGTTAACGTACCTGCGCAATGCGCTATCTTGTTTTCTTTGTTTCATGTAACAACCCAACAAAAAATGATTGCACACGAAACAAAATAGAATTTTCCATTCGTCTTTCCCCTTTCATCATCAAATTCAAAAATGTTTCGCAGCAAATGTTTCCTTGAAGGCTTTTTAAAATTGAGCAGTGTGGAATGCATGGAAGATATTAAAAATGAAATAAGCTGGTTTACATTTGCAACATCTTTCATCATAAACTTATTCACTATCAAAGATTTTTTTTGGAATACATAATTTTTCATTAATAAGATTTTGTTTGTTGTACTTAATTCCCAATTTGTATTCTTGATAAATGCACTGGAATTTATTATTGGTGGATAAGCTGCTTCTATGCGCATTTCACTAGTTGCTTAAGCAAGATCACCAGGAAACATTTTCCCAAGAAAATTTAGAAAAATCAAACATATCAGTAAATAAAACTACAGAGGGAATGAGAATTGCAAACACCCAAAAACTTTTTTTTGCAACGAAATCAAAGCTTTAACAAAATACCAACAATAAACAGTGAGTTTATCTTTTCTTACATTCCCCACTACAATTGATTGGAATTCTCCCAACATTAATTGTAGTTCTAAGTGGGCTAAGAAAAAACAAAATTAAAATCATTTCATATTTATAGAATCAAAAACAAATGACTTGCAAAATTACTGATGCCAGACGGCTTGTCAGTTTAAAATATAACACACTCTAACTGAAAATTTTTACACTGTAAATGCAGGCTGATATTTCATTCCGTTTCATGCGCAACCGCGTATGTCTTAAAATTCAATTTTGTAGGAGATTTGGAAAACCATTCTCGATCAAACTATGTGCCGGTATCGTACTTTTTGAACGTTTTTATTACCAGGGCTGTGGAGTGGGAGTCGGAGTTGAGTACTATTACAATTATTATTATACTATTATTATACTAGTATGTACTATTTTTTGAAGACTTCACAGCCCTGGTAATTACGTTAAAAAATCGGAATTGTAAAGAGCGTTTAAAATTAATCAATATGGCATTCACAGCTAAAAATCAAAAAAAGGAAATACGCGGTTGCCCATGAAAACCACGGCATGTAAGCATTTTTCAGTATGAAATTTACACTGTAAAATAAATAAATTCCCAGATTCTATTTGTTAAAATAATTAAGTTAAATGTGTACATAAAGTTTACAATAAGCACTATTCAGTTATAATATACAAAGAATGCTGATGAAGGCCTTATCGGGCCAGAAAAAACAATTCATTCTGCTGGTATCTAATAGTTGTATAAAATTTTCTGTACAATTTACTTCACTGCTAGCCAAAGGATAGCTAAAGTAAACCTTGTAATGGAAATATACAAACAAACAAAATTGTGATAGTGCATAGAAAATATTCCTGGAAAATATTGAAGTAATATGACTCTTAAAGGAAGCTTAAATAATTGTAATTTTACTTCGAATACACATTCGAATTAACATGCAAATTAATAATAAATGTAACTCACCATGAGAACTAAATTCCCAAACTTATTTCCCTCTAAAATTACTCAAAAATCATTTTAATACAATCTTTTACATTCTGCTTAAAGAAAATTAATTCACTTTGTCGCAACGAAATTTGTTACTTTTTAAAGTGCTGCAATAAATATCAGTAATATTAAAAATGTTTTATCATCAAACGATAACGAATTCTGGTTTGATTTTTTTTTAAATTTTCTTAAATTTTCCCAGTATTTTTTTCAATAGATAAGATATAGGAATTCAATAGAACTTTTCTTAATTTCTTTCTTTGATTATAATTGCTGTTTTGCCACTGATATAAAGTACGTTTAAGAATAATTCATTTCAAATGTAATTTAACAAATAATGCACTATCCAATATCGCGAAACGGGTACTGTTAGTCTAAACATATCATTTCAACATTAATAGCTGTTTATATATAATTTCTTCACTTATTTAAAGTTCCTTTACCTTTATGATAAACATTTGCATTTATTTATATTAGGGTTTGCAAGTCGAATTTAATACTATTTGCGATTAATCGCACACTTTAATTGTTATCGTAAAAAAATCCTGCAACTACAATTAAAAACTTCCGCAATTTTAGTACCTCACCAGTTAAGGAATGAAGCCTTTTTAAAATAATAGCATTATTTATTAATAATCGAATTACATTGTTTTGATATACAAAAACCCTGTTCCGAGTTAAACACGCAAAAACATGTTAATGATTTAAGTAAAATCTTTAAGAATGTATACATTTTTGAAATAGGAAAATAATAAGATCGAAAGATTCCAATAATTTTAAAAATTAAGTACGTGACGAGTTGACTCCTAGAAGATCTGAAAGGATTCATTGCCGTGGATCGAATACACCTCGGCTATCCAAATGCTAGTCGAGTTAGAGCTGTAGATTTTTCACGTAACCTGCATCGCATCATTTTATATAATTTTATAAGATATCCGTATAATTATATTTTAAATTAACATTTCTGTTATGTAATTTATTGTAACTTTGAATAAAGAGGTGGTGGCATCGTTGGAAGTGCGATTTCTTGATAATACTGTGATAGTTGAAAAAATTGTCAATCGGGGCACCCGGCGGGCTAGCCTAATTCGAGTGCGCCGAATCCAGTGGTGCTAGCTGTTTTTTAGGTTAGCTCTCGTTCTCGAGATAAAAAATTATTTCGGAAATGGAGGAGGTTTCACAACATACATACTCGTATATTCTCGTAACTCAAAAACTGCTTAGTTTCTTGAATAAACTAAGAAATTCTGCAAAAAAATTACCTTTAAGCAATTTAATACTTGTTTCTATTGTGCGCAGTTGTTTAAGAAATATTAGCTGCAGTTTCCAATTTTTTTAAGCCTTTAAAAAAAAAATTCGAAATACTGAAAGAATAAGATCTCTAAAACAACTGCGCAGATTAGAAAAAAATTCCTAAAGGTAATTTTTTTGCGGAACTTCGGTTTTTTCGTTTTTTCGAGAAACTACACCATTTTTGAGTTACGCGAATATATCTTGTGCAACCTCCTCCATTTTCGAAATAACGGTACATCTCGAAAACAAGAGCTAACCTAAAAAAATAACGGCCAGCACCACTGAATTCTGCCCCGTTTGACAGAAAAAAGTGTCAAATTCTAGCACAGTGTAATCGCTATTAGTGAAAAAATTGTCAATCGTTATCGCGATTAGGAAAATTTGCGATTTAATGCAAACCCTTATTTTTAAAAATACATCCTCTTTAAGATGTTGATTCTTTATTCATTTTTTTCAATTTCTTAAGTGAAAAATATGTTTTTAACTCTCAAGTGACAATTTCAAAATGACAAATTGCATTTATGTATATAAAAAAAAACACATTATTTGCAATGACATTTCTTTATTTTTTTCTCTTCGCTGTTTCTTACTGCATTCATATACTAAAAGGTTCTGCTTGTGTGTGTATGTTTGTTCATTTTAATGCGAGTAAAGAATGGCTTACACGATTCCTTGTGTTAGAAAACCTTTAAAAGGAGTTACATTGTTCTTTTCGTGTGCTTTCATTTTACCTTCTGCCATTATTCTTGTTCGTTATGCAAATCTTTAAATGTACAACATGCACACACTAAATTAGTCTGTCTGGGTCACAACATTTTCATTTATGACAGTATAACTTTGATCTTATAAATTGTTATACATACAAATGTTAATATACCTAAAGTAACTATTAACACAAAATTTATATTATACAATTTTTATAATACCGCCGGAATAGATAATACTGTTTAAATCAAAAAAAAAAAAAAAAAAAAAAAAATGCCTAAAAAACCATTTCGAAAATTGGTGTATTTGAAAAAAAGTTAATTTATTTATATTAAAAAAAATTTATCGAAAAGGTTAACCATTTTGTGCCTTTGAATAATTAAATAAAGATTAATTAGAAAAAAAATTTTAAGCGCTAAATAAAAAATAAAAATAAACATCTGTATTTTTTAACATAAAACAAGTTTTAAAGTTAAGCTGGTCTAGCCCGGTCATATGATGCCCTACACCACTATATATATATATGTAGACACGTTTTGTAAGTCAATGACCAATTCTAAGCCCATCGGCGATAACATTAAATAGTAGCTATTATAGAAGATTTTGTCGTCAAATTTTATATTTATACCAACACTTATAAGGAAAATAGCCTTCGGAAATGGTTAAATAGGGAACGATTTTAAAAAAATTTGATACGGTGATTTAAATATTTTTGTGCCAAATCTAATCTACATTTAAGATGGTTAATGGGCAAAACACTCTATTCCGGAAAGAAGTTTTTACAGGGTCTATGTACAATTCTTGACCGACTCTCGCCATTTTTCAAAAGGCTTGGTCCTTGCGATAATTTAAAATTGCGACCTGTGTTTTGCGCACAGTGTTTACATAAATAGACAACCAGGTATCCGGTATCGATCAGACGGACATCATTAGCTCAATTAATGATAATAATGAATAATAATTCCCCGGTAGTTTATTCCGTATTGCAAAAAAGGTATCAATGATTCGGCACAGCAGAAAATAGCCCTCCTACTTGTTTTATTAAGGGTGATTCATCGTGAGGTTTGATTTTCAATATACTTTTTTTACAGATCACATGTGACTCATATCAAACTGCTTTGTAATTTTTGTTCAGTATCGTTTGACATGTCATCATGGAAAGACTCACACCACATCAGCGTCTCCAAATTGTCCAGCTGTAAAAAAAATTCGCGTTCTGTGTGAAATGGTTTCTGGTTATCTGGCTCAATGGATACCTTAACCCTTAAACACCTAAGACCGTCTACAGACGGCCATCAGAAAAAACAATTTTGCGCAAAATATGCATACACTACGTTCTGGCAACTTACATAGTTTGAATGAGTATTAAATTCTTAGAAGAACGGTACCGATTAAAATGTGATGAATAAAATAGTTTTGAAGAACAAAACATTCTAGTCTTAATTTTTGTGCAAAGTAGCAAACAAATTGCTTGTGATTTTTGTGAAACTTAAAATAAAAAAAAAAATACATTTTAGTGATTAAATTGAATCCGGAATTTTTTAGGTAAGTAGTTGAAATGTTTTCTTTAATAATATGTAGCTATAAAGGTAAATGAAACAACGATTTGGTTTCAATGAAGGTTTTTGAAAATACCGTCTGTAGACGGTCTTAGTGACTTAGTCGAACAAAATTTTTTGTAACGTATTTTACCGGAATAAGAAGTAACCGATATTACTTCTTGTTTTTTGGACTAGCAAATAAGTAATTGTCAATTTAAAGATGCCAACACAAAGGGTAGAAAATAAGCTTTCCCGTAAAACAAAAAAAAAATAAACTTTCTTCATTGAGTGACCAAGAAATCGCAGATTTTATGGCCTCAATAGAAGACGAAGTTGATTTTGAAGATTTGGATGATAGCGTCGAAGACCCAGATTATCTGTGCGATGAAATAATGCCTGAAGATGAAATGATAGATGAGTGTATACAAGTTTTAGATTCTCCAATGCTTACAAATGCAGTAACCTTATCTATTAACGCAAGCAATTGCAGTTTGAATACTATTGGTCAATCGCTTGATACAACACAATATAAGCCTACATCGGAAGACATTACATCGACATCAAAAAAAACAACAGGTGGCCACAACGTCTTTTAAAGCCCACAAAAGAGTGCTATCGCCATTACCGATTATAGAATTGTCAGGACCACAAGCAGTACCATCATCAGGCGGGTTCACAGGGGGTAGTAATATATAAAAACGTTTGTATCTGTTAAACAGTAATGTATAGAATTTAAATGCTAGCTTTGGCAGATATAACAAAAAACTCTTCGGAATTTAAAACCATTTTATGGCGTAAAACTTCTATGCAGTTGCACGTTAACGAGGTAGCCTTTCGGGGAAAAAATGATTTGCCATCTGCAGTGCGCAAAATGAAAACCCCAGTAGAGTATTTTTCATATTTTTTCACTGATGAACTCATTGAACTAATAAGCTTAGAAACAAAACGTGCTGCATTCATAGAAAATGTAAATACACAGCTTAAAATCGACTCGAGCGAAGTTCGGCGATACATTGGAGTACTTATATTCATGTCATTATTCCGTTACACCAATATTCAGAAACACTGGATCGAATATGGATTTCGGCACATACCAGACTGTATGTCCAAAAATAGATTTGAACAAATAAAGAAATATTTGTCATATAATGATGAGTCTAACAGAGTCCAGAAGGGTAATATTGGCTACGATTCTATTTTCAGAATTAGAAAAGTTGCAACACATTTGGTTGAGCGTTTTGATAGTATTCCAAAAAATGCTCGCTTATGTGTTGATGAACAAATGTGTTCCACCAAAATGGCTCATCATTTACGGCAATATTTACCAGACAAGCCGCATCCATGGGGCGTACAATTCTTTGGTTGTGTGACAGCCAGGGATATTCATACATGTTCGAAATATATACTGGCGCTAGAAATGATGACATTATTTTACCTGATACACCAGACATTGGCTCAACAGGAAATGTAGTTATAAGGTTAATATTTAATTTGAAAAAATTATTTGTTTTTAAAGTTCTGTTTTTGCTCATATTCTTATTAGGTTGTCGAAGACAGTGTCAAATTTTAAAAACCATATAATATATTTCGATAATTTTTATACATCTCTCCCCCTTATGGTGTACCTAAGAGCACGTGGAATTTATAGCCTTGGAACTGTCAGAGCAAACAGAGTCCCCAACTGCAAACTTCCGACGGACAAGGCCGATGAACTCAAGAATTTAGTCGACCAGCCCACCAAAATAGGACGTTACAACAGAAAGCAAAAAACCCACGATGAAATTGACTGTCCGCAGATCATCCGTGAGTATAATGCTCATATGGGAGGTGTAGACCTAATGGATTCCTTTATGGGTCGCAATGGGCTCAAAATAAAAACTCAGGACATGGCAATCAGAATATTTTATCATCTGCTTGATATGGCCATAACAAACGCATTTGTGGTATATCGCAGAGTAAACGCGGAAAGTAATCAAAACTGTGATAATGAGAAAGAAAAAAAGCATGACAGTGTATGAGTTTCGCTCAAGCATTGCAAATGAGCTCTGTGCATCCGTCACAAAACGTTTGGTTGGACGTCCGTCATTTGCTGAAAATCTAACCGGTAGCTCCCTTGTTGGAAAAAAAAACTAATCATCCTTTGGCTAGTACAAGGTTCGACAAAATAAATCATTTTCCACAATGGGGTTCAAACAAATCTTGTAAACTGTGTAAAAAATCAGATACACACACGTTTTGTACTAAGTGCAACACGTCCACCTATGTTTTTCAAAGGCCAAAAATTGTTTTACTAATTACCATTTAGATACGTAATATATTTGCTTTATATATGTTATTTGTTTTTTAATCAAAAGTTGAAAATAAAACTGATATTCTTTCAATTAACCATCGTTATTTATTTATTTTTGAAAAAAAAAGTTCGCCTTAACACCTAAGACCGTCTACAGGCGGGCTTCCTTGTTTTTGTCCTGGAGCTTTCCAGGACCATTTTTTTAGCAATTGGAAATCAAATTCGTGATTTTCAGCCGAAATACATACTAAATCAAAAATTATTGGCGCAGTTCAATTCGTATTTCAAATTCAGGCATTTAAGGGTTAATAAACAAAATTGCTGTACTTGGGCTGAAGAGCAAACCGAAGAATAACAAGAGCTACCTTTACATCCATTACTTCTTGTTTTAGCTTATATTACTTCTTAAAATTTATTGGGTGGCCCTAGATCGATGAAACTTGGCAACAAAATGTGTTATGGTCATAGGCAGGTAAACCTCAAAAATAAATAAAATCGGACAAAGGAGGAAAAAGTTTCCCCTAGAAGAACTAATCGAACCTCTGAAAAATTTAATTTTTTTTATAAAGTTTTTCCATACTTTTGTTTAGCTTTTATAAAGTTTTTCCATACTTTTGTTTAGCAAATGCAACTTTTAACGTTTTATAAAGTTTTTCCATACTTTTGTTTAGCAAATGCAACTTTTAACGTCGGCGAAAGTTAAAAAACCTAAAATTGGACCCAAAAGATCATAAAATTACACTTTTCGCCCCGACCCCTTTTGTGGGCGGTTGCATAAAATAATATTTAAAGATAATGTAAATATTAAAAAAAAAAAAAAATAGATTACTAACGCATTAATATTATAAGAATAATTTTTTGGTAATTTCCACAAAATATTCATTTTTAAGCTTTTATGTGGCTTTTAAGTATTTCATGGTATTTAATTTATCTGAAAATAATTAATTTATTCGTAATTTTAACTTTTTTATAACAGTATCCCGAAATTGTATTTAAAATAATAATAACTAATTTATTTTAAACAACTTCTCTTTTGCACTAAGATGATGATGAGTGCCATGGTTCTACTTCGTCTGGCTCTTCAGAGCCAAGTACAGGTGGAATCATAAAAGAAATTGTTTCTTTCGTAAAGGGTATTGGCTTTTTTTTTTGCAGTTTTATGCCAGTAATCAGTGGGTCAGAACTGAGCGAAAGTCTTTTTATAATATCTTTGTTTCACGAACCCGCGAAAACTTTCTAGCAAAATTCTGCCGAAATGTTTATTTCTTGCCTAACCAAAACATTTTATAGCTGACGAAAGGGTTTCTTTTATTTTGCTCCATAAAATAACGTCATTTAACTGCTGCACAGGTGGCCAAAACAGTTACTTACTATTTCGCACATTCCTTTTTTAAACAGGTAATATTAGGCTTAGATGTAATAATTTAAATAAAAAGCATCTTCTTACAACCAAAACATTTTACGACTGGCGAAAGGTTTTCTATCATATGTACCTATGCATGATGAGCAAAAACAGAAAATAGCGGATATTTTCAAAAAATCACCAAAAAAAAGGCACAAAAAAGTAGAGACACACATTTTTAAAAACAGAACTAGATTCAGTTTAAAAACCTTTAAATTTTTTTTTTTTACAATTTCGAACGAATGTTTTTATTATAAAAATTTTAAATAAAATTTTGCTAAAAAGAAAAGAAAAGACACGCTAGATCTGGCAACACTATAATAAACAATTCATTACCTCCTTTTACATCTAATTGGTAACTTGCATTGGCACGTTACCTCATAGAATAATTTAGAATTGTAAGATTTGAAAATCTTATTGTCAATTTCAGTTAAGAAAAGATTCAATAAATAAAATATGAAAAAAAAAAAAAAATAAAATTGTTTTATAAGTAGCTGTTAATAAAGTGTTTCATAGAAGAAAATAAATCAATGTAAAATCTTTATTTGTTTACCCACAAGAAAATATATTGTTAACCTCTCAAAACCATAAAAGGTCACACGCATGCAATTTACTTAACTTTCCTGACTTTAACAGTGTCCCTCAAGCCTCAAGCAAAAGTCTAGATAGGCAAAAAACCCCTACGTGCGGCGCTACGACCCAAACGATGCGTGAAGTAATGATTTTGTTGAGAAATCATTTTGGTGAGCACTTAATTTCACGTTTTGCTAAAGTAAATTGGCCACATAGATCGTGAGATAGTTTTCTCTGAGGATATGCAAAGTCTGAGGTCTTTAGGAATAAGCTACCAATTTTCTCTGATTGACTCCGATTGACGCTTTGGAAGAAAACATTACTCATGTAATTTGCGAACGAGCCATGGCCAATATTACATTATATAAGTTTTAAACAGTAAATTGTTCTTTTAGCTGATAATAAGAATTTTTAAGTTCACTTTCAAATTTATGTGATTTATTTTATATTATAAATCAAACCTCACGATGAATCACACATTATTTACAAAATACTAGACCAACATAAGTCTAAAGTAGCAAATTTTAATTTTTAAAGTTGAATTTTCCTTAACTCTCATCTCGCTTACTTTTTTGTATAACTCGCCTAGTACATTTCAATGGTAAAAATGAATAAACTATGGCGCCTCATGTGATATGTCTTACAAATTGGACCAACCGTTTACAAATCAAGAATTGTTTGAATTTTTTTTTCCAAAATTTCCCACTGTGCTTTTGTGGAGAAGGTATATCACGGCGAATGATTAATATACAATTTTTGTAACATGAAAACGTCATGTGTAGCACTGGCTAAAAATACACAAAATACTTAAGACCCTATTCAAGTTTTTTTTTTTGGGAAAATTAACACAATATTCTATATTAACGCTATAATATCTTTTCAGTGTTTTAATAAAAAGGATATACAACAGTTACAAAAAAGAAACCCTGATAACTTTGGAATGAGAATCTAAACCATTTTAGCAAAGTTCCGGTATATAATTATATGCCATAGCACATATTTCCAAAAATTATGTTCACTGCCATTAACATACTATGATTAATGTTGTCCGAAGCTTCGAATACACTTGTATACATTTTCATATTGTGACGACATTTAACAAAATCAAAGATATTAAATGTTCGATTATTGGATGCCTTTCTGGCAGGCAGCATAGAACAAATGTATGTACATATGTATGTTACTATGTTTGTCTCGCTTATATCGTTGACATGTTTTAGGGCAGAGTTAGGCGAACGTTGCTGTACCGTATCTGTGCCGATGTTTGTATTTGGTATATGAAAAAGCATTACAAAAGCTTACCGAAATTTAATGTACCGTAGTTGTAAAGTTTTATTCTGTAAAAAAATTAAATTTCATACCTTTGTTATATGACATTTGCAAAGCAGTGATGAGCTGCATGTATGTTTGGTACTTTTTCAGTGTAGTTATGGACTTTCAACAAAATATCTTACAATACAGTATATTTCCATTATACAAATATATGTTAAGATTTATAAAATTAAGAAATGCATATACACATACAACTGAAATGTGAAATATATAAAAGGCCTTAAATGAGATCAAAACCTTGTTTTGTGTAGGCACACTTACAAAAAAATATATGTACATGTATATGTGTACGCTAAAATACATATCTGTTTATTGGAAATCTATAATATTGATATTTATTTATCTACGTTTTTATATAAATGTATTTCCCTAAACAAAAATTACTGTTTTAATACCATTTAAGTCACTTTGGTACTTGCTCTTCACAGTGACCACCATTTGAACAGTGTTCATTCACATCACTGTGTGTGTTGTTTTATGTATATTTCTAGCTTTTACCCGAAAATTCGAGCAAGATTTAAAGAAAATGGTTTATCCCATAAAAAATTTAAAGACATTTATGTAGTTTCTTTTTACATTTGTACTTATTTTATGTTAAAATCTTGTAACGTTACTGCCTTTTCAATAACATTTTTGGTTTATTGCCTTTATAATAAACCTCTTGAGTTCTTTTATTTAATAAAATAAATAAAACAGTTTTCACACTTTATTTATAACTTTTCACACAACTTTATTTAGAACATAGTCACTTTAACAATTTATAATGGCGACCTCTATTGCTTAAACGTTTGTACTAATTCTGACTTTTTAGTGCCATCTGAATGTGGTATTTATACTCTATCCGAGCTCTGACGTCTAGATGGCTCTACAGCATTCGCAGTTTTCGAACTGTCTGAAACATTTTCGAACTGTCTGGACCATTCGAGCTTTTATTTACTTAACAGCTAATATTGTTATGCATTAAATTGTGCAATTATACATCAAAAAACTAAAGTATACCTTAAGGCTTAATAATTAAAATGTCGAAAATTACAGTGGGGTTGAAGTACAATTATGTATAAAAATTTTTACATTATATTTGTACTAGAAAATTCTGTACAGTGATTTTTACATTTTAAATATGCATAACTAATACAATTACAATTTAAACTAATAAAATTACTAACAAATACGAAATAAGGAATAAATACAAATTAACTAATAAATTAAACTTATTCTTAAGTACAGTTACTTTCGTAACAATATTTTAATAAATTACATTTTAGGAGTTATTTTTGTTCGCCAACACATACATATAAGTTTTGAGCACTCGATACTCCTAGGTCGGCAATTGGATTAAATGTAATCTGTAAACCAAATTTATCAAAAAGAGCGAAAGTACCAATTTTTTTTCATTTTTACATTATAAAAATTACCCTATATTTTAAAATGAGCCATATGCTATCTTTAATCAAATTTCTCGAAAAGAGAAAAAGGACCAAAAGTTAAAGAGTGCCAAGAGCATCAGTTTTTTCTAATTAAAGACCCCCAGAAAGTACACTGAATATGAATGTAAACTTTAATCTGTATATAATAGAGTTTGTTCCCGGGATTTCCCGTCCCGGGAATTGCTTTCCCGGGAATTAGTTGCGGCAATCCCGGGAAATTTTGAAGAAAATCTATTTTTAAAACTTTAGTAAATCTATGTAGGACTAGTGTCTTTAGTAGTTTGATCCAACTTAATTTAACCACATTATTTAAATTTACTACAGTTTACGGCGTATTAAGCTCATTTTTAAGAATGAGCTTTATATAGAGCCTATGATAGTTATAGGGCTATCTTCACGAAATTTTATTTCTTGTCTTAGCATACTGAAGTGTAAATTTTACAATAATATTATAAGGTTTGCGGCTAAGGGCGTAGTAAAGTGTTTTCCTATATTGTGCTTTATATGCGGCATTTCAAGTAATTTTGAGTCTTATGAAAGTAGAATATGCTAAATTGCTCCACAAAAGCAGTATTCATTTCGCTTTTAGCCATACTTACATGATTTACAAAGTTGGTCTAAACATGGAGCCGTAGGTAAATTATGGACCGACATTCACGAAATTTGGTGCCTTATAAAACGAATTTGTGGATATTTAATGACAAAAGGTGCATTTCGCCACAAATTTATGTTAGTTTTAGTGGAATTTTTAGGGAGGTAGTTCTACATTTGGGTGCATAACTCTTTCCCTACTGAAGCGATTCTACTGGAATTCACTTCCAAACAGCCTAGAAGATCTAGAAATGCTTTGACACCCATATGACTAAATCGGCTAAGAATTAATGAAGGATTCACAATAATATGAAAAATAGAATTCACATGGAATGACAAATTAAGTATACCTACATACACCACTACTGATTAAGGGTTATAACATTGTAAAAAATATGTTATTAAGTATATGTAGTAAATAACATTTCTCCTTCCTGCTGAATTTGTTAAACGGTAACATTGTTTCAGAATTCCTATTTCGTAATGTTGTGCTTTCAGTTCCTAATCGCCCTTTCAGAAATGTTATTCCACTAAGACTTCAATACTTTCATTCTAATTATGCAAATGAGCTCTGAATTTGACAATGTATATACGTACATATATTGATTTCTATGATCCTATTGGCATCAAAATAACCTCTTAAGTGTCTTAAAATTACTTTAATCTTTAATTTTATACGTGTTTGTTATATAATAGATAATAGATTTTATTATTTTAAGCGTAATAGCCAGTACGAAATATTAGTTGCATTGGAGAAATAAGTAAATAAATAAATAACAAATTTTAGGCGGGAGTCCCGGAAACCCGGGAATTTGATATTTATTTCCCGCTTTCCCGGGAATCCAAAAAGTGCGGGAATAAAAAAACTCTAGTATATAATAACCATCTGCTTTAAACATAATAATGTTGCTCATTAAACCTTCATTGTAATTTTGTATTCGCATCGTTTGTATTCAGTAAGATGAATAACTATGACATGAGATCAGTCAACACTCGATATTTACCAGGCGGGAAAGATGAAGTTAGTTTGTTTACTTATACAGGAGAATATGAATATTTACAACTCTGAAACAAAAAAACCATTGAATAAAACTCGAATAAATTCATGGAGAAACACTTTGACTTAAAAGTCTGTGTTGCCAGTTGAATGAAGAGAAAGGCATTTAAAAAAGATAAAAACAAAATCAAAAATTACCATGAAGGGCAAATGTAACAAGATTAGGAAGTAAATTCACGTTAAAATAACAAAAAATTAATGGTTTTCAATTTCATTTAAAAATTTCAAAAATAAATTTTATTTTTTTTTTTAAAAAAGTCACTAACTTCAAAAACATTTTGCAACATATTGTTTGGTTCGGAAGTACATACAACGTAGTAAGCAAAAAATTCAACATGCCTTATAAATTTCATGTATTATTGTAAAGAGAACATAAAAGAAAAAATTAAAAGAATTAACTAAAGTAGCAACATTGCTATTGATCATTAATAAAAAAAATTAGATGAGAGCGAGAAGTGTGAAACAAAAGCAGTTTCATTGAACAACCTTTTTGTGTACGATATGAAACGAAATGTGTTCACTAGTAACATGAATAAAATAACAGTTTGTTCATGAATCTTAATTTTATTTGAACATGAGCTTCATTTAATAAACATTACAATATGCTTATGAATGAAGTAGTTCATGCAGCCCTCTATATATCAATTTTATCGAAAAGAGGAAAAGTACCAGTTTTATCCCGTTTTTACCTCTTAAAATGTACCAAATTGATCCCTTGAAAAGTACCCTATATTTAAGTCCAATCTGCACTTTTCCCCGATTTCCTCTTAAAAAGTATCCTACATTTTTGAGTCTGAGCTTACGCTATCCTTCTACCAAATTTCAATGAAATTCATTAAGCGGTTACCCACAAGCTAACAACCATCTACACATACAAACTTTCACATTTATAATATAAGTAGGAGTGCTTTTTTGGTTATGCATGTATTTGAAATACATACGTCACGTTTTTAAATGTTCTATCAGTGTACCAACGTGCTTACAGTGCGGTACGAATACAGCAACGCTCGGCTAACAGGGCCTTTAGAGTTGTTGTTGAATTTTTATGCAGATGAATGAACGAAATATCAGTATTTCCGGATTTACATAAATACATGTTTATGTGTGATGGGAGTTAAATTATTCAGAAAGTTTGTAGCACATGCTTATTCTTTTAGAACTAGGCTGCTTAATTTTCAAGGGAGGTAAATGTTTTTTTTTTTTTTTGTTAAACTTTTTTTAAAGCCTTCATACAATTATGTGAAACATAAATTTTCAGGGAAAGTTACAAAGCAAAACGAAAAAAGTCTGAAGATTAAGAATTACCATACATGTAAAAATATTTGGAATAAAATTCTAACAAATGTATAACTAAATAAAATGTGTGAAATTTTTTTCTTTTTGGTTAAGAACAGCAACAACAAAAACATTGTTCGCAATACAATCAGATGCGGTGCGGTGTCTGTGCTGTGTACGTGGGTGAGAATGATCGTGTGTATCTACGTATGACTGACTACCCTGCAAGCAAAGCTTAGTGGACTACGAGAATAATACATTCATCCTAAACATTTTAACAACTAACTCCAAGCTAAATAGAAGGTCATGCTGAATTTCCCCAAAATCATTGCAAGCGTATTCTTGCAGTGAATTTGTAGATTTTTGTACATATTTTCGTTTTTTGTGTTTTTCTTTGATATTTGGAATTAACTGCCTGTTCCTCGATTTCGAAAGAAAATTTCGTTCACTTAATTTACATTTGATATCGAGGGATACACAGTACCTGTCTGTTTCTAAAATTTCGTTTAAAAGTTTATATTGAAAACAGTTAGTTTTCTATAACTTTAATTTTATTTTTATTGCACCTGAACCACTAAGGCTTAAAAGAAAAAATCGGAGACGAAGAAAAATTAACATGTGCCTTTAAGTGCAAACTCTTTTATTCTTATGCAAAAATCATGCTCGAAAATGTCGGGCGATCTTATTTCTGAATTCTATTTTATCACAAAAAAACTTTTGTTTAAAGCAATCCTAATTCGAAGAACTTGGGCCGAATCTGAAGAAAGTTTTAAACTGATTATCTTGAAAATAATAATATGCATTAATATATTTATGCCTCTTTTAACTTTATATTAAAAAACTAGTTTTTCCTCTTATATAGCAAATTATTTTAACATATGCCTTGCGATCACTTATTTAAGATAAGGTGGAAAAAGGACGCCGGGTAAGCCTTTAAATTTATAAAACAAGGGAAATTCATTCGCAATAAAAATTTATTATTTATTTATAAAAATATAAGAAAAATTAATAAAATAAACTTTTTTTAAATATTTAGCTTTTAGTGTACTGATATATAGTAATTTAGAAAACTTTAATCTAACTAATACCTTACTTACCTTAAGTTAACTACTAAGTAACCAACTTTAAGCTCGATAAAAAGTCATACAGAGCCGGACAATTGACTACTGTCTAGGACATCACAATGTTTAAATATTAAGTTGGCTCCATTGAAAATAATCCAGGCATCAATCATAACTAGTTGACAAAAAGTAAACTAAAAGTTAACTTAAAGTTATCTGAGTTGTTTGCAGGGTATGTACTCGTATGTTTTAACAAATGTTAAGTAATGTGTCATTTAAGTAGACTGTTTTAGTGCATGTGTGTTGGTTTTCTATACTTAAAAACACTTAACTTAGTTTTTGTGTATCCTCAGCACATGAATGTGGGTGAGTATGAGAGTGTGCTTGGAAATGTATGTAGGCATTTTGAATTTTAATCTAGAGAAAGAGGTTGGATATCTACAGGGTGCGTTATGAATTCTACAAAATATTTAGAATTTTGGATGAACTTTTCTGTATTTTTGGAACCCATTTCACCCAGTATGAAAAAATTTCATTCAACACTATACAAATTTTTGGTTGACCTTGTGTTTTTATTATGATTTAAGGGCCAGTAAGAGCTTCACCTTTAAATTTAAAACATAGAAAATGATGACAGTTAGCTCCAACA
Organism: Pollenia amentaria; assembly: GCA_943735925.1. Classification (NCBI taxonomy): domain Eukaryota; kingdom Metazoa; phylum Arthropoda; class Insecta; order Diptera; family Polleniidae; genus Pollenia; species Pollenia amentaria. The sequence goes on from OX031008.1 coordinate 234,168,685, forward strand.
TATATTTTTTAAAAATATTGAAAGTACCATTTTTTTTAGAATTGTACTTTTTAGAATAGCACTTTAATTTAATTATATTAAAGTATATTTAAGCAAACTATACCTTCATCCTTTAAAATTCTACTTTCCATTTATGTAAACAGAATATAACAATTTAAGACGACATTCCGAAAAAATTTCAAGACATAGGAAGAAAAGGATGTGTAAATAATAATAATTATTTTTCAACTTCTTATTTATTTCACATACATACGTGACGATTACGCAAGATTTTTTAATCATTTTTATTTCGTTTTTTACACGATGTTAACTTCGTCTTGACGATATGTATAATCAACGGATAATCAACGGCTAAAATGCCAAATAATAAAATTAGTTTTTTTTGAAAATCTTTTTCGCCAGAAAATCTTTGTTAACCAGAGTCATAACTGTTATAAGTTTTTTTTTTTTATAAGTCTTATTCATAATATATTTTTTCCGTTGCAAATACCTTTTATTTTTGATTTTTTTTTGTTTTAACGGTGCCTGGCCATGAATATAGTCCTCCAAGTAGCCAAATCGGCAAACAGTTTCTTCTAATACTTTTTTTGACCTGATACTTAAAAAAACCGAAGCAACAAAGTGCATGAAGTGTTTGTTATTTATTTTTTAATATTTAAGTGGCTTGCATTTTGCTTTCTCAAGCGATCCTTACTAACAACGCACAGTGTCGTCTTGTTATATAACGAGTGGCCATAAATAGAACGAGACAACATTTTGCCAACTTGTTTATATTCATAAAAAATATCAAATTTTTCTCAATTTGGATTGAGTATACGCTTAGCTCGAGTATGCACTTTTTTAACTCGCTATGTAACTGATAACATTGCATGTTCCGAACTCAAGAATCAGGGTACCAAATATCCCTTTTTTAAAACTAAAAATATTTGCTTTTATTATCAAAGTTGTTTGTGCAAGTGCACGTGCCTAAAAAACTGAACGGGTAAATTGTTTTTATTTTGAGTTCTTGCGAAAACAATAAAAGCACTTTGTTTTTGTTTTTAATATGTTTTTTTCTTTACCCATTTACAACTACAATTAATGTTGGGAGAATTCTAACTAATTGTAGCGGGAAATGTAAAAAAGATAAAAACTCAACACTGATTTATTGTTTGGTATTTTGTTTAAGCTTTGATATCGTTGCAAACAAGACTTTTTGAGTGTTTGTAGGTAATTCTCATTCCCTCTGTAGTTTTGTTTGCTGATAGCTTTGGCTTTTCTAAAATTATTTAGGAGAACGTTTCCTGATGATCTGGCCTAAGCAACCAGTGAAATGCGCATAGGAACAGCTTATCCTCCAACAATAAATTTCAGTACTTTTTATCAATTATTTAAAAAGGGAATTAAGCACAACAAACAAAATCTTTTAATTAATAATCATTATATGTTGACTACAATCATGAATCTTATCATAATATGTTGCTCTTAGAATATGTTTACCACAACCATTTTTTTCTTTGCGTGTATTATTGGTCTATGGTGTTACCACATCAATTGTTGCACCCTGTATGTGTGCGTACACGAATGTTCGTATGTAGTCCCAGTAAATAATTTTTGCCGACAAATGCCAGTGTTGAACCAGAGCGGCGAATAACGTTGCAAAGAAAAAATTTGCTAAACTTGTTTTTTCTTTTCTTACATTGGTCAAGCACCAGTTCATCCAAAACTATTTACCTTTTATTCCAATTATAAGGAATCTATAAGTACAAGAACATTGTAAGATACTAACAAAATTATATGAAGAGAATTGTCGATATTAATTGAAAAGAAAATGCTCAAAGATTGTTATTAAAGTTGGCACAAACTCCTTATATATGACTAGAAATCATACAACTAAATTTGGAGATGATCGGTCCATAATTTACCATGCCCCATATAAAGCCCACTCTCGGAAAACACTTTAGTAAGCCTTAAACTGTAACGAATAATGCTTTTGAAGTAATGTTTGGTCTGTCATAGTTTCGAAAGACTAGAAATCACACAATAAAATTTTGATGATCTGGCCCAAGCAACCAGTAAAATGCATATAGAAACCAGCTTCCCACAACAATAAATTTCAGTGTAATTATCAAAAATAAAAATTGGAAATTTAGCATGTCGTAGAGAAATCTTATAAATAACAAATGTAAAGATTTTGGTATAAGTTACCATAGGTCCCATAAAAATTCTTACTCCCGTTGGACGGTATCAAAGATGCGGGCCAGCCGAGCTTGTTTATCCTAATTTTAGGCCGACAATTCTGGTAAGTGTTAGAGTGAATCAAGAAAATCCTTAAACATTTACGGCCTTATTTAGTAAACAAATTTGCATCCAAAATTCGTTTTATAAAGTCTTTATTGACAAGTTTTATTTTTTATTAATAAGGGCTTTAGTGCCTATCATTTTTATTATACAAAAACATTTTAAGGAAAAAATATTCTCTTACAAACCAAAAATATTTGAGATAGTTATTTTTTTAAGACCCATTGTCTTATAAGCATATCTTACGATTGTTGAGAAAATGTTGTGAAATGTCTGACAGAAATCTGTTAAATTTTCTGTTAAATGAAGTAGGAAAATATTCGATTGTCGTTTCATACTTTGTCTGACATTAGACATGTCGTCGTCGAAAATTGTTTACTGGGCAAACACGAATGATTGCGTATGCAAGTGTAAACTTTTTTGTGTTTGTTTTAAGTTCATTTTTTTGGTTTGTTATTTAAGTGGCAACATTTGTAACACATTTTACAAATTGCCTGGCTTTGTATGTTTGAAGAAAACTTTATTTTTTTGTTTTAGCAAAAAGTAAAAGTGCACTTTGAAATCAAGCAGTTTTACATACAATGGTTTTATAATAAAGTAATTCATTAATTTACTTCTTGCAAACCCACATTTAAATAGTATTTTTGCTAATTTGAGTTGTAGAATACCAATTGCTTTTTTCCATGCAGATTTAAAAGATTATTAACAGTCACCTTCTCTTTAAGGCTTGGCTGCAAATTATATTAAAACACATCATCATCATTTTTATATTTTTTGTTAATACAAGACTTTTAGAAAGTGTTGTTAAAAATTAAAAAAAAAAAATCAAATTAAATAATTTAAGGAAATTATATTAACAAAATTTTAAATGTGTTTTTGTTTACATCTAATTCTGTTAAAACTGAAGCCAATAACTTATTTTTTTTTTAATTTATTTGTTCATTGCGACAGAATTAAAGTTTAAAACTCAAAACGTACTGTATGGCAAACATTCAATAATCGATTTTGGCTACCGAGACACAGTGGGAGATTTTGGAAAAAAATTATAAACCATTCTCGATTTTCTAAACGGTTAGTCGATTGGAATTAAATATTAGATGACATTTAATGAGTTTTAGTCATGCTTAAGTTTTGGATTTGGGGATCAGTAGAGGCTCCCAAAGAAGGGCAATTCGAATTCTTATACAGTATTCTTACTTTTTGTCCGATTTTAAGTTCTTGAGTTCTAAAAAAAATTAAGCGACACTCATTATTTATCTCCTATAGTTTAGGGAATATCCGACTTTGAAAATTACAACTTACCTTGGTCTAGTATTTTGCAAATATTAGGCTTAAATATATCATGATTTTTTAATATTTTTGTGAATTGCCAGCAAATCAATAAACATTCTAAAAACTATTTTTTAATTAAAAAGTTATATGCATTTGAAGTTAAACTTCTGATAAAGGTCGTTTTTTTCTCTGTTTTTTAGCTAGTCAAGTACTCGTATTTTCATGTTTTTTTAAGAGACACTCTAATGCGGTGCGGCATTTTCTTTTACTGATCGCGGGCGACTGCTATTAAAATGGTTTTTTTTCTGTTTGCATTAAAATTAGATTTATATTTGCCAAATGTTTTCTTTGTTAATAAAAGTTATTATATGGAGATCGAAAAGCAATATCATTGGAATGAAAAAGCTATTTGTTTTTTAAATCAATTCATAACAAGGAGAGCTACACTGAAAAGAAATTCACTATATAGAAGTTATGCCATGTTTCCACGGTACGTGCTTCGCTCTCTATTCATGCTTCACACCCTAATCATGAACGAAGCAACTTGCTTCGCCATACAAAATTTTGAGAGCGAATCAGGTAGATTCATATTGAATCTACTTGCGAAGCAGAAAAAATTCCTCTCTACTCTAATATTTATCGCAAGTTTATCTGAACTAGCTGAATAAATCGTTTGTGTCAGCGTTGTCAACTCGGTGCGTTTTGTACCATTTTTGGTGCTTTTTTATATTTTTTATAATGATGAAAATATTAGCTTTATTAATTTGGAATAATTATTATAAATTTGTGATTTTTTTTTAAAAAGATCTAAACAGAATTTATTAAATGAATGTACGAAAATGTATCACCTTTTTATTAATTTTTTTTTCTAAATATATTCAGGGGTGTTCTGGAAATCGAAAAAACGCAAGTATTTTGAAGTTCTTTTTAATACACTCTTAATCCCATTTTGTTATAATTTTCTTATAGAATTCTGTATAATAAGAGAAATATTTGTATTGTATTGTATTGGAATTTCTTCTACTACAAAAATCTTTTTAAAAAAACGACTTTTAAATTCTTGCGTTTTGCGGTTTCGATTTCCAGAACACCTCTGATTTTCAAAGGCTGTTTTATTGTTATATTTTATTAATATGAAAGTATTAAACTTCTGAAAACAAACATTTTTTTTTAAATATTTTAATAAAAGGATAAATAGATAACTATTGTTAATTTTGAATCCGTACTATTAATCGTAGATCCCTTTTAAAAAAGTTTTGTATAGAATTTATGCAATTAAAAATAATATGTTATCTAATACAAATGAATACAAGCAAATTTGTTTACAACATACAAAATACATACAAAATTTATTAAAATTACTTTAATATCAAAAAATTTCGGTACATGTAATGTTTTCCTGTGTGCTTTTTCCTATGTGTTTTCCATAGCGTCGAGAATTTTTTGGCATTTCATTTTTATTTTTGAGATGGCTACTTCAAAAGTACCACTTTCTGCTTAAAATCTAATCTGATTTGTGATGTTTTGCCCTGATTTGTTGACATTTTTTATTAATACGCTCAGAAAAGTGTTTGGAACTAAAACAAAATTTTAGATTTTTGTTTTATTTTTTTTTTGTTTTAAATGTAAGTCAAACGAATGAGTTGTGCGCTCGTGTTCTAAAACAAGCAGTTACAGTTTTGGGCCAACCATAATAAACATAATCTTGCTTAACCTTCTGTCAAAAATTAACAAAAAGTCTCTAAAATGTATTTAAAAAAAAAACAAAAACAAAAAAAAAATAACATTTGATTCCTTATGGAATGTGCGATCGGTTTCGCACTTTGCTTAAGCAAATGTCAGTTTCAAAAAACTTAACAAAAATATGGTTCAATATGGTTTTACCCATATGATATACATGTATTCGAACAGTTGCTTAAGCCAACTTAAGCACATTATATTTCGGTCTTTTTAAAGCGGCACAGGGGCGCTAAAATTTGGTGAGATTAACTTTTTCGCGATTATACTGTATTTTTAATATTCAACTATTATGCAAAATTAATTCAATAAGCTTTTAAAATAAAAAAACAAAGTCTAAACTTGCTGCTTTTTTTAAATTAAGTGCTTTTTCTTCATTTTGGCGCGTTTCAAAAATTCACAGTTACCAACACTGATTTTTTTATTAGAGACAACTGTCAAATCGAAGCAAGTAGACAAGTCGTGTAAACACCACGATTCATTCGCATGATTCAGAGAGCGAAGCAGGCGATTCAAGTCGTCGTGGAAACAGGGCATTAGACTATATCTACCAAAAAAATTTTAACAAACTATACAGAGACGCTTAAAATTTTATATATTTAAATAAGAGTAAAACTCACCTACAAACTTAAATAATTTTAAGACTACGTTATATTTTTATTGTTGCGTAATTCTCGAAAAACTCTTTTAGGTACCCATACATTTTCAATAATTTTGAGTACTTTATTGCTGTTGTTATTTTCGATTTGCTCCAGATTATTCAATAATATAAAAACAAATTAAGTCGCAATTGTTTATTAAATGCATGTCAAAGTCAATAAAACCAACGCACACCACACATGTAGGTATTGAACAATGTTGTCAACACATAAACATTTTTTGCGTACTATAAATGAATATATATATATATATATATATATATATATTGTGCCACCTACTAATATATTATACATAGAACCAATTTAGTTTACAGTATCCATTATTGAACAATAATATTGCAAATATATGAATACCTTTATTCAACACTACTACTTTATTTAATTCGTTAGAAAAAAAATTATTTAAATTATTAAATTTCTTGAATAAAAAAATCGTTATTTTTAAAAGTACAGCTTTGTTCACACCTATTTTTGCAAAACGTTTGGCTAGATTAAACATCATTTAATAGTTTCTAAATTAAATTATACAATTATATTTTTACAAACAAAATTTAGTTAATCATTAGAAATTGTTAAAAATAAAGCTAAAGTTTGATCAATTTAATTTAGTGGCCCTCCTTTTTTGGATATTTTTCGAAAAAAAATTTGTTAGGTCTGTACATACCTTAAGGTGCTAAATAAATGGCAACTCAGGTGACGAGGTATAAAATTTTACTAAAAAAATAACGCAATTAACCAATTTATGGTGCGAAGTGTTTGCACGGGTTAAGTAGTATATTTAATATTTTGAAATAGTATATTATTTAGTTAGTACAGGGTCGCTCGAAATGAGCTGTGTGGCTTAAATTCTTTATAATTTTTAAAATTCTTTCTTTTCTTTGCATTTTCCGGCAGAATTTAAAATGAATAACTGCACAATCGTACAACGTACCAAAGTAATTGAGCTCTATTTGTCAAACTAAAAAATCCATTGTGTTGACGCAGCGTACATGTCGTGGATACTTTAATGTACGAATTGTACCCACAGCATCGCCAATAAACCATTTTTTTTAATGTTTTCGCCAATAAGGGTCTGTAAAAATCCTCCCTAGTATCGGAAAGAACCTACCGTAGACCATGCTAATAATTTTAAACGTGTACGGGAGAGCGTACATCATAGTCTTACAACATAAAAAAGAAGACCTTTGACACAGCGGTGGTCATTTCAGAGAATTTTGAATACACTTCACTCGGTCTCATGTAAAGTTCAACTTGTGCCAGAATTGAGAGCGACATATAACCACAAAGCCTTGACTTTGAGTATGACATTCGTTTCCATCCAGACTTTATTTACAATTTAATAATGAGCGTGAAGCCCATGTCATCTTAAATAGCTACTTCAATAAGAAAATCTGCAGGACTTAGCCTACGGAGAAGCACCAGAGACAATTACACCCACTTAAATGCACTATTTGGTGCGGTGTATCGCCCATATTACATATATGTTTATTAATTATTTTTTTTCAAATGAAATTGGTGTTTAAATAATTTCTGTCAAATTTAGTTAGGCCAGCTGTGGCAAACCATCCAACATTGTGGTTTCAACAAGATGAAATAACATCACTAATGCAGGTGCCAAAATGACTTTGGAAAAGGACAAGTTTGACAGATGCATTATTTGGCGCTCCAGTTGTTTGTTTTAGCGTACCTCTACGTTCACCAAATATAACAGGTCTTAACAGTTTTCTTTGACGATATTTGAAAAAAGGGTGTACGTTCACAATCCAAGAATGATTCCCCAACTAAACACAACATTTCTTCTGCGAAAAGTAATAAAAAATATGTTAAGAAGAGCACCGTATATGCGAATCAGATAATTGTTTTGAAGCTTATTAAAAAACATTCCCCAATTTTAAACTGTATTTACAAAAATAATAATAATCGCATAAATAAAAAAGTTATAAACAATTTAAACCATAAAACTCATTCTGCGCTACTCTGTTTTTCATTCTATGTGGCTTCTTCTTTAATGTGAAATATTATATTTAATGCATTAATTTCTTGTTGTATTTTAAAACAATGAACTATGCCTAACACATAACGTGCTTCACTTTTGAATTATTAAAAAAAAAAAAAAAAAAAAAAAAAAAAAAACACGTTGATTAGACCCATTTCAAAAAAATGATCCTAACTCTCCTTTCGAATAATTATGTTAAAGTTTCGACTTTCTAATGTAAGTACACATGTACCAGCATATGTAAAATGTACGAAGCACATACATACATACATACATCTTCACATTTGGATAAGTGGAAATTCATGTTTCCTTTTTTAAATGAAAACAAAACTGAACGCGAAGGAATGTGAGTGTTAAATGATGAAACTGAGCAGAACGAAAACGGCACCATTAAAATTAAACCTCTTATTTTATACACTTTGTTAAAAAAGTACGTATTTCAAATAATGACGCATGGAACCTTTCTTTAAGATTTATTTGTTATAATTGAAATTAATTATTATCGATGTATATAAATATTTTGCGCACCTTGGAAAACATGCTGTTTAATTAAAAGAAAAGTAATTATACGCCGCACAGTGTCATCATTTCATATATAAAGTGGACACAACTTTAAGAAATTGTCGTATGATAATAACATTTGCTTCAATTCCATATATAATGCCTATCAGCCATACAAAAATGTACTTGCGTGGCTCGCAAGAAGTCACTTAATCATTCAAAAGTTGCAGAGAGTTGTCGAACGCGTCTAACCTGTAATTGTCTTTTAATTCAGTAAATACACTCGTAGAAAAATGCATCTTCATATTGGTGATGCCCTAACTAACATCAGAATTGTGGCATCAATGCGGCAAAAAGTGACATTAATCCAATGGCGAACGTCATCATAAAATTTTGTAATATTTTATGCGTCATCTAACTAATTGCCGATAGAGTAGTAGTCTAAAAATCAAATTTTTTGCTCCTTCTTCGTTTTTAGATTTTTTTTAATATCAACTTTTACAATTGCTCTCTTATGTAGCAAACAAGTGGATTTTACGCTTGCAAAAGAAGAAGTTTGTGATAAACTTATCAAAAAAGTAGTCAGAAAATTAAAATTGTCATCTGTGCTGATTCAGCATAAAAACTAATTTATTTTTATTTATTTATAAGTTTTTTAATAAGAGTTACAAATCCAAGCAATTGTAACTTTGGTTTACAGTCCGTTGTAGTAAAGCAGACGAGATTGATTGGCGGGAATCGAACCCGCTCTGACCCTCGCTCTGACTACTAACCCTTAAAAATAAAAAAAATAATCATGAGTTGCTTCATTTTATGAAGTAAAAAAAAGGATTACACCTTTCAAAAGCTCGTTAATTAAACTTTTTTTGTGTTAATAATTGGTTCATATGCTTCTTTTTTGCTAAATCAATAGTACATAGTGCCGAACGGCATCTGACCACTACGACTACAGCTATTGCAAAGAGAATGTAAAGGTGGCTGCAGTACTAGAAGTAAAAGTATCGCTTAAAGTTCTTTAATTTTTTTTAAATATAGCTTATAGACTATTTAGTTAGTATGTTTCCATTGTAGTATAATCTTTGATATGTTTTAGTATTGCAGAGGAGTTTTAAAGAAAATACTCAATAACTTATTATGGAGTACTTAGTTTTATTGCTTTCTGAAATGAAATAATAAAGTTATAGGGTCTTGGCCGAAATCTCCCACTGTGCAATGCATAAAAATGACTGTTCTGTCATTACAACATAACACCTACTAAGATACCTAAATAAAAGCGTAAAGCGCTTTTTAAACATGAACAGTTGCCAATAGCCCTCCACATGTTGTAGCAAATAAGTAGCATATAAACAAATTATGAAGACAAAAATTTCATTTTCATCCCAATCATATTAAGAAACACGATTATGCATAACTCTAACACAAAAAAGAAAAAAAGTATTATTCTTGTATTTTCCTATTTTCCTATCCATTAAAACTTTTGGCCACGCTCACAACACTGTGCGACATTGAGTGAACACGGAGCTAAATTAATTAAGTAAAGATATACTTTATAACATAACGTACGCACGTGGATATCTTTTCTTTGGCCAATTTTCCCAACACAACTATTCAACATTGTCTTCACACAGAAAAGGTGTATGTTTTTATACAATTTTATATTCTGGGACAAAAAATTTGTCAGCAAACAATTTAAGAATAACGTAAGAAAAATTTTTAAGCAAAGTGTTTCAGTATATTCACAAAAAGTATACAATTTTAACTTACACAAACCCATTTACACACCTGAATACATTTAGAAAAGAAGCACTCCGTATTTTATTTTCTAAACAAATGAACGAAGAAAGAAGACCGAAAGAAGCACATTTTTTACATATTATTTTTATCCTTTGATTAAGTATTTGTTTGTGTAAAACATTAAGCTCGTGTAAATCCTGCTGTGTTCTTTTAGTCTTTGTTAGAGGCGGAAGGTTTGTGAGTTTGTGTATATGTGTGTGTATGGTATACATGTATGTATGTATGTATCTACATCAGTTTTGTCTCTTCTGCTATTTTAACATCTTAAAGTACAGAGATGTCTGTGTGTAGGCTCATCATAACTTTCATTTGTAAACTTATAATTGCGTTCCATTTTATATACTGCTTAATGCGAATGTATGTGTTTTTTGTTACATTTTTTATTGTTTTGTTGTTTCAGTGTTTTTTTTTAATGTAATTAAGGCTTATTATTTAAAAAAATTAGTTTATTTAACATCACATTCTCATTCCATTTTACAAACAAACATTGCATGTAAGTCATTTAAATTATTTTCATTTACGTTCACCAAATATACACAAGGCTTAAAATACATACATAAATACATTAAACCAGAATATACTTGGAATATTTTTTATTTAAGAAAAGTTTTTGTATTTTCATTAAAACGAGCATACCCTGCAATCATTTGGAAGATTTTTTTTATTTTTTTGATACGAGTATGTTACTAAAAGTTCACTACTTCGAAACACTTTTTTAGTGGCCGCCCTCACGCACTTTTCTAGAACGAACTCTAACCCGAACACGAACATAGGTAGATTTTGCAGAGTTCGGCTGAACCCGAACCGAACCCCAATTTTTTGTCTGAAATCTGAACAATTCTACTCTTTTAAATTTATTTATTTAAAACAAAATTAAAAGATAATCACACTTTAAAGTACTAAAACTATTTTATAGTAACAAAATAAGAAAATATAAAAAAGTGTAATTCACACGCAGAAAAAAACATTTTACTACACTGTCGTGCTTAGAAAATGCCTTTTTTTTATTTTTTTTTGATCCCAATAAATTCCTTAAAAAAGTTTCTACTCAATTATTATAAAATACTTCGTTAAAATGTAAGTTTGTAAAATATTTTAACTTAATTACAAGATATAACAACTCTAAATTTAAATCGAGAAAACTGATTTTAATTTTTGCACTTTCCTGCCTTTTTCCTAAGCACGGAAGTATAGTAAAGAAGTAAATTATATAATACATATCGCACTTAACCAACAAGAGCTTATCCAAATCTGCACTTAGTTATTTGTTTCTTTCAGCCCGACTTGTCGCGATACACCGTTATGTCCCAAATTAAGGCACTTCCGCTATATATGCGATAACTTGAAAACGATACACCATATTCAGTTAAAGAAATTCAAAATTGGTCAACAACATTATCTTTAACCCTGAAAGGTTACTTTTCATTTTAGTACATTAAAGTTACTCTTCGTTACTAATTCTAACGGAACGACTTAAAAACCATCAAAAAAATTTTAGTTAAGCATTTTATTAAAAAATAAAATTAAATAAAGCATAAAATATAAAAGTTTTGCTTCACTTTCAAAATTTTATACGAATTTTTACTAATTTTTGTGTTTTAAAATTTATTATTTTTTTACGCTTTTGTCATCAGCTTACGTTGTTGAAAAAAGAGCGGTATTATTCAAATACATCAAAATTAACACATAAAAAAGTTATATGATAAAGTGTAAATGAGCATCGTCGGTTCGACGAACAGTAACAATCTAGGGTTAAGCCGTGTTTACTTTGGTTTTTGTTCATAAAGAGGGTAGTAACTAAAAATGTAAAAATTTTCCCTAGAAGCCAAACTATTTTCAATTAAACATTTAAGGCATATGAAAAAAAAACTTTTAAGCCGACCGGCTTATTACAAGAAAGTAGATAAAATTAAGAGTGGGCAAATATGAATATTACGTGTCGGTCTTTTCAAAAAACCTTTGGAGTTAATTCCCTCTTTATGATCAAATGCGATATATTTGCCGAATCAAAAACATATGACTTGAAAATAGGCTAATATCAGGTTAGTTGTCATATCAAAGTAGAGCACGCTCTAATTGAATATTTTACACTAGAAATGCAGGCTGAAATTTACAGAAGCTCCTTTTTTTGCTTTTACACGGTACCTTAAGGAGTAAAAATGTAACCGACAGAATATATTCAATGACACCGTGCAGTTGAAGGTTTTTTTTTTTAAATTCAATAATTCAACGAAAATATGTTTCATGTTTAGATATAAAGTAAATTGATTATTACAAATGCAATCAAAACCTATTTCAATTCATACCAAAATTTCGCTATTTCAAACACCTAAATCTCGAAATACCGATTGTCGAATACCGGCCTGATATTGCAAACCCTATAAAGCATATTTCAAACAGTACAACGAATTTAGTTACTTGCAGAATGTGCACGTTTTATTGCATAAAATAAACATAATTTGTCAATAATTAATTATATCTCCGAAATTCGGGAATTCTTAGCAGTACATAAAACAAAAATGTTGTGCATCCTCGGGAATGTAAAAATTGGAATAGCAGAAGAAGAAATTTTATACTTAAGTAAAGAACTGTACACCAAATTTTTAAATAAATACATGTAATAAAATTTTTGACCTAAGAAATTTTTCGTACAAAATAATCAGTGATGACGTTAACGCGCTTTGCTATAAACAATTTCCGCTTCAATACATTTGATGCCAAGAAATACGGTTAAATGTAATTTGAAAGCAATATTCATGATAAACCCCAGAACTTACCATATAAATTACAATATTTTTAATAATAATCGCACATAATGAAATTTTGTATTTTTCCCCCTCATCACTTTCTGCACGAAATTGTGTTGTGATATTACTGGAAATTGATAATAACTCAATTTAGTGTATTTTTCCATTTTATATCAAATTCTTACACATATGCATATTCGAACACGAGTCCTGTTGGAAATTTCAACACAAAAGAAAATTGTTAAACTTTTAAAAGATATTTTTAAAAACTATTTAATTTTTTTCTAAATCGTAATATGTATATACATACGTTTCTCAAAAAAAAAAAACTTTCTAAAATTTTAAGCAGTTTAAAATCCGAACAATTCTTAGTCTTCAATCGAATTTTTTATTTGAAATCCGTATTCAAAAAATGTGTAATACACTCACTCATAGTGTATTTGCAAACGTAGTGCACAATTTTACAACACCGCAAAAACGTCTACATTGATTTATATCCAATAGTTTACCTTTTTCTCTTGCCACAAAACAAGCCACACTAACCGGTAACAATTGAAGATACACAGATGTATAAACAAATATTGTACCACACGGCGTAAAAAGAAATAGTGCAGAGGCCTTTCACTTGGCCTTCAATTGCTCACGTCCATTTTTTACACGGGACATCAATGTTCGTGTAAAAGGGTCGTCAAATCTTGTGGAGAAGACAATTAAGTAAACTAAAATAAGTTCGAGTGCAAGTAGATACAAAAAGAAGACTCTATGACTATTTTCACACCTCACAATCATTTTACGAAGCCATCCAAAAAGTGTTTTATTGATTCCCTAAACTTAATTTATAAAAACCATTTTTGTTTAAGGTAATTAACAACCTGTTGAGTCAAGCAAATGTTATCTAAATTAAACAAAGTTTTAATAGAAACATTTGTTACGTATGGAAACTTAAATAGAGGCCACTAAAGTAAAAGCCTCGACTTATGCTGCGTTATTTTCATATGGAAATGGAAGTGTTCGATAATCATATACAGATGAATATACGCATATACAACCTGGCATACAATAACACAAAAACATGGATGTATAAACAAGTAAGAGTGCTATATTCGGCTATGCCGAATCTTATATACCCTTCGCCATAGTGCACTTAATCAACAACTCAAAATTTCAAAAATTTTTAGTGGAAGCAAAACAAATTTTAATTCAACATTGAAGGCATATGAAAAACAATTTGAAAACCAACCGTTTCATTACGAAAAAGTCGACATAATAGCACGATGTTTTACCAGCGGGTATATCTGAATATAATTCACACGTTTTTCGAAAAAGTGAAAAAATAAAAATTTTGAGTTAATACCCTCTTGTTGATTAAGTGCCATAGATGTATATGTATATATCGAGCCTTTGCAATAGAGTCATAACTCAAATTTAAATTTTCTAGCACCTTACACATTAATTCTTCGCTCTAGGGTTGAGTATATAAGATATGGGCATTTTCTGGGGTCCCGAACGTACGTTCGTACGCTTATGATGTATAAATTATATAGAAAACAAAACTTTTCCTAGCATTTTTTTTTGTTATTCGATAGCATTTTGGCAGCTCTATGTTTAGTGCAAAAGATGGATTTCATCGAGTTTACGTTTTCATAATGATAGTTATAAACATGTGGTCACGAACGTACGCAAAAAAGTAGTCAACTTTGGCTGACAGTAGTGAAATGTAAAAATCTGCGAAATGGAACGGAATATTCAAAAGTGATAAATTTATTTTCAAAGTGTATTAATGCAGGCAGGTCTCTAGTATTTACACATAAAAATTTTATATTGGTTTTTGCTTAATTGGCTTAAGTACCGGTCGCGAACGTACGATTTTTGCATATGTTTTAACCGTTAATCAAACTTTTTTTGTTCTCCGTACACTTTTATCTTCTTAATTGATTGTAATAGAGTGATTTTGAAGAAAGAGTGCAAACATAACAAATTTTTTTGCATGTAAAATAATTAAATATAAAAATCTCTTTAGAAGTAGATTAAAAAGAATATATAAAATTTTCCAGTTTCCAGTCCGATTCCCTCAAGTAAAACAGTTGAGATATGCTTTGACAAAATTCTATTATAAAAACATAGACTTTTTTATATAATTATAAACAATAAAATACTATGATTATCAACATTTTATTTTTCCATCCTGGTTGACCATTCGGAGGAAATGCCCATATTTGTATGAAATGTTAAAACACAATATGAAGAAATTATATGGCGATTAACTCCACATTATTAGCTAGTAGGCGGCCTTATGTTCCACTGGGTATTAAAGAATTAAATATATTAGCTTAAAAATCAGGTTTTTTGAGTTATGACTCTATTGTAGCAAAGGCTCGATATGTAAACCGGTACGTTTCGTCTACCAAATTTGGACAATTTGAATCTTACTGTTCTTTAGATATAAATAAATCTATTTAATGCCACGCTCACTTCTCCAATCCCGCCCACATTGAGATTCTTGTACCTTATTTGCAAGCTTTTGCTCTTGCCGTTCCCCAGATAAACATTAATTTATAATGTCCTTAAATGGGCAGTGACCCAGTTCTTCACTGTGTATTGAAAACCAAGATGCTTACACCTTATTTGGAAACCTTTGCTCTTTTCTTTATCCACACAGAAAAAAGTGTTTTATCAATTAAAAAAATGGGTTAGAAAGTATTTAAATTTAATTAATGTGATAATTGAATCAATTCTTTTTTTAGTTAAGAGAAAATTAAAAATTTAATTTTGATTTAATTAACATTTTAGTTGTTTTGAAATAAATTTTCAATTAAAATTTTAAATTAATAACCAAAAATCTTAACTGACTTTTTTCGTTTAAAATTTAAGATTTAAACATGTAGAATTGTTGTTGGGAATTGTCAATATTTATTTTAATAAATTAACACATTGTTTGAAAAGGCAAAGTTTTTTGATCACTTTTTTAATTAAAATTAAAAATATCATTTATTGAAAATATTTTTTCAAAATTTTAACATTTTTAGTAATCAATATAATCATTTTGGTAATAGGTGCAAAATCAACAACTTGTTTGCTTGATATTATGAATTTGGTGATTGGAGAAATGTAATAATTTACAAAAAAATAACAATAAGGGATTTGTGGATATAATTGGAGACAGTCATGGTTTTTGGCTCACATGGCAGTCATTTATGGACTGATCTGGCTGAATTTCAATAGCAAGATTTAGTATATGTGACATAAATAGTCCCCATCATATCTGGGGTCTTCGGGAAACCCATTTCACGGAGATCGTTTAATTAACTTCGCTGCTCATAAGGACTCAGAATATCAATCAAAAAGAAAATCAATATTGTAGGTTTTACAAACGGAATGACAAACTTATGAATACCCATTTACCTTCGGTGAAGGGTATAATAAACGTATATAAACTTACGTATGTATGTATGCTCGCAAATGCAATCAAAATCAATGACCGAAAATAATTTGTTGCAATAAATGTTCCCAATAGCCAGTCATTCACAAAAATCAATAAGAATTTTATAATCGACAAAAACTCAAACATACGATACCGATACGATACAAACATTTTTAACCGAATTCATTACAGTACAGCGCACAACTGCTCACATCACTGTCTGATATACACAGTGTGATATTCTTAGGATTTTTTTTTAACTATGAGTGAATATTTGCATATATCTATGTATGTGTGTACATAAATATGCACGTGTGCATGCTAATGTTGTTTTAAAAACTATCAGTCCATTTTTGTTAATGGCACCCAAACTTTACGTACATACACAATTTAAGTCCTATAAATCGTACGCACTTTTGATTTCCATTAATAAATGACTTGTTAAAATGTACGAGTATCTGTTTCAAGTTGCAGAATATATTTTATAAATCTAGATTAATTACTTCCTAATGATTGCGTCATTACACATCTCCTACTCCAGGAAGTCGCCCACAAACTCACTATCAGAAACATCTTAAGTAAAAAGAAACTTTGACTTCTTGTTGCTCGTGCAAATCAAATGTTTTTTCGTTTGTCACTTATCAATAACACTTACCCACAATTTTTTTGAGATACAACGATTGAAATGTAAAATCTGTTGCCATCTAAAACAGACACACACTTTTCTCGATTGCACAATGGTATAAAATTACTTTTTCTGGGCCAAATTTAAAATTTTCAATTGCAACTTTTGCAAATGTATATTATTACAGGCAAATAGGGGACTTAAACAGGTTTGCTTTAAACTTTCCTTTTATTTGAAACACTTTTGAGGCGAAATTATACAAAAATTACCTAACAATTTTATGATCAAAAAATAGTCAAAGAAAAATGGTTTTTGTTCCATTTTTGGATAATTACACAGAAATCGGCCACGCTGCTATTTATACAATACAAAATATTCACAAGATACTTTGTTTGGTACTAAGCTGGAAAAGTTGCCAATTTAGGACGATAATTCTTTTTTTTAGCGACCTTCTGATTGAATGAGTACATCCTGTCGTACATCTTCTCCTTAAGCGGGTGTGACTGACATTTTTTAAAACATTTTATGACCTGTTTCTTTTTGCCGATGGTACATTGAGGTTTTTGTAATTGTTCGAGTTTTTACATACCAGGGTGCGGATATGATGATCCGTAAATTTTGTTTTTGCGCCTTTGGATTTTCTCTATATCGAAATGCGAGGAAGTGCCCCATTACTGAACACCATACCACCAAATTGGGTTAAAAATAGAGTTGCACAGTATGGCTGGGGTTTTGAGATCTTAGTTAAACTAGATTTAGTTAATCTGAAAACAGATTTGTGCCACCATTACCAACTTAGTATACAAAATTTTGACGGAAAAGCTTAGTTTTGCTTAATATATTGGTCTTTAATGAAATCATAAAAAAATCACATATCGGCGGAGCAGTCTGAGTTTCTGAGTATGTTAAACTAAGCTTAAACTTAATCCACATCGAGAAAACCAGGCCTAAGTGTTTTCAATGCAGATTAAGGGAAGATTTTTTCAAATTAGAAAAAGTTTTTTAATTGCTGTTAGTTTCATTTGAAGTAATTTTGCCTCTATATGACATTTTCATGTTAAACGTGTATCAAGATATTCTACATTCGCGATATTCTACATTCGAATGTTGAGGTATTATTTCATTATTGATTTTAATGGGAGAGTAAATGTTAAATGTTGGTATACAATTTTATTCATTCCCCTTTATTAGGAATATCAAAAACTCTTATTTGTTTTTAATAGCCAATTTACACTACAACGAAATCTAGTACTTTCGAGATTTCGAGCCAAATCTAATTGTTCTTGACTAGATTTCCCGTACAAAACTAAATCTACTCCGTAACTAGATTTTGACGAAATCTATTCGAAATCTAGTAGTACTTATTGATGCAACTATGTTTTTCGCCATATAGCACTAAAAACTACTTCCCTGCACAAGAAAAAAATGACATTTTAACAAAAAACAAAACAAAAACATTAATAGCTGCTTGTTAAAATTTTTAAAAAAAAATTCAAAAATTTTGTAAAATAGTAAAAAAATGCAAATGACAAATAATATTGATAAAATAAATGAAGTTGATTATAAAGAAAATGTAATGCAAATTTTTAAATGGTTATTTCTTTATATGTAAGTATGTGTTACACAAAAAACTTTCAGTCGGCGGTTTTTGTTGTGAAAACCAAATCTCGCTAATGTCAAACAAGTATAATGTAAACGATCTAGATTTGGAGGAAGATTTCAAATGAAATCTACTAGATTTCGATGTAATGTAAATCCCTATAAGTCCCTGCTTTAGGATATTTAAAAAAAAAATGCAAATATAATTTAGAAATTTTTTTGGTCTATAACTAGAATATTTAGAATGTGATCAATTCATTATAATAAAAAAAAATTAGATATGTATGTATTATATGTGAAGAGTTTCTAATTTTTTCGAGTATTACAAACGTTTAGTACTTTTATTTATCATATGCCATTAATATTAAATTAAAGATGGTTTTGCTGTTTCTGAAAATTTTAAATTTTAAGTTTATGCATTGAATTAAAAATGGTTTTGCCTCTACTCAAAATTTTTAAATTTTGAGTTAATACCCTCTTGTTGATGAAGTGCGATTTGTACTCTTTTAGAAGGGATTCGGTAGAATTTCAATATCTTATTTTTCCACTCTTGATATTGCCTTCAATATTCTTAGTAACATGTTGTCTACATACGCAATAAACTTGGAAATAATTATGTCCACCTGTGAACCACAGAAACATTTATGTGCACATATATTGCGGAAAATTTGTACAAAATTTGTTTGGAGAAATGGCGTGAAATTTGTGTTTCGTGCGATCTGTGTAGATATAATTAAGCTTTTGTGTATTTTATATATAGTTTAGAATTTAACCCTGGATGGTTACTGTTCGTCGAATCGACGAAACTAATTTACACTAAGAGCTAAAGACGGAAATTTAAATCCAAAAAATAAAGCTAAATTGTTTTTTAGATTTATAATAGTAACTTTTAATTATTTCGATATTTTTCATAGGCTAATTAATGTTAATGTTCTACTTATATTTATATAAAAAATGGTAACATTACGGACTAACTGACAGAATTATTCATTATCGCACAGCCTAAACGCCTGAAGCTAAAAAGCTTACATTTCTACCGAAGGTTATTCTCTCGCCAAATCGATCCAATTAGGCGGGATTTTTGGAAGCTCGAACGGTATAAAAAAAAAAGGTAAAACATTTAAATTCGCTTATCTCTTATCTCCTAAACTAAGAGATACAAAAAAAAAAAAAATATTAATACTAATCAATGGTCATTAAGAAATAAGCGGGCAGGTGTCTGGTACTTTTTTAAATTCGACCCTTTTGGGGAGTAAACCGGTAAAACCTGTATATTAGAACTTTTTTTGTCACCTCATCTATCCTTTAAGCCAATAATACGAATATGAATTTAGTACTTTTACGAAACTCAAACGTTTAAGGAGTGAAAGTCTTACCTTTTTCTGGTACTTTTTTACAGAACATTTTTCACCATTCATTGCCATGTACGTATTAAATTATGGACTCCCACTAAAATATTGAAATTTTTAATCGTTCTATGAAGAGTAAAAAGTAACAAGAAGGAGAAATACGGAAAGTTAAATTTCATTATTTTGCTTTTCCATTCTACGTGTGATATTTCTTGAATATTCTATAATATTAAACTTAAGGTATGTTCATACCTAACCAATATTCGACGATAAAATCCAAAAAAGCGTGACCAGTAAATTGTTATCACTTAAGCTTTATTTTTAACAATTTCTTATTATTATCAAAGTTGTTTTTGGGAATACAATTATTTATTAAATGATTTTATTTTTTGTGCTGAATATTTCGGCACTCTGTTGTGTGCCTTCTTCAGGGATTTTTTTTTTTGAATATTTGACAAAATATTAAAAATTTTTAATAAATTTAAAAAAATTAACAAATTTAACAAATTAAAGAATTCGTTCACTTACGTAATAGCATGTTCGCACGGCAGCGTATTTTCGTAATTCGCTCTCTTATTAGTAATTCACAGCCCAATTATGGTCCAAATTACATAATTCGTCATACAAAAGTTTGAGAGCGGATTATCTCATTTGTACGTAATTCTATTTTAATTACCCTGGGGATTACTTCAAAATCAATGTGAGCTCTAATTTTTATCGGTTTTTTACCATCACCAGCTGTCAAAGCACTAAAATTTCGCTATATCTCCAACAATGGCCGCTCGTTGCATTGACTCCATTTGCTTACAGCTTTTCTATTTACTGAAAAAATAATTATCTTATATATTTTTTTGAAAAAATATTCTTAATTTACTTTTTCTTTCCATTCTTAACACATGTAACATCAAACAAACAATTAAATTTAGCAATAAACAAAAATAAGAAGAAGAACTGCCAAAACCGATTACGAAAGTGCCGTGCGAACACGGTAATCCAAATAAGTAATAAACACAGAGAGCGAAGTAATCCAAAGCACCGTGCGAACATGCTATTAGTGTATCTCCGTATGTCTTATTACGCAGCGCATAAATGTATGCTTACTTTTTTAAATGTACCACTTATGCTTCGTAAAATAAGAAAAAACTGTTAAAAAGTTAAGCGAAAGTGTTATATGAGATTTTAGTTGTTTTACAGAAAAGTTTAAAGCAAATTTATAAAAAAGTCTGTAAGGATATTTTGTAAAACCAAATACATTTATAATTAAAAATAATTTGTATTTCTAATCCCACCTTTGTCGGGGTTAATTTAAAACTTCAAAAACAATCAAATATTAAATTCAAATACCCCACTGTTAAAGATTTTAATGTTAGTAAAAATTATACTCTTTTACGCATTTAAACGTATGTTAGTGCATGTTCGTTCAGGCTCTTAATGTTACAGCAATAGCGACACTTATGATGCTTTCAAATACTCTCGGGAGCTTTTAAAAGCGGATTTCACTGTTTGTTGATTTCTATATGTAAGTACAGCAACATTTTTATATATTAAATGATAAAGAAGTTAAAAAGTGTTTTATTTTATTCTCCTCTGTTTTTTTTATTTTGCTGTGTCAACATTTCAACATTTTTCCTTTATTATTTTATTGGCCGTAAAAGCCGCCTAAATTGAATTTCTTTTGTCTTCTTTACAAAGAAAAAGAAACAACTTATTCTGTAATATCTCCTTTTCTTATGTAAGGATAATCAAGACGTGTTTATAAACAAAAATATGGGTGTTTCCACAATTTGATATCATTCTATTCATGTTAATAAAAAATTAATAACAATTTGAAGAAATACAGAACAAATTTAAAATTTTCAAAATTGAATCGCTAAGTGCAGAAGGAGAACATTAATTTTGCGATAACCAAATAGTTAATAATAATAAATGCAAGTATTATATGGCTTGAATTCTTTATAAATTTTTAATTATTATTTTGCTTTGGGGAATTAATTATAAATGACAATATAATCGAACAAAAATAATTACACCCAAAATTTTGCAAAAAGTTATGAAAATTATTTTAAAAAAGCAGAAAATGCGAAGCAGAAAATGGAAATCATGTACAGGATATAATTTTTCAAAGCTAATTGAAAAAAATGACCAAAAAATTTATTGAATTACAAAAACAAGAAACAAATAATAATAATCCCATAAATAAAAAGGTGATAAACTACTTAAACGATATAGGTGGCTCATACTACGCAACCCTGTATTAGTTCATTGTGGTGTTAAAATAATTTTAATTTTTTGTTTAAAGCTTCAAAAATTGTTTTAGTTAATGATTTATCAAAAATTGATGTATTTTTGACACAAAATATTCATTTTTTAATTTTAACGAAACGTTTTCTTTTCACAAATTCAATATTCAAAGTTGCACTTTTTATATTTTTATGTTTTCCAAAATGATTTTTTCATGATGCTTTAAATTATGGTAAACAGTCAACATCTGTTGGCTATCGAAAATTGTAATTGGATTTTGTTAGAAAAGCTCTGAGTAACAAAGGCAGAAGGTATTTGATGTTAATGACTTCCAATGTAAATGGAATTTATCGAGTTTTTGCAAATATTTGTGTGCATTTTTGTTATAGCCAAATAAACGTAAAGTTTTGGTAAAACTACATAGAAAAACTTTAATGAGAAATGAAAACATGTGTTTGTAACGAAGACATAAGAATGTGTGAGTGATGAACGAAAACTTAACATCTGACAAGACCAGAGCATAATCTGACTCTTACTTTCAAAAAGGTTTGTAAAATTTGAAAAACGTATAAAATTCCTTAATTTATTATTTCACGTTGATATTTTAGAAGAAAAAAAATTAAATATTTAAAAAACACAACGCTGTACAACAAAAAAATCGGAATTTTATTTTAAGGGGGATTCGAGTTTACTCTTTTTACCTGCTCGTGCAACATAAAGGCATATTAAACTGTGTGTTCTTTTTGTCTGAGGTATAAGTTATGTTCAGCAACTTTGTAGAAAATGTCAAGGCATTTATTTTTGAGGAACTAGTTAACCTTCTTTTTTTTTCTTTTTGGTCTTCTTTATTAGTATCCATTTTCAGAACCCTCTAATTTGGGAAACAGTTGGAAATTGTTGTACAGTGTAATTAAAGTACTTTTGATTTCAGTTGTAACAATTTTTTTTACAAAATTACGCCAAAAAAAGTTTAAATTGTTAACCTAATATTTAACATATTTCGTTTAACTACGAACATTTAACGTTCTTAAATACGAAAAAGTTTTTTTCTAATATCCTTAGAGATTGAAGAGTCTTCTTTAAACACAACCTAAATACCTGGTACTTTAGAACGAAGGTGTTGAAGAAATCATTTTATTGGATTTGATTCTTTAATGTTATTTTGCTTACTTCCCTTTATTTTCATTTCGGATGTAGACATTCTTAAAAAGTACATGGCAATACTTACAATTTAAATGTGCGACTTATTTATTTGTAATTCTTAATACTGAAATGTTGCAGATAAATTCTTATGCTTACTTCCCCAAATAATGAGTATGAAATTGCTTGTTTGCTTAGAAAGTAAATCGATTTGATTTTTTATCTAACATTTATTTTGATACTGTAACAATCAGTAACGAACAGCAAAAAAGACGTTCTCTTGCATTACGTAAATTCTATAGAATTGTGTAATGATGATACGGTTAGAACCCTGCTTCTTAAGATTTTCGAAAGAATTCTACTCAGAACAAGGCAATTAAAAATATACAAAAATAATTGGGGTTTTTAACATTGTAAAGTATTCTCAAAATGTCCTTGATCGCTAGACCAAACCTATTTTTCGTAGATATATTAAAACATTTCTATAAAATGACAATTATGTGTGATACAAAATATCGGCCAAATGCTCGCCACGGCTTCGGTTGTATACATCTATCGGATGGTCCATATTTTCAATGACTCTCACAGAAAAAAAAAAATTTAAATTGATTTCAATTAAAAAATTTGTGATATTTATTAAATTTGCACCGGTAAACAAATAAACAGAATCAATAAAATAACTTTATTTTTAATTATTTTTGATGTTTTAATTGGTGAACATTTTGCGAGAATTTTTTCTGTGCTGAGACATAATCAACGACATTGAGTTGATGTGCCGAATTATCTCATCCTTTAGCTCTTGAATTGTTCTTGGCTTAGTGACGTATACTTTTTCTTTTAATTATCGCCAAAAAAGAAAGAAGTCATACGGTGTTAAATCAGATAATATAACACGGCGATTGAATTTATTGTGGAAAAGTGCCATTGTTTCGTTGGCTGTGGGGCAAGTGGCATCATCCTGTTGGAGCCACATATCGTCCACGTTCTTATCCTTAATTTCTGGCCACAAGACGTCCGTTATCGTCTCGTGATAGCAAACTTCATCTGATAAAAGATAGTAGTAAAGAAAGGAAGGAAATCTGATAAAAAGACTAATGTAAAATCGATTGGAATATTTTATTTTTTATAGCAATTGGAAAAAATACCTCAATAATTGTTTGTTATAATTACCGGAAAAAACTTAAGATATCAACACAATTGTGAATGTTTCTTGTAATTAAATTAATGAATACAACAGAATAGTCAAAGGATATTTCCATACAAACTCATTTTTACATTTTCAAATAATTAAAAAAAAAGTTACAATACTTTGGAAGTATATTTTTTTAGCAACGTTCGATATTTGTAAAAGCATAATAAAATTGCTGTATAAAACATTCTAAGTTCTATGTTAATGTTAAGCAAAAATTAACGAGGATGTCTTTATATTAAGTTTAGCTATAAATATACAAAAAAATCAAAAAAGCCACTCAAATTCACACGTTCATGAAATGACTTTACACGCACACACCTCAAAAAAGTCTTTCATGGCGTGTTAACACTAAAAAGTTAAATCCTTTTTAACAAGTCTAGAATACGAAAAATATAAACGGGGATGGTTGTAATCCAATCAAACCAAAACAAAATGAAATGGCTTTGCAGTCGCAGAAACAGAAAAGGAAACGGGTGGACTTAAACGTTCACGCGTTGAAAAGAAAGTATTTTTTTGAAGGTTTTTTTACTTTTAACTTTGAAAAATGAATTGTAAATATAATTTGTTCTTTTACGACAAAAAAAAAAAAAAAATTAAAACAAATATATTAATGAGATGATTTTTTACATTAATTTCCACTGTTACGAAGGGGTTCTTATATAGATATTTGGTTTTTGTGGTTTTGTTTTTAATATTTATTTATTTATTGGATCTTGATATACATATAAAATATTAACTAACAATATTTAATTAAATCTTATTCTAATTTTTTATTTTATGTTCTGCGCCAGTGCCGGACGATTTCTCTTCACTTATGTAACCCTTTAGCGTTCTTCTATTTGGACAAGTCCTGTGGTATCTCTTCTCCTTTGGTCGATGCCAGGCAATGAGCGGCGAGCGTCTGAGCGGTGTGTGGCAGAGCGGCGCCTTTGAGCCGCAACTGGCTTATTACCGAACGTCATTTCTGAGCGGTTAGTTATTAAAATGCCATTGTCAAGAGAAGTTTGTTTAATGTTTTTACGCAAAAATCGTATTCACATTTATAAGAATTTAATGCATTTATCAAAAAAAAAAAAAAAAAAGAAGAAGATTTGGTGTTCATCCTATAAATCAAACAAGGCGAATTTAACCATTTATATACAAATCTTCGCAAATTTCCAGACAGATTTTGGCAATACTGCCGTATGTCTGTAAAATCTTTTGATTTGCTATTGCAACTGATTGACAAAACAAAGAAAAGAAATTTCTGCAGAGCAAAGGCTTGTTTTAACTTTGAGGTACACAAGTTTATTTTTTATTTATTATATTTGGATTGTGTATGTAGACATGTAATTTATTATTTGCAGATTTCTAGCTTCAGGACATTCCTTTTGCAATTTGGCGTTTGCTTTTCGAATGGGTGGAAGCACCGTCAGCAATATAATTTCAGAGACATGCATTATCATATGGGAAAAGCTTGTCCAGGAATACATGCCTACACAGAAGAGTACCTTAAAAAAGTGATAAGCGAATATTACAGGCTTTGGAGGTTTCCCAACTGTTTTGGTAGCATTGTCAAATTAAATGTCCGTCAAATTCTGGGTCGCATTTTTTTAATTATTTGCATTATTTTTCTTTGGTACTGCAAGGTGTAGCTGACAATAACAAAAAAATTTATTACAATCGAAGTGGGAGAAAGAGGAAAGCAAAGTGATGGCGATACTTTTGCTGGATCTACATTACTAAAATCGCTTGAAGCAAGTAAATTCAATGTCCAGTCAGCACAACCACTGCCTGGGTCAAATATTGTTGTACCGAATTTTATTAATTGTGATGAACCGCACCCATTTAAAACGTATTTGTTAAGACCCTACCCTCGTAGAGATTTGAATCCGAAAACTGAATTTTTCAATGAGCGTCTTTCAACGGCAAGAAAATGCATTTGGAATTTTAACCTCAAAATGGCGTTTTCTACAAAAAAATATTGAAACAAAACCAAAAACTAAAATTCATTTAATAAAATTTTGCATGCATATTGCAGAATTTTGTACGATAATGTGATGGCAACGGTGATCTTGATTATATACATTAAAGTAACTACAACAGAAAACAATGACAATGAAACAATCAGTAGAATTATTGCTAGTGCTGGGCATATTATTAATCAATGTTAGTTCTTCAGTACTGCTGCTGATAGGCCTATTGTTTACCAATATAATTTCCTCCTCACTCAGAAGATCCTCAATAATAGAATTTAATTCAATGTCTGGCGTATCTAGCACTCTTAAATTTCCTTCGGTGGGATCTGGAGTTCTAGAGCCAGATGTTACTGGTGGATGAAGCCGCTCAGAAATGCCGCTAATTGCGTGGCCACTTCAGCAGTATTTCATATGTTTAAATGGTTTGCTGCTGAGACGCCTGCCGCTTAGCCGCTGATTACGTGGCCTAGGCCTTAGGCGGGTGTGGCCTCAATCAATTAGAATATTTCGAGCTAGAGAATTTTGGTGTAGTTCAAACTTTTTTAAGTATTTTACGGAATATCTCGTAATCATAGTTTTAACCAATGGCCCATTGAGATCCATGTAAATATTCTGAGTCGATTGCGCATGACAACACAACTGAATTTGAGTTGCCAGCAACAAAATAAGATAACGCCGTTGCTTGATTTCACTGCTGGCAACTTGACTTTAGTTCAGTTGCCTTCTTTTTAATTTCTTAATTAATACAAATAAAAATTAACAATTATAAAGGCTGTTTTTTTAGCTGCATGAGAACTTACTACTTCTGAAAATAAAGTTGTCACCAAATTGATTTTGCGTTGGTGAATAAATGGCTGAGCTATGAGCCATTTATGACTGCCTCTAACAAAACCCATAAGTCCCATGTTGTGGTTTTTTTCTGGGAACATCCGTAGAGATTCCGCTGGTAAAATATGAATTTCGCAAAGTCCATGCAAAAAATATTATGGAACGGTAAAACCATCCAAATCCGCTTGAAAGGCAACTTTCTCAACTTCAAACGCGAACAAGTCTTGAAGACCCCACCTTTCACACCGCTAGATCGAGGAGTGGGACTAATTTTTAGTTTTCAAGATTTTTACTACTACCACCGTACAAAGAACTAACTGAACTGCCCTGAAATATTAAAGTTAAACAATAATTTTTTAAAGCTCTGTATATATTGTTAGCTTCATGAGAACTTTCGACACCATTAACACTATACTTTGACAGTCTTGCAAGTTTGACAGTTTGGCAAGTCATCATGAATCGTTTAACGCTAGAACAACGCTTTCAAATTGTGAAAATTTATTTCGAAAAAAAAAAGAAATATGTTCGCGAAGTTCATAGAGCACTTTGTCCGTTAAACGAAGTTCATTTCTAGTTGAGTGGCGACGTCAATGCGAAGAAGTTTAGAGTTCCAAAAATTGGAGACATACGTGTTGAAAACTCGGTCACCCCTACACATAATAAAAGATCTAATAAGTGTACAAGAGTTGTCTTTTGGAGCGTTTGTGAAAACCTTAAAAGAACATTTCGAGAATGATGATCCTCTGTCCATCCTACGATGTGGTTATAGAAGAAGTCTAGATACACCTGAGAGCTTCTTATTTGTCTAGAGACGCAGATCCGCTTGTTTAATGTCGCAATTAAATTTTATAACCAAAATTTAAGAACACGGCGCAGAAATACTTTAGTTTTTAAATGTGTTCAGTTACATTAGAGAGACCATTTTCCACTACAGGTCTGCTTCCAGCGGAGTTGCGAAATCATCTATCTCCGCAAAAGTTGAGAATGCTTGGTTTTTGGAACAATAATCTTATTAATATTAATTTTAAATACTGTGTTTTTTTAAATTAATTGATTTTTGTTAATTTAACCACGAATTCAAATTCAATTCGTTGTTCCTTAAATCTTATTAGTCTGGTACTGTATTCAACATTTCCCGTGAAATACTGTCAATACTCATATGATAAAAACTTGTACAGAATTTCTATGAAATTATATTGATTGAGTTGTACTCTGTTGAATTTGTGAAAAAGTTACGAAATGTTTCTGGCAACATTTTGTTCAACTGCGAAATAATACAACTACTGGTTCACACTGTTTAAGTTATAGCCCTCAAGATCTTTTCCTCTATCTCCTAAAAACTCAAGACTTGAACTCAAGAATATGCTGCACTTATTTCACGTCGTTTTTTTTTTCAGAAAATAAAATTCTTGGTATGATCTGATCAATTAAGTCATTTGAATTTCTGTTGACATTTTTTCAAAACAAATTTCACTTCTTGGACACAAATTTTAACTTTTCGTGTTTTATTTTATCTGATTTATATTTTATTGACTTTGTTTTTTTACAAACTGACATTAATTGTTGAAAATTACGCAAACATTAAAAAGTTTACCCATTTGCACAAATGAAAATTAAAAGCGAATTTATGAGCCCCCTTATTGCTTTGTTAGAAAAAAGTCAAAAAAGCTATATCTTCTACCCCCAAACGGTAGAAGATATAGCCTTCTTATGAAGATTTGTCATTGGAATAGGGAAAAATAATTTAAATCATTAAGAATCTGAAAAAAAAGTTTTTTTTAAAATAAATTTTGAAAAGATAAGACTTATCCATTTTGTAATTAAAGGGTTACAGAATTGAGAGCCCCTGCATATTTTTTTTTAAATTTTACTGCATTGATGTCATTGCAAATAGAAGTATTTACCAATCCGTTCTATGTTAATGGACCACACTTAATAATATTAATTGTAATCAGTTTTTCATTCACGGTTTCTTTTTTCTTCTCTTTCTTTAATTTCAAAATCATTATCAGCGTTGCCGTTGTGGTTACTTTTATTCGAAATTGGTTTCTAATTTTTTTTTTTTCAGTACTAGCAATACACGAGTCGCTTTTCTATACTAAAATAATAATAGTGAATGGTGCGTCAAACACTTATACTTCGTTTCACTTTCGTTTCACGAATTTTAAAGAAGCTTATACTCTAAGGCCTAATACGTCAGATCACGTTAAACCCTCTTTTTGGTTTAAAATTTGTTAAAACCTACAAATCTATAAATCGGTAGACTTATAAACCATCTTAAACGTATAAAATTGGGCGTTTAAACTTCCAATACACACCACATGAGTTTTTTTTTTAACTACATATAAAACATGGGATATATAAATTTAAGTTTAGTTTCTACTAATCCAGCAATTACACATTCATTGCTTTTTAGCCACAAGAGACTAAGCCATATACCCCATCTGCTGCTTTTAATGCTTCATAGGTCTAACTGAATACTTCATAGGTAAAGGGTGTTTCCCTCTCCGATGCCATCCGAACCAATATGATTCCTTCTATTTATTTCTACTGAGCTTAAATCATCTGTCTATAAAAGATCTACCGCATGATTTAGCTCAATTTTTAACAACAACCCTGCTCAAAAACAATTTGATGACTGATTGCGTAATAAAAATATATAATTTCAAGCAATACAACCTGCATGTAAGGGATTAACAGAAGCACTTTGAACTTTGTTCGTGAATATTTTTCTGTGAAATAAACATTTTAATTATTTACTTACCACCTGCTTACTTATAATTTATTTATTTATTTAAAAAAAAAAATTGTAACTTCTACAACAAAACATCAGTCTTAAACAGTAGAAATCTTATGGTGTTATTTTGGAAACATGGAAAATAATAAACTTAAGTCTAGGTATGGTTATTACAAAATTGATATAAATAAAATTATTGAAATTAAACCAAACAAATAAATAACGAAAAACTACATATCAAAATAACATAAATACATTTATAAAAAATCAAAAAATATTGAAAAATATTGAACTATACCGAACTATAAACAAACTTGTTGACTACGAGTAATATTTAAATATTTCTTTCTTAAATTGTAACGCATTGCTGATTTCTTTTATTGTTGGAGTAGTAATATTATTCCAAAGACGTATTGCAAATATGAAAAATTGCCATTCAGATATTAATGTGTGATGTCTGATTTGAATTAAATTTCTATTTCTTCTGAGTCGACTGAATTTTAAACGATTAAAAAGATGACCTGGCTCACGGGTGGTTATAATTTTGTGAAGAAATACTAATGTTCTTATTTTCATTAAATCTTCAAAAAGTACCCCGAATATTTTTTTAGAATAAGGTGTAATACTAATGTAAGTATCATTTATGTTATAATTTCTGATCCCATAAACGTACCTTGCAATGTTGTTATATGTGACTTGCATTTTAGATTTACTGGTTTCATCACAACTTGCAAAAATCTCACATCCGTAGGTTAAAATTGGTATCAAATATGTCTTAGCAAGTAATAAGCGTATTTTCAATGGGGTGCAATATTGAGTAGGCCATAGGGTTCTTAGCATCGAATATGTTTTACCACAGGCAGATATAACGTGATCAGACCAGGTTAGATTGTTATTAAAAATTACACCAAGATTTTTTGCTTTATCTACGATTTCAATCCGTTGGTTTTTAATAAAAATGTTGGGATAATCAATGATTTTCTGTGTTCTTTTGCGTATTACAATGCATTTCGATTTGGTAGGATTTAAGCTTAACCCGTTAACATCAGCCCAACGTGAAACCCGTTGTAAGTCTTGATTAAGTCTTGCAGTACATTCATCTAAGTTCCCTTTTTTGGTACTTATGTACAATTGTACGTCATCGGCATACATTCTAATGTTGCAATGGAGCAACTGTTCAGGAAGATCGTTTGCGTAAATGGAGAAAAGGAGAGGACCTAGAATGGATCCCTGGGGAACACCCCTGACAACAGGAAGAAAATTTGAGATAGTTGAAGGACTAGTTTCAACACACTG
This sequence comes from Pollenia amentaria, assembly GCA_943735925.1. Classification (NCBI taxonomy): domain Eukaryota; kingdom Metazoa; phylum Arthropoda; class Insecta; order Diptera; family Polleniidae; genus Pollenia; species Pollenia amentaria. The sequence continues at coordinate 234,200,057 of OX031008.1, forward strand.
GACACGATCTTTAAGATATGAATCAATTAATCTAATGGATGTTGATGAAAAATTCATCATTTTCTCCAGTTTTTGAATAAGTATTGTGTGGTCGACGGTGTCAAAAGCCTTTGAATGATCCAACAGTACTAAATATGCAACGCACCCATCGTCAATTTCCTTTCTAAGATCTTCTGCTACATCAGTTAGAGCAGTAATACAGCTATGTTTGGCCCGAAAGCCAGATTGTTGATCGGTCAATAACTTACTATCATTTATATAATTGGTTATCTGTATATGTAAAAGTTTCTCGAAAGCCTTTGAGAGATAAGGTAATATAGCTATAGGCCGATATTCAGTGGATGATTTTGGTATTGGAATAATTTTTGCCTGTTTCCATCTTAGTGGATAAGTGCCTGCCATAATTATTTTATTGAAAATATGAGTGATAAATGGTAGTAATGACGGAAGAATAATTTTAAGGAAAGCGGGGTGTATACTATCAATTCCTGTAGCTTTAGATTTAATGGAAAGGCAGCTTTTGAGAACATCCAACTGGCTAACATACTCAAAATTGAAAGGGTTAGATGGGAGATTGGTTGCATGAAAATTGATATAATGGGTATGATCTGCTTGAGGCATGGGTATATTAACAAAGTTTGTATTTAATTCATAAGGATCCGATATACTATTATCCTGCTTATTCTTATTTTTTAAGATTCCAATTTCCCTAATAGTTTTCCAAGTATTTTTAGTACTAACCGAATTCATAAATTTTTCAGAGTAGTATTTAGATTTTGCGTTTTTAATGGTTTTGGTCACGATTTTTCTAGCATTGCGATAATTTTCGTGTAGATTATCAGTTTTAAAGCGTTTCCATCGAGAGTAAGCATTGTCACGATCTACTATAAGGCGCTTTATTTCAGATGTGAACCACGGTTTCTGGCGGTTACTAATTTCCTTCGTTTGAATTGGTACTATTACGTTATACAAGCTTTTTATATTTTGTTCCAAGAAGGCCAGCTGATCATTTACCGATAGCATGTAATAAATACAACCCCAGTCTATTTTCATATACTCTTGTTCCAAAATGATGTAATTAATCCGATAATAAGGGATAATGTAATGTTAATAAATCAGAAATTCAATTCATTGGTTTTCGATTCTCTGATGCTTCTATGTAGTATTTGGTTGCCAGCGCATATATTAACGCTCATTCAAATTTCATAATCAAAGTAACAGCTGATTAATAACAAAAAAAAAACTAACATTTACCGACCGCTTGACAAATTTTGTATCCGTATTCTCTCTTACTCAACTCATTTTGCTTTTACATGATACGATTTTTCTCATTCGACATCATTTTGTAAAATGTCGTAATACATTGTATTACCCTGTCAACTAGCCTTAATTAGCAAAAGGGACGTAACGATAAAACCTTTTGCCGATACGACACTGATACTGAAACTAAAATATTGCCGATTTGATACCGATACGCATATGGAATTTAAATACTAGTTAAAATAAGCAAAACTCAAGTAGAGTAATTCGTTTTATTATACAAAGTTACAGTGTAAGTGATTAATTATATTTAAAATTTAATAATATTTTTGCAGCCAATTTCACCAAGTTCAGTTAAAACTAACTTTTACTTTAACTTCTAGTTAACAATATATTTTTGACAGCAATAACTGATAGTTAATTATAACTGAACTTGGTGAAATTGGAAGTAACAAGGTTTACAAAACTAAGAATTAAGTTTGAATTTATGATAATATTAAAATAAAATAAAAAATTTTTTACAAAAATAGCTGCGTAAGAAATTAATTACTAATATTTAAAATTGATATTAATAAGATTTTGGTTTAGAAATCAAAGTATTCGCATGTCCGTTTAAACCAGACTTGCAAAGAAAAAAAGTTTCTCAGATGGGGCAGAACTCATTTGTGAACTTATGAAACTCTGCGCAATTTGCTTTAAGTTTGAGTATAACATGACATTCGCCAGTAAACAAGCGAATCTGCGAGTGTGGCAGCACTTCGATAAATGTTGTCAAATTCATATGGTTTGTATTGGTAGTTTAATCGCCCAATTTTATGCTTTAAGATGTGGTTTATATGTTTACTGAATAATAGATTTGCCTGTTTTACCACAGTTGAAACCAAAAAGAGTTTTGCACTGATTAATTAGCCCTTAGAAACAAAACAAATTAGGAAAATTTGAGATGAAGAAATAAATTTTGCTTATTAGTTGTTTATATGTTATTTTAATCATGAACGTTTTGATGAATAAAATATTTAGAGGATAAAGCTGGGATTACACGATTGCCGCAAATGCACCAATATGACACAGTTTTGATTATGCTTTATTGACGCACAGTAATGAAATTGCTCCAATAAAATATTCTGAAATCACACGATTGCACTGTTTTATACAAATTTAATTGCCGCTAGTTGGTACAAAGCGAAATGGGTACAATAATTGCAGCATCCCAGTCACACGATTGTTCTTACTTGTGTCAAATGCGAAAACAGCTGTTTTGGTAGCTTTTTTATTTGTTTGAAAGATCTAGTTGGCTTGTTCATTAAAAAGAAGAAAATTGTATCATATATTCAAACAAATTTTTGTTGAATAGTTTTATTTAAAATTTTTTAAGTAAAATATATGAAATTCCTAAAACTAAAAGTAAAATTCTATTTAAAGAAATAGAGAATATTTATATTCAAAAATAAATTCGCTTTAAATTTCAATACATTTGGTCCGTTTTCCAGTATATATTCTTTTATATTGTCCTGAACAGATATTACACTAATTTAAAAAAAAAAATTATATATCAAAAGTTATTTTCGGGAATACAAAATTTAGTATTAATTTATTTATTAATGAGTTGCTAAATTCCCAATTTTTATTTTTGATAAATTAAATTTTTATTTTTAATTTATTCCTACTAAAGGAAACACACAAAGTAAATTTATTTATTAAAAAAAGGCAAATATTGGCGCGTATTGTGTTGTTTAATTGCCGCACGAAAAGCCAATAAATATTGGTAAATTTTTGACATTTTTATTGACGCGCGGTTGCATGTCAAGTAGTCAAACGATTGCTGCACCAGGGTTGCATTTTATAGGTTGAAGTAAGCACAATATTGCCCTCGATTGGTACATAAGGCATTTGATTGTGCGGTCACACGATTGGGGTATTAAAAAGTGTGAAAATTGGTGCATTGTGGCAATCGTGTGATCCCAGCTTTATGAAATAAAACAATGATGTGATTTTTTTTAAATTTTGTGTTTAAGACAAACGGGTACAAGAGCAAAAAAAATAAATATTCAACAAAATATATATTTTTTTTTTTTGTTACAAGGGCTTGGTTGTAAAGTTGAAAGTGGCGAAAACAATGTGAACATAATTTCTGTTATTAAAAAATAAAAATAAAATGTCCAACAAATAAAAGTTATTTTAGTGGAGAAGATGACGCTGAAATCGAAACGGAAGGTATTCAAGATGATAAAATTGTACTAAGTAGTAGACGTAGGCCGTCAACAATAGATGTGTTGCGAAATTGCCAAGCTTATCCTACGTCTATCCTCAATAATTAACTATATCTAACAAATTCATGTGCGGTATAAATCGAATTGCTTAAAATGTTTCTGTTTATAGAATCGCATACAGCGGAAAAAGTGGTGTCAATTAGTTTTTACGTAGCTGATGGAGAAGACCGTTCAAACGCTTGGCAGTTGTCCCGAAAAGAACACCAAAATATGTCACAACTTGAGTCGGAAGGAAAAATTGCTATATTCTGTTGCAAAATTTGGAAAGTCCAGGTCCATCAGTGAACAGAAACATAAAAGATAAGCCTATCACAGTAAAAGCGATATTATGTTTTGATGGTTGTGGTCTGTTTGTTGTACTAATTGAAAATAAAAGACCTTGTGCTTCGGAGTTCTGCAAACCAAGTTGTCGAACAGCATGTATCAAATGGTTTAAATGTTTCAGCGGAAGAGTACAAAATACGATTTAGTTTTCAAAATTCTCAGAATACATTACACATGCAAAATCAATAATTTGAATACAAATTGTTTATAAACAAAACTCCCCATGTGTGTACCCGTGTGTGTCCAATCTGAACCTTTATATTATTTACGCCAAACAAAACAAAATAATTTATAAAAAAAATTCTGGGAGAATTCGGCTTAATAAGCTAATAACTTGATTGTGATAATAAAGTAATAATGATTGAATAGAGGTTACCTTTCCCCCTGCTCCTGCCTACGCAAATTGCAGATTGAAACTTTATTAATACTCAAATAGTTTGAATGATTACACTGTCCAACTTACAAAAAAGTAACAATGTTCTGCCTACTGATTCTTGTAGGGTGGATTAAAAAAAGGTATATGTGTATCGACGTTTAAGAAGTTTACATCTGAAACTCATTTTACGGCCTATTTAAAGTTGCACCCTTGTGTAGTAAAAAGCGTAGCAAATTGTGTGATATTTAGGTTTTTGGTATATAGTGTCTTCAGAAGATTTAATCAGAACATTACAAGCAGCAGACCCTCTAACTCTTCTGGAAGTGGGTCTTTTCTGCAATTTTGTTCGAACAAAAGGAAAAATCACCTTTATAATAGGATGTATGTGGTTGCAATATTCTGCGAAAATATTTGTGATTAAATCCTACGAAAATTCAACTTTAGCACCAGAAATAAGTTTCACTACTTAACTTCGTGAAATCGCTCCATAAATTACCGTAGATGCCATACCCACTCTCGGAAAACACTTTAATAATCCTGGGCCTGGAAACTAAAAATTTTGCGTTTGGTGCACCCGTGGAATCAATCACGCGGAACTTTTGGTTTTATAATTAATATAATTTTCAGCACTTCACACATTAAAATTTCTTTATAATTGTTAAACATGCTTAAAAAGAATAGCAAAGTTTAAATTTTTTCATTCGTTTTCAATGAAAGTTTTAACAGAGTTAGCCTAATAAATATAAAAGATCAATATCGTGTTACCTATAATCTCAAGGAAGAATGTCATGATGAATTTCTTTTTATAAAAAAAGGTAAAACAAAAAATTAAGTTAACGAAATCCCGGGATTAAAAAATTAAAATCTCAGGATTCGGGATTCACTGAATCTCGCGATTTTCGGGATCGAGATTTCGGGATTAGTATCCCTAATATATATACATACATATATAACCAACCGATCCTCCCAGACCATCAGTTCTAGCGATTTAGGCATTTATAAGGTTCAAACAAACACAGTTTCTTTTATATATAACTATTTATAGAGATAAAAATACTTAAATCGAGTGACTTGATTTATAATGTAAAATAAAGTGAACTTTAAATTATTATTATCGTTTAAAAGAACAATTTTGGGCGCCTCGCAAATAACACGAGTAATGTTGGCCTCCAAGGCGTCAATCGTAGCTGGCTTATTCCTAAAGACCTCAGACTTTACATATCTTCAGAGAATAAAGTCCAAAGGTGTGATATCGCACGAGGTGGCCACTTTACTGTAGCAAAATGTGAAATTGTATGCTCACCAAACTGATTTCTGAACAAGGTCATTGTTTCACGCGCTGTATGGATTGTAACGTAAGGCAGAAATCCTTACGTAAAATATGCCAATTTGTCGAACACGTTAGGCCAAGCTACTGAGAATGACGACGAATCAATTCGTAACGGTCTTTGCGTACTCTCTTACTTCACTACGTGCTGGATGTGGTCTATCCGGTGGAGTATCATCCCGTAATGTAAATGGTGTTGGAAATAGTGGTTTCAGTAGGTCGATAATGCGCACCATAAGTTTCGAAAATCGCACGAAAAATATTTCTCACAAAACGTTGCACAAAAATGACAAAACAGTTTGATATGAGTCACTTATGATCTGTAAAAAAGTATATTGAAAATCAAACCTCACGATGAATCATGCTTTATATATAAGGTGGTTGCTAGATGAATGAGAACTTAAAATGATAACAAAAAACAGAAATATTGTTGAAATTATTTTTTTTTATTATCTGGTAGATAATTTCATGGCCTTTGTTGTTTAAATATAATTTCCGGCATATGTCCGCCGCGGCTACTAGTTACATGGTCCATTCGATCACTTAAATTTTTTACTACTTTTTCCAATAAATCTAGACGTATGGCGTTAATATTGGCTTTCTACGCTTAACGAATTGCTGGTTTGTCGGCATAAGCCAATGACTAAACTTAGCCCCATAAAAAGTTATTCAGAGGCATTCAATCGCACGAACGAGGGGCCAGTGAACAGTTCCACTGCTGGAAATAAAGTTGTCAACAAATTCATTTTGCAATAACTCGATGGTTAAGCAAATTTCGTTGATGTTTAGCAAACAGCATGGCTCGATATAGCTCGGCATTCATCGTAACGGCAGCTCCTTGCTCATTTCGAAAGAGCGTGTAAACTGCACAAAACATCCAATTTAAATGGGTGTAATGCCCAGAAATTAGCTCCGTAAAATCGATGAAGTTCTTTATGAAATTCCCGAACAAATTAATTTTTTTTTTCAAAGCAAATGTCCATAATTTGGTAGCGTTGTTCCAGTGCTAAACGATTCGTGATGACTTTTTAAGCCTTACTGAACATAAATGTCAACACAGTTAGACATTCTCAGCTGTCAAAGTTATCGGTATCGAAAGCTCTCATTTAGGTAAAAAACATACGATAAATACGTATATTTTCGAATTTTTTATTAAAAATGTATATTGTTTTTAATACATAAGAACTGTGGCTTTTTTCGCATTTGGTTACTTTTTTACATTTTGGTAAACATTTTTTTGGACGTGGCAACGCTGATCATTATTCTAATTTTGTTCATTTGCATTGCTTATTAGATTTATTTCGTTTGCCCAAAGCATTTGCTACTTCTATTTAAATATACATACACACAAACATACATGTGTACATACATAATAAAACATTACAGACATTTGGTAAAAAGGAGTTTTGTTACCTTAAAGCATTAAGTTAATACCTGATTCCAAATAAGACACACATTATTGGTTTCTGGTTATTTTGTGACATTTGTGTGCTCGAGTGAACAATTGTGTGCTTTTTGATTTAACTTTTTATTTGCTCGAAAGTTAATTGGATTTTAAATGAGTCCGGCTAAATTTTTTATTTATTTTGTATGTGTAAATCAATCAATTGTAAGTTTTTTTTACAGCAGTAATTAATTATTTATATGATTTTTTATTATAAAATTCAATATACAAATATTTTTTTTATTTTTATATTTTAAACAAAAATACAAATATTGTAATAAAATTGAACAAATTTTCGTAGAAATAAACAATATAAAGACAGTCAAATGGGAACACTTTTGCTTTAACTAAGAAAAGCATTTAGAAATATTTTGTATTTTCAAATAAAAATTTTTTATTTTATAATGTTTCAAAGAATAAAATAAGACACAGTTTGAAGAAAATATTTTTAAACGAAAATAAAATATCATTGAATTTTGTTTAAGTTTTTAATAAATGTATTTCATATAATTCATATCTCTGATTGATTTAAAGAATTTTTAGTTAAAAATATTTATAAAAATTTAATTGAATTCAAGATTTGTGTTTAATATAAAGAAGTACATTTTTAATAAAATATTTTGTGAGTGTAAGTGAATGTGAGATCTTTGATATAATTCGTGAGTGAGCGTACTTTATAACCACCTCATAACTATTTTGTTTATGATAATTAGTATTGTGGTAATTTTATTGAACTGATTAAAATATCAAAATTTGGATTAAAAACCATTAACAGTTCAATAAAATAACCAAAATACTAATTATTGTTAACAGCTAAGGCACGAGCAATATGTTTACATTTGTCCTTCAAGTTGTGCTGAAAAATGTCAACAAGAAAAATTTTTGACAAAAAGTACGAAAAAACAAGAATTCCTTACTTCATGTAAATCAATTAAAATAGGTAATCATTCATTTAAGAGCAAATTTCGATCTTCCAAGGTAAAATACCATTTGGTTTAAAGATTGATGTTTGACTAATGACGTCATCCGTCGTCAATGGCGGTCACATTGTTACGAAAAAGCGTTCCCATACTAAACAATTTTATGCTTTTTGGTATCATTGGGATCCCTAACAATTATTTATGTGCCAATTTTTCCCTTGGCAAACTGTGTACATATACGAGTATACAGCTTTGTCTATTTTAATCCTATTATTTAGGCCAACATTAATTTTTAACAAATTATGCAGCTTTTTTAAAACGGAAACAAAAGTACTGCTACTCGTTAAAACAATGCAAAGTTGTCTATGAACTTTTATTTGAAAACCTTCGACGCTCTTCTTTACTTTATCTTGAACACAAACACGTACATGCGAGTAAAACGCACCATGAAGAATTGCACATTGGGAAAATTTTAACTTTAGAAGATTAAATACGCAATTTCTTAACGGCAATAGAAGAGAAACAGAGATGTTTTGACTGTGGAATCAGGAAACGTCATTAGATTTGCGAAATGGTTTCTCAAAGTTGCAAATCTCCATATAAAAATTTCTTAATACTTGATATCTGTTTCTGTTTATCTTCCGATTTAAAAAAAATATAATTTATATTAAATGTACTCAAAGTCATTTTTAAGATTTTAGACAAATATTTTATATTCATTTGGGTTACTTAACGATTTTGGCCTTACTGGACTTGGGTGTTGGATATAAAATCTTATGCTTTATTTCTCACTCCATTGAGAAATAAGGCCATATGTCTGTATTACCTATGGCTTTATTACACTTCACCCTTTAAATAATCTAAAACACATGATGAAATTCTAGATTAAGCAACATATTAAATAAATAAAGACATCAGTGCAAATAAAAGATGTGCCCACAGCTTAAGACCGCATAGCGGCCGGAATGTTACCTCCTCCGTCTAAATATATATTTATTTTCCAGGGTCCGTAACGGTTATAAGTTTAATTTCAAATATTACTTTTTAATCATCATTTCTTGAATTTTATTTTTCGCTTAGAAGATAAAATCTATTTGCTGAGTTTTATTTATTCCTCAGAAAATATAAATTATTTTTTGAGTTTTATATTTTGCAAAAAAAAAAAATAAATTTTCCGCGTTAAAATTAATATATATCGATTTAACGGTGAATTTTTCCCCAAAGTCCGCGGAAAAACTTTTATTATTTTAATTAAATTAAAAATGGCTTTTTTTCTAAGCAAAAAAATGAAATTTAGAAAATAACTTTTATTTTTGAGGAATAAATTAAAATAAATAAAAAAACCTTTATTTACTGAGGAATAACTAAAACTCAAAACAAGTAGAGCTAAATTTTAATTTTTAGCAGAATTTTTTAAAAAAAAAATTAATGCTTTTCGAATTCACGATATTCGTACTTGTATTTCCATGTTTGAAATTAATCTAATTTCTTTAATTTTTTCAATTTAAAATTTACTTATAACAATTATTCACAAACACATTTTTATTGAATAAAAATTTTATTTTCGCTTCAAACCCAAGATGCACTCTTACTTGTTTAAACAATATAAGCAGTGCTTATTAGGTACATATATTTTTTGTATTTTAAATATTTTTCCTAGAAAACATGCAAAAGAACACACACATATACCAGCATATTTATGTGTGTATAATCCATAGAGTATTCAGGATGGGGGTGAAGAATTACATGAATGAAAAAGTTTGAATTTATTATTATATTTCTGATGCCTTCTCTCATTCATTCTCAAATGAACAGACAGATAGTAGCGGAGTTTAGTGTTTGGTGCAAATGGTCTTGCGAAGAAGCAAATGGAAAATGTCGTTGCTCTTGTTTTTAATCTGACAACAAACTTCTTAGAGGTTTCGTTAGATTTTATAAAATAGCTACGAGGTAATGCATTTCGCAAGATCATTTGCTCCAAGCACTGAACTTCGATAGTAATTTGTGCAATCATATTCACACTTAGTCCTTTGCGCTGAAATGGGAAAGTAAGAATCGTTGGCTTTACCCCTCCTATCATTTGGTAGAGTGTTTTTTTTTTAATGTTTACCAAAGTGTCACTTTCGTTACATTTGGTAGTTATACAGAAGTTTGTGCAGAATTTTGCCAGAACAGAGTACGTAAGAATTGAACACGTGTACGACTTGTTTAGATATTTGTTGCGTCTAAAAATAGAAACGTAACAATAGAAATTTTAAATATTTCCCACATAAAACAAATTTGTTTGCAACGAGTCTCTTTTCAAATAGGGCTTGCAGGTCGATTATAATCGTAATAAAGAAAAATCGCTTCTTTTATTTAATTTTTAAATTGCTTGTTTCGTGTAAAATTTTATGTCAAAACAGGCCCTACAAATTAGGCCCTACATGCTGAATATTTTATAACTTTCACTCAAGTTGATATGATTGCAATGATTCTACTTTGGTTCTACTTTGATGAATTTGGGTTTTATTTGCGACTCTTTTATTACAAATATTATGCAAATACAGGAAATGTTTTCGAAAAACTGTGATAAATTAATTCCACAGACTTGAGCTGCGTTTTTTATTATAAATTTTGGCAAATACTTTCGAATTTTTTTTTCAATTTGATAAAATCTGTGCCAATATATTTTTTTGTTGACTTTAGCTTCTCTGCCATGTGACCACATATATAATCGTTAAAAATCGTTATTGCAAATCATTAGACAGCGTCAAAAGTGAGTCGACATTAGCGATGACTTTGTTCTTTTTTTAATACAGTAAACTAATCTCAAGAATTATTTTTACTTGTGGCGCCCATAATCACATTTTAATGGGAGTCAACTACAATTTTTGACCTAAATTGGGAGACATTTTTAATGGTAATAAATGTATTGTAATAAAAGAAGATACAAAGTTTTTACCAATGTTGACTCACTTTTGACGCGGTCTGTAAATTATCTTACATCAACTATAATTTATAAAAAATAATTTAAATCAATTATCAAACATTATTTTCGGGAATAAAAAATTTGTTATTAATAAGATTTCTCTATGACGTGCTATCACTCCCCATATAATTTGCTAAATTTTTAATTTGTGGCCATCATAAAAAAATTTTAAAGTAACTTTTGATTATCATCTGCTACTTAATCCGTTAGGAATTTGTCATTAGACATACAAGTTAATGATATTGCATTTAATAACAATTTCTCCGAGACGTCATTCATAATTTATTTATTGATTCTGCATATATTACAGTATGAACTAACAAAACTTAATTTGAACTTATTCCGCACTTTTCTTCGGATAAGACCTGTCATATTTCTTCTTCTTAAGCGAGTGTGGCCGTCATCACTAAAATTATTTTGAGGGTGTATCCCGGGATTCGGGATTTATCAATTCCGAAAAATCCCGGGATTTCGGGATTCGGGATTTCCCGTTTGGCATCCCTAGTCCATACCTTAAACCTTTGTTATATTTTATTTTATACAGCAATAGCCAAAGTTTGCAAATAAGATACAAGTATCTTAGCTATCAAGAGATAAAATCCGACAAAATGTGGACGGGAGTGGAGAAGTGGGCGTGGCACAAAATAAGTCTATTTATATCTTAAAAACGATAAGAAAAAATCTTTCTAAATTTGGTAAACATGGGTTGGATATCAATACACACCTAAACCTCTCTAAAAAATGAGTGGGATTGGAGAAGTGAGCGGGGAACCTCCCGTACAAATACATTATAAATTTCTGTATGTTTGGAGAACAGCAAGAACCAACGTTTCCAAACTAGGTTAGCATCCTGGTTATCAAAAAATAACATCCGACGAAGTGTGGCCGTGAGTGAGAAATGGGCGTGGCACAAAATAGATTATATATCTTTTTTAGATAACTTTCTCTTCTTATCGCACCATTGTGAAAGGTATTTAAGATTCGGCAAAGCCGCATATAGCACTCTTTCGAAACGAATCTCGACTAATTTGGTAAACAGCTACTCCCACTAAAAGTGTGACACCTTGTAAAAATACTTAGTTAACAAATAAAATTGGGATAATTTAATGCATATAGAATGAAATATATTAAATTTTGAGTTCTAAACAAAGCAATTAAAATCTTTTTCTATGTGTCGCACTTATAGTGTGCGTAGATGTACAATGTACATAAGGGTTATGACTAATTTTTGCCAAAAAATTTACCTATTACCAAGTGATAGTCAAAACTAAATTAGTAATAAAAGTCGTGGTTACTGGCCATTTTGACAGAAAAACCTTCCGCATCAAATGCAATTTCTAAAAATTCAGTTCAGATAAGGCAATTGCAAAAAATTGTAGTTCTACTATTAAATCTTAGAACAAAATACAAAATGTTTTAGCTGAATTTCATTAAAAACTACGATTTTCTTTAGCTGTTTAAAATTGCAACAAAGGTAAATTTAATCATTTAATTCTTTTTTAATATAGAACAAATTTAAACTCGTTTGGTGCGGGAACATTTTTTAAGATAGCAAAAATAAAGATGGCCTTTCTTATTTTTTTTTAATGGCAATTTTGGTTAGGGCATGTCAAATTTAATATATGCAAAAAAAAATTTTAAAAGCCATTGCTCTAGTGTACATTTACTCACATTTCCTTAAACTTAATATTAATCTATGCCTTCCTTTTAATTTTTTACTTAACAGAAAAAAAACAAAAAAAAATACATAGCAAAATGTTTGTATCCACTTAGATGGTTGACAGGGCATAACACTTTTTTCAGAATTATAAATATTTTTTTCCTATTTTTTTTATCCTCCAGTGTCAAAGTACAAATCAAATCTTATTCCGTAGTATCAAATTTATGATTATCATCCTGCTCTGCTTATTTCTGCCAGCTTCATCTGCATAAATATGCTTAAAGCATTAAATTTGCATTAATTCCCATTTCATAAGTTGGAGTATTTCTCTTAAAGGTTTGCCCATTTCGTTCTGTCGAGGTAAATATTTGAAAAACATTTTTTTTATATTAACGTTTAAGAGACATTGAAGTGGTATTTGGTTGAACAATTTGTCGTATTTTATTTTTCACAAGAATGATGAATATCATCAACACCGCATTTACCCAGCAAACAATTTTTTTAGTTCAGAAGCAATAAATTCGTATACTGCATTACAACCACTTCCTATTTTGCTTTTATAAATGACTACTGCCTTACTCTACTGCTGTAAGATAATCCTACAAATTTAAAATGGTGCGCTAAATACTAGAAGAGAATCGCGTTTTATTCGTTGTTTTTTAGATTAAGTTTTTTAGTGCTTCATTGAAACATAATTGATAATTTTGAAAAAAAAAAATATAAAAAAACTAGATATTAAGACTAACCCTGACAACCAGAAATAGACCTGCGCGGCCCATAGACCGAAAATCAAAAATCTGGCTTCGCAGAGAAAATACTTTAAGCATGCCAAATTTTAGCTTCCCATGTCATCAGATGGCTTCAGAAAGTTGCGGAAAGAAAATAGAATATACATAAAAACATCCGGACATTCTAAGAAATTATATGTTATAGATTTTAACTACATTTTATAACAATTTAATATAATTGTATAAAAAAACTATAACCTCTTATTACAAAAAAAAATATTTTAGACTTACAAAAAGTTTTTTAAATAATGGAATAAAAATTTTTGCAATGATTAATTTTTTTCACTTACTTTATTGACTTAATTCATGTCCGCTTTCAAATCGTGTAATAAGCAGATTTCAGATCTCTAAAGCAGAGCTTCTACGCGAGAAATTCCATACAAAAATCATGTAATATTAAATTAAAGTGTAAGAAACGATTTACTCCGAATTCTCTCTTATATTACTGCTTTCGACAAGGCATCAGGCTATGCTGAGTTAAAAAATTCACTGGCGTACTTCTCATAGAACAATCAAAAACATGTAAGAAAGTATTGTCGATCAAGCCCGAACATTTGAGACCCTACACCCCAGTATGGACCCAACAAAACACATTTTTTCTTTTTGTTGAATTTTATCAAGATATCAACATCTATTTGGGATAATTTGTCTTGATGCGCAAAAGTAAAATCACTCACTAATACACTTGCAGAAAAGTTGTGTAATTTTATAGAACTGCTGTTATATATTTGCGGTTTGAACAATTTTGTAAATGAAATAAGCAATTTATTTATATTTAAAAATTAATTTTATTTGTTAAACTTTCAAATGTTTAATTTTTAATAAAATTGTTTTGAAGATATTAAAATACATAAATACCTTTCATAGTACTTAGAATACATTTAGGCCCTAATCATGTAAAACGCAAAGCAACGCCAAACAATTATATTGAAAGAAAACACAGTCATAAATATATTGTAATTTTGTTGTTGCTTGCTACAGAAACGGTACATGAATTTCTGTATAAAGCAACAAAATATTTATGACATTGTTTTAGCTTTCAATGTAATTGCTTGGCGTTGCGATGCGTTTTACATGATTAGGGCCTTAATAAAACGGAAATCATTTTTAAGAACAAAAAACCTTTTTTTTTACAGAAATTAAAGGAAAAGATGTAACCTGTTTTAGTTATATATTTCATCTGCTCCCCTTATTAATTTCTTCTTCTTAATTTTTTAAAAAAAAAAAATTTTTTTCATGAAAGATTTTCTTTTTCATTAAATTTTTCTTTTCTTTTCAAAACACTTTCCTTCATTGTTTTAAATGTTTTATGACAAAATACGACATTGTCCCAAATTACACATTCGAAGAAAAATTGCACGTGAGTTTTGTTTTGGAAAATTTCGGATTTCAAGTAAAAAAAAAATTGTCATATGAACTTGAAGTTAGAGAAGAATCAAGAATAGATTTGTTAATACATAATCGAAAAAGATATTAACGATTTTAGAACGAAAAAGGTGTTTAAAAATAAATACCATAATGTTCAATGCGTTCAATTTCGAAATTATGTTTAAAACATTCTTGGAAACCTAAGACCTCAGTTCTTATTTCTTTTAATTTTAAAATAAATTATGTATAAGGAAAGATTGTTTACACTTTTCAAAGATAATATTCCTTTAAATTTTTCAAAAAAGAGTTGTAAAAAATCTGTAGTAATAACAGGAGTCAGATAAATTGGGAATGTATATTTTTTAAGTTATTTTATTAAATACAGCACAAAAAAAAGAACATTTTTCTTTAATAAAGACCTCATGATATTACACATTCTTTTAATTTATTAAAGCGAAAAAATTGCCAAAAATACTTCTAAATAAAGTAATAAAAGAACCGGTTTCATTTTACAATCTAAGAAGCATTTTGTAAAATAAAATCACAATTTAACCAGGTGTAGTACAACGTATGCTGGGCTTGCACTATGAAAGTTTTCTTTCAGAAAGCCTAAGTTTATGGATTAAAGGCCAAAAATGAATTAAAGTCAAAACTGACATCTTTACTTGCTGATTTTTTCGAATGTCATACAAATTATTTGTTTTAAGGTCCATTTTGCTTGTAGTCTATTTTTCGTTAAAAGCAACATTATCTTTGCATGCGTATCTAATACTTTATGCAAAATAATTCGCTTACAGTCCATTCATTTTTATAGTTTTTTTTTTAACAAACTGACAATATTGTTACGAAATTAGATTTGTCTAATAATTATTTATGGTTTTAGTTATAAGTTATCTTGTAAATTATAGTTTTATGTCATATTAGTTACTATTTTTGTAAACGCCACTGCACTAAATTTTCTAGCAATTGTAATTGTAGACTTTAGTTATTTTAAAATAATTCGAACACAACTTTCTAGAAAATACTAGACGGTTCTTGAATCAACTAGGAATAGTTTTGAACTATAAATACAGGCTTACTCATAAAAGTTTAGTTTAGTTTGATTGGAGACATTAAACGGTTCAAATCGATACTTACAATAGTGTTTAAAATTTGTGAACATTATAATTAATTTCAATAAAGTTTGTTAAGTTGAATTCGCGTGTGTATTTATTTTTTATTTGCAATTAAAAGAACTCAAAGGTTTATTATAATGGGAATAAACCTTAACGCGTTTTATTAAGTAAAAACGTAAAAATATGTTTTTATTTACCTTTCTGGCAACTTTTATATGTCAAATGTTGGTTAATTTATAAAATTAGCAAAAACCCTGCGGGAAATTTGTGTCAACTGCCCTTTAAGCACTTATCCCGTGAGCAGTAAACAAAATTGTATATTAAAAGGAACGTATTGTGAACGGTGAAAACAAGACCGATCACTTAACTGGTGATAATGTGTTGGTCCAGAAGAAAGGTTATTGGCACAAAACGATTCATGTGACTGGATTTTGTGCGGGTAGTGGCTGATTATCTCTAGTTCTATTACTTTATATGAAATGGATCTATCATATTGACATGGCTCATTTGGGACAATATCTGCGACAGGCATTATTTTCACCGAAATTGGAAGGTTATTTCCAGGGCTGTGGAGTCATCCGAAAAAAGTACTAACTCCGACTCCGACTCCAAACGCTAAAATTTTTTAAGTGCGACTCCGACTCACGACTCCGACTCCTACTCTAACCGTGATGCGAAATGAATGAGACGTAAAATTATTTCTCTTTTGTGTAGAAACATCTTTATTAAACGAATTATGGGAATCCCCGCGTAATGTTCATAAGAAAAACATGAGTGTTATGGTAGGAATTAAAGGCTGGCCGATAAAAATGTTTCTACACAAAAGAGAAATAATTTTACGTCACAATTTTTCTAATACATACTAGTATTTATGCGCTATAGCAACACTTATTCTGTACAATGTTGAAAATATTTCAGCGTTGATGGTTAAAAAATTCTGATATTAAAATTAATGGCAATTCCTGTCATTAACATTTTTTAGCACGAGGAAATTATTTAAAAAATCACACATCTTTTTTCAACTAGATCAATAACTGAGTATAAATTTTGCTAATGTAATTTAGACTTTTTCCCGCACGTATAAAAAATATACTTAAATAGTAAAGTACTTGAATCAACTATTTCTCATAAAATAAATTAAAATCTACTTATTCATATTGATCTGCAAAATATTGCATCGCCAATTTCGAAGAATTTTTATATTGGAAAATATTAGAAATTTTTTTAAATTTTTTATGCCGAAAAATTTTGGAGTCGGAGTCACGCGTTTTTTTGGGTACTGCGACTCCGACTCCGACTCCGGTACAAAAACCTCAACTCCGACTCTTCAACTCCGACTCCACAGCCCTGGTTATTTCAGTGACCTGTTACAAAGTGTCAAAAACGTACCAATTAACCCCTTCGTAGGACATCGCCATGTTAAAGTGACTTGTCGCGTGACAAGTTTAGTGTTAGTTCTCTTTCCCGTAAGGAAACGTGTTATATTGAGTGGTTTTATTGAAGAAAATAATTTTTATATAGTCGGATTATACTAGGATTCACATATTCTCCATGAAATGGCTAATAAAAACAAATTAGTTATTAATTTCACAATAAAATATAAGCCATAATAAAAGTTATCGTGGCCGATTTTTTATCAATAGCAAGTTTTATAAGAAAGTTATGACTAGGGCGTGGAATTTCATGCAAATTAAACATATTTTTGTTTTTATTCAAATGATTTTTGATATTATCAACATCAAACAATTGAATCGTGAATTTTGAAAAGAGCTCAGGTACCAATTTTTGAAATTGTGCCCGATATAATGTAAGAATGAAGGGCTTATATGTATATCCTTTCCATAGCGGGAAAAACAGCCGGCTTTGTAATATGAATTCAGAAAGAGCTCATCGCCACATTTTTTTAGAATTAAGTTTTAGTAAGCAATGAAAAAAAAACTTTGCATTCAAAATTTTTACAGTGAGAGGTAAGTTTTTAATATGTAGTCAATTTTTTATGAACAATTTTTTTTCATTTTGCCATTATTAAAAAAACCTGATTAGTGAACATCGTTTTAGTAGAAAAATTAAGATAAATTAATTTTTGTTTAACTTACTTTTGAAAATGAGTGAATCCAGCTGCTTGGACGATATCCAAATTACCGATTTCCAAAATTTTTATGAAGACAATCTGCAATGGCCAATCGACATGTATTCACAGGCAGATGTAAAAGAAGATTTCTAATTTATATGTTTATCTTGATGGAATATTATCGTTTTCGTTATATTATGAATGAATGTATTGTCTTATTTGTAATCTTCATAAACCGATAAATAAAAGTACCGAAATGTTTTGTTCGTTTATAAAGCGCCTATTAGACGGCCATACTTGGTATTTGAGAATGGTATGTCATCATACCACCATACGAGTGTAATAGAGAAAAATTCATGTATGTCAGTTTGGTATGTTGAAAATAAAAAAATTTTGACATTAGTGCTCTCTCTCAACATACCAATATAATAAAAAGCTTTCGTTAACAATTTTGTTTACTTTTATTAAAATTTTCTAGTTCATAGATGAACCTTTAAAGGGATTAATCTTATCTTGATGCAAAATATATATTCAAACTTTCTAGTTTATCTCAATATTTGTGCCTTTAAAAAAATTGCATTTACGCTACAGATACGATACCACTTTGCTACTTAAACCTGACCATTTTCTCCTTCAATTTTTACTTAAAATATTTTTTTTGTTTTTCCTATAAAACAATAAACAGAGGTTTTCACTTTAAGGAAAAAAACTCTGCTTCAGTAATGGCTTAAGAGATATTCAGTTTTTTGTATTTCCTGAACACTTTGTATTTTTGTACCTGAGTGAGCCCTTTTCAAATTCATGATTCATATTTAATTACTCAAACAAATTTTTAATAAATAAAAAAAAAAAATTGCGGACAATAAATGACTTTATGAAAATGTTAAATCATGTACTGTTATTTTAATGTTTGACAAAAATCTTTTAATAATCTTTTTTGTCCATAGCTGCCAAACAGTTAAAAATTTTGTAAAGTAACTTTCAGAAAAATATTCATGTTTAAGCTTGAGGTCTTTTTATTTATAAAATATTATAGTTATTTATTTTTATCGATATTTCGCTTACCTTTGATTAGCATCGTCAAGAAATTAAATTTTAAAAATTTTATATAAATAACAAGAAAACAATTACAAAATTATGAAAAAAATTTTGTCATAAAAAACTTTCAAAAACCATCAAAGGTGTTCTGGAAATCGAAAACGCAAAACGCAAGAATTTAAAAGTCATTTTTGTAATAAGATTTTTGTAGTAAAAGAAACACGAATACAATACAATACAAATATTTCTCTATTAAACAGAATTCTATAAGAAAATTATATAAAATTCGATTAAGAGTGTATTAAACAGAACTTCAAAATTATTGTGTTTTGCGTTTTTCGATTTCCAGAACACCCCTGCATAATAACAAAAAAATAAAATATAACTAAAGTTTAACAATTCATATAAACTGAAAAAAATTTCCTATCTATAAACCTAATTCAAAAACTATATTTACAGTAATAAAAAATATTTTGACTAAAGAAAATTCCTACAACATATAACAATTTTTAACTAAACTTATTTTTATCATACACACTTATAAAAACATATTTAATTAAACTTATTTTTAATCTTACATTATTATATGTATATCGTGACCTAAGGTCAAGAAGGTCCTATTTTTTATATAATTTAGGTGCAAATTGAACCCTCTCGTTCCAAGACTGCGATTGGTATTTTTATATTATATCTAATCTTTTATCTCTTAATAACTAAATTCCTATAATTATTCGCTATATATTCTGTGTCTGCTTAAATATTTATTCTTTGTGTCGTTGGTGTATTAATTATGTGTAACATTTCTTAAATATATCTGCATTTGTAGTTAGTTTCAGTGTTAAAAGCCGATGCTTCTTCAAAATTTGGACAGTGATTAGATTGATGACAATGATGGCTTAATGTTGTTTTTTTAGAATTAATGTCCCTATATTTCAAAACTGACCAATTTTATGAAGAATATCGCATTGCCAGAAGAGTAACAAACAGGATGATTGAAAAGGCTAAATCAGATATTTTTCTGCCAATTTCACTTCCGCCTTAGGTTCTAAGAGAACATGGCAAACTATTCGCGAAATTGGTATTGGTAAAGTTACTGCACAGAAACCGATTACTGTGGATGTTGATGCAGTTAATGAGAATTTCCTGAACATACCCATGGTCGAGGCAGACTGTAACTACTACCATGACTAGAATGTTGTTCATGATAGTGACGAATTTGTTTTTAAAACTGTGGATCAATGTGATGTACTTTGTAGTTGTTTGTCTATTAAGTCCAACGCTGTTGGCGATGATGGTATTCATCCAAGATTCATAAAAATCCTTCTTCCCAGTTTACTTCCTTTTATAATATTAATTTTCAATAACATTCTTACTTCCAGCTTATTTCCTACAAAATGGAAAAATGCTAAGATAATTCCGATACCTAAAACGAAATCTGAATACCGCCCAATCGCGATTCTACCATACCTTTCTAAAGTTTTTGAAAGGCTTATTCATACACAAATAAGTAAATTTTTAGACAATAATAATTTGTTGAAAAACCGACAATCCGGTTTTCGTAAAGGACATAGTTGCACAACTGCTTTGGTAGATGTTGCTGAGGAAATTAGAAAAGAGATTGAAAGCAATAATATCACTTTTTTTAGTACTTTTGGATCATTCAAAAGCGTTCAATACAGTCGATCATATAATTTTATGCTTTAAATTAAGAAAAAATTTTAGTTTTTCTCGAACAGCGAACAGCATTTAATCTCAACGTATCTTGGGGGTAGATCACAATATGTTGAGTCATCTAATGCTAAATCAAGCTCCCTCCCGGTAACTCGGGGTGTACCACAAGGGTCGATTCTTGGACCTCTTCTGTTCTCAGTCTATTCAAATGATCTCCCGGATACACTTCAGCTGTGTAAATCTAGAATGTATGCGGATGATGTCCAACTTCATGTTAGTTGTAAGGTAAATTCAATTGATTTATGCGTGAAAAATCTAAATCGTGAACTGCACAGAATTTTTATATGGGCCTCGGCAAATGGTCTTAGCATAAACCCAAGGAAATCAAAATGCCTAGTAATTAGGAAGCGGTTAACAGTCATCAATTTTGTACCTGTCATAACTCTTAATGATCAACAAATTGAAATAGTAGACTCCGTGAAGAATCTTGGAGTATATTTCAACAACACTCTCACGTGGTCTGACCATATTAATTATGCTTGTGGTCGGACTTTTTCCATGTTAAGAACGCTCTGGCAAACACAGCACTGCACGCCAATAAATATTAGAATACTTCTTGCTAAAACCTATTTAATACCTACTCTCTTATATGGGTGTGAAATTTTTGCTTGTTGTGACACACAGAGTAAAAGAAAACTTAACGTCGTTTTTAATAATATCGCCCGATATGTTTATGGTTTGAAACGATTTGATATGGTTTCAGCGTTTTCGATAAAGTTGTATGGCATAAGTTTTGATAGTCTTCTTAAAACTAGAATATTACTATTCCTACATAAGATTATTTACACTAAACAACCACAGCATTTATATGATCGATTGAATTTTTCAAGATCCAATAGGGGAAGAAGATTGATACTCTTTAGACATCATAGTTTGCTATCCGAATGGCAATTCTTTTTATACGCTACTCGTCTCTGGAATAAACTTCCATATGACTCTCAAGTTATAAGTAATGCACTTCAGTTCAAAGATAACATTATTTGCTTATTCAAATGAAGAAACTGTATTTTTGTTTTTCCTTTTTTTATTTGGTTATGTTAAATTAATTATTATATGATTTTACACACACAATGTTTAATTAATTTTTTGTTTCCAATTTGAAAATATTTTAAATTGATTATAAATATGTAATATTTTTATTTTATTAGTTTTTAAGTTTTTAATAACAAAACCTGTAACTTTTACAAAAGCTCAGTTCTGTACTGCAATATGAGACTCTAAGTCCTGTGTATGGAACATCAAATAAATAAATAAATAAAATAAAAATAAATATTTTTCATCCGATTTATGTCCTCTAACCCTAGGCCTTAATGTGTTTTTCGTTGTACCTATGTAACCTGGAGCATCTGTCATTAGCATTTCCCTTACAAGCAATTTTATAGACAATGTTCGACATATCCCATTTACTAGAAATTTATTTAATAGGGTTCTTACAATTTGTGACAAGATTTATCACAGGAAAAACATAATTAAAATTAGAAATTGGATATTGATTTATTCATGTTTTTTTTTACCTTTTGCTATCTTTTTCATAAGACCCAAATAGGGTTTTTTTTATTTTCGAAAAATACCTTGAGAAAATCCATACGAGATGGAGTTTGCACTCGATAACTTCAAAAATATTGGGCAGTGTTATAATTATTTTAAATTAATTAATTTAGTGTTAAAAGTATTTATTAGAATATTTAGAGGGAATTTCACACAAAGCACTTTAAACTTATTTAAGGCAAACTGTCATTAACATTTACATTTTCGTTCAAATAATTAGTAAAACGTCAGATATATATTTGCAGCAAAAACGTTATACGTAAAACACATACCTACATATGTACATATGGATTTGTATGAATGTATAAGTCTACAAAAAAATTATTCGAAATAAATCGAAAAAAGCAGAACTCCTTCACAAATATGACAGCTAACGAAACATTGAGTTAGCATTTGCCAACACATGAAATAAATTCTTGACTTTTCCAACTAAATTGCCCGCAAGTGGCACAAGTTTAACGCTTTTAATCATCCTCTGCACACACCCAAACAACCAAACGTTAAAAATTGACATCAAATGAATGACCGCCTATTCAATTTAAAAGAGAGAGCTTTGCTTTGTCTTGTGATTAATGTGTTGCATTAACATTAAGGAATAAAATACTAAATATGAAAATTAAATTAAGTGGAAAACAGAGGGATTTTTGTGAAATATAAATGATTAATCGACACTTAAAGGAAAATGGTAGTGAAATGTTGATTTAATTTTTTTTTTTTATTTTTTGCCAAAAACTGTTTGTCAGTTTTACTAAAACGCGCAGTGACTCACTCCCCGATATCAATAAAAACAAAATAAAAGAAAATCGAACAAAAAATTTCATGTACCTACAAGATGATTATTATTTTTATTTATTTTCTTTTAATTGATTAACTGTCATAAATAATGTTTGGTTTATTTTTTGTAAAAAAATAAAATACATATATTGTGAAATTTAGCTCAGTTAAAAATAAAAATAAAATAATTTTTTATCGTTACTTGAATACCCGTAATTTCTTCAAAAAGATATCTGTTCTCGTCTTCTTGCCTAACAGTTATCTTCACCTATTTCAACGTTTATGTGGCCTACGTGTTTCAAACTTAAATTTTCTTTTAAAATTGGCAGCATTTAACCCATAGATTTCTATAAACAGCTTCTTTGTAGAAATTACGGGCATAACTCAAATAAGAAAAATATAAAAATAACAACAAAACAGAAATGCTAAACATGTAGGCTGGGTCCTTTTTCTATATTTCATAGAGTTCTAAAAGCTTTTTTTATGAGTCAAACTAAAACAATTTTTATATGGTTCACACGGCTTTTGTAACTTAAAGTAACAACATTTATGTATATGTATAATGCAGTGTTACCAACTTTACAAAATGTCCTAATGGCTTTTCTAATTGTTTTTGTGTAGAAAGTTCGTCAACCGAAACGATTTTTTATATAAAAAATCTTTGAGTTATTTACACTTTTATTTTGAGATAATTCTCCAAAAGAAATGTCTGCTCCAAACAAATCACTCCGCTCTAATGTTCAAAGCGTAAAAGCGCCCAATATAAAATGTTTTCATCTAGCTTGTAACGAATCTCAACTACCAGGCCTTGCCTCTGAATGGAAGTTGGCTTTCTTCTTCTACCAGCCGCGCTCAGTCTGGGGGTGGTTCTTTCCCCTCAAAAGCAAGTGATGATTCATAACATAAACGTTAAGTTTTAAAGAGCAATCTTTTTTATCAAACAAAAATAAATAAATATAAAGTAAAAGCAAACCCAAGAATATTGGGAATCATGTTCATTTTCGACTGATGATCTTAAACAGTCGTATCTCTACCCTCCCTCCTCTGATAGCACTATAATTCCTCATTGCTATCCCTCTTATATTAGGTTATCCATATAACATACCTTTCGTGATTAAAAGTATAGTAAGTTTAAAAATTAATTTTTTTTTTAAACTGACAAAATTATTTATTAATAACATTTAAAGTAAAAACAAAGAACCTGGACTAAATAGACATTAACAATCGTGCTTGTGTAGGATAATGCCATTCAAAAATAATGTTTAGAAAGAATAATTAGTAATAAAATTAATTTAATTATTAATAGATAAAAATTAACAAACTTATTTTGTCGAGTATTTTGTTGAAAAAAAATTGCATTTAAAAATAAATAATGAAATTTAATAATAAAAAAAAAATTGGATAGTGTTAATATTTTACCCTCTTCTCAAAAAAAAAAAAAAAAAAAAATATAATATACATACATGTAAATTTGTTAAACAATTTCAGTTTAAGTTAAATTTCAGTTATGTATTTTATAAAGCTGTTTTGTAATAGCTCTATTCCTTAAATTTTTTTTTAGAAATTACTTTATACACTACCAGACTATTATATTAGCGGTATTCACACCGAGCTTGTTAGTTTGTTAGTCGTTAATAGTTACTTTTTTACACGCATTTTGTTTTTGTATATTTAACGCGCTACCGGATTAACATTTAACAAATTAACGACACGGCACCCCTGATAAAATAGTTGTTGGTACACTTTCTCTTGGCATGTTTTATTTTTTCCAGAATAATAAATTGTGTCAGAACAATAAATCAGTTGTTTTACTATGAAAGTTACCAGACTAACAAAGTTTTAAAAAGGGGTCGTTCACAGTTGGTAACTTTAACAAATTAACAAACTACCGAGTAACAAATTAACAAGTTCGGTGTGAATACCGCTATTGTATTTTCTTGTTACATTTTACCTTAGCTTTCCGTTGGATAGCAATGAAGTATATTTATGTACAGAAAAATTTACAATTATTAGACACCAGCAGAATGTAAAGCATTTTCTGGCCCGCTACGGCCTTCGTCATAAATATACTTCATTGCTATTGCTAATATTGCTAATAGCGGCATTATAGAAAAGCTTAATATTTATTAAAAATCGTTAAAGCTGTAAAGAATCAGAAAACTTACAGGAAAAATTGCTTATATCGCGGACAATGCCTAAAATTCGCGAATTTCCGTTAACTTTGCCATTCCGTATATGGTTTTAATTAATTGTATGGCTTGTTTGAAATATTAAAAATTTTCGTAAATATTCACTATTTTCGCAATTTTTATGTAGCTTTGTTACTCTTTTTCCATTTTTTTTTTTTTTTTTTTGGTTCAACATTATTATTATTATTGAAAAATTAAAAAGGAATAAAAATGTTTCGACACCAATAAGACTGACGACAAAATCAGAGTCAATTTATATCGATGCAGACGTTAACGTTGCGTACGCCATACCAAAAATACATCGACGCTTATCGATAAGACTTGATATTGTCAATGGGCATACCGATTTACAACAATCGACACAAAATTATATCGTTTCGATTTGATGACGCTAAATGGATTAATTATTTCAATATGTAGTGTGGTGAATTTTGATGGTTATGTTATGTTAATATAACGTTAAGTTCAAATAAAAAAAAATATTTTAAGTAACATTATTTCTTTTTAGGCCACAATAACAAAATAAAATTGAAGGATATAATAATTACTCATACGTAATGTGAAACAACAAAGTTAAATATTAATAAAGAGAGATTTCTCTTTGTAAATTAACATTTAATAGAGTTCGAAATAATTTAGGTTTTCCGAAATTAAAGAAATTCAAGACGTTTAAAACAATTAGAATTAATTAAAATTCCTTAACTTAAGCAAAATTCTAAATAAGATTGAGTTACCTTAAAATGTAATGTTGATAAATTATGGCAATAACAGTTAGTTTTGGGGTCTTGAGATTAAAGTTTAAGGAAAAATAAAATTATTTTATGCTATCCGGAATTTTCTTTAAAACTAGAACATAAAATACGCGAGTTCACCGTTTAAATTAATGAAAGGTCTAAATAAATATGTTTTGTATATTTGGTTCACTTTTTCTGATAAGCTTTTCTGTTACTTATCCTGTTCGACCAGAAAATATGTTCTCACACTTTGGTTAATTTTTAAAGAACCTTATGGATTGGAGATTGTAAATAAAGCTGATTTAAAATTGAAAATGCTGTAGGTATAAAATACTTACAGCAGCTTTAATTCCGTTGTGAATTCCTGTACCGTGCTGAATTTTGGGGAATCACAAACTAAAAGGAAATCAAATTATTCCAAATATTTTAATACTTTAAAATATGTCCTGTAACCTTACCACTGTTAGCGATAAAAAAATCCTGTATCGTTTCCTAATATAAATTAATTTTTATCCGCTTCATAAATATGTGATTACTAGCTTAAGCCGGTGTGCTTCGCTACCCCAATCGATATAAAATGAAACAAAAAGTATTTATATATAACCAAACATTTTTTTTTAATTTAAAAATTAATTATTGCAATGCTTTAGGATACACAATGTTTTTAGTTTTTCCATCTGGAGCATAAACATATAAATCAGTTGGTTTTCCAACACGCGAGAATGCAACATATAGCTGTCCATGCGAGAAACATGGATTTGCTAAATTTTAGCCACAAACTTGTAGAGATTGCCCTTGGGCTTTGGTTATAGTCATCGCACACGCTAACCGAACAGGTTAATTAACATGTGTATCAAGCATAGGTAAATATGTTAAACAATTCCCTTTTAAATTCATCCCAGGATTTTATGTTTTGGGGTGTATTGGCGTGGCACCGCCCCTTTTTCCAACCACATCTTTATATAGCTTAAAGTTCAGTAACTCAAGGCAGTCGCCTACTGGGGAAATTTGATGACGATCGGTTCAGTAGTTTATTAAATATGGTGATTTTTACTTTTTCTATAAAGGGGCGTGACTCCGCCCCCTTTGTCATGGAGCTTATTTAGATTCATACTAACACCATATGTTATAAATATCATCATCCTATGCCAAAAAATGTCTAAGATATAACGATTTAAAATTTTGGGTTGTCCAATCTCAACTTTATATATCCTAATGTCTCTTCCAGGGTCATAGTTATATTCTGTGAACATTTCAAGATGATCGGTCAAGTGGTTTGGCCTCCATAAGGCACAAATATATATATATACAAACATACATTCACTTTTATATATATAGATATAGATATTTTGCTTGAAAATGGAAAACAAAAGTTTGAATACTGAAAACTTTTCCAATTCATATTTGAAATGAAAAATATAGGAAATATATTTAAAAATAAAATTTTAAATACAGTCTTTATAAAAAAAAGCTTTTGCAAAAATAATGATTTCCTAGTTGCTTAATTTATTTATCTATCCCTTTTTCGTTTTAAGATTCACTCCATGTTCTGAAAAAACGAAATTGGGTGATTTTGAAATCGATGGAATTTTTTTCAAGTGCTTGTTGAAGTTTTTTTGAAATTTAAAGAAATTAATCGATAACTTAAATAATTAAAAAAAAAAAACGATCGTAGTTGCTAGATTGTTAAAAAAAACTTTTTTTTTAACTACACGCAAAGAAAAACATTTTTTAATATGGTCGCCTCCAACAGAACTATTTTTAACGTGAAAGTCATCCATCAACAACACACAACCACTTTATGGTTCCCTCTAAATATGTTATCTTAAATGAGATAATCAGGTATAAGATGGATATCGATTTGGAAAACGAAACGTTTTGAAACCGATAATATCGTTCTTAGAATTTTTTAAAATTGATTTTTTATACATATTCCTCTTATTTCCTGTCCTTATTCTTTTAAATTGTGCATTACATGAGTTAATTATAGTGCAATTTTGAAAAAAAAATTAAGATACTAATTCAGAAATGAATTTTAAAATCGCTCGAAATTCATTACATTTTTTTCAAACCTTTCGTTTTGAAATCGATCGATTTTTATCACATACTTAAATAATTTGTTTACCATAATTAACATAATTAAATAAACAATAATATTTTCCTTTTTACCAAGAACAACCAGCATGCTATGGTTGAAAAAGTAGCCATGCTTTAATTTGTGTTAAACATATTTTTCTTATTATTAACCATAACATGTTCGGAGGCAGCCATTATATGGTTGTCTTCTTGATGGAGAAATAATTTAGCAATATCTAATATGGTTGCCGGTGACAATAATATGGGTAAATTAATATGTATAAAAATGTTCGGTGCAAATAGTTTTGCTGGAGGTAACTATATTACTATAATTTTTTTCACTGGGTGTAATTACAGGTTTGAGTTTTTTCCCCCTAACAAACTACTGTGCAATGGGCTGCAAATTTATTTAACACCAGCAAGGCTATTTTAAACTTACGCTGTGTTTTCCGAAACTGATTCACTGTATTTTATTGAGAACAAACATTAATTTCCTTTCGTTGTGATCACACGGTGCCCTCTGAACATGAGAACACTGAAGTGAAAGAGAGAACATTTAAATCAAATTATTTAATTGTCCTTTGAATTCATTTTATTGAACATAATCATATTAATTATAATAATTACTTATTTTTCTTTTTTTTTTTAATAGCATATGCATTGTGTTTTCCCATGTTTGAATGTGTTTTTGAGTGTCAGTGTGCTGTCAATGTGGAAATGTGTGTGTATGTGTGTCAATTGATTATTCATTATCAAATTTGAAATAATTATTTTTTACCTCAAGTACTCTAATAATTTATAAATCTTTTACCATTTTATGTTTTGTTTTTGTATAATTTTCAATACATACAAATGAATGTATTGAATATGTTTTATTAATACAATAATATTATTATGTATTAAATTGGTATTATTTTTATTTGTATTTGTATAATTTTGTTAAGTTTAATTTGTTTTGCATTTGCACATAAGAGTATAGGCTTCACACGACTTAATATTTATGAATTTATTTTAGTTTTTAAATTGTTTAGCAAATAATTTATTCTATGTTTTGTTTTTTTTTTTAATTTCTGATTTAGCTGTAATTTGTTAGTTAATTTTTTAACATGATTGACAAAATATATTTGTGTTTTTTTTTTTTGATTTAAAATTCTTATGCAGCAAAAAAAGCTTGAATTTAAAAACTATTTTAAACTTTCTGGGGTAATACGAATATTATTTTTTACTTTTTTTATTAGATTTTTTATTTTTAATAATTTTCCAAACGAGATAATTTTTGTAATTATTTATTATTTTTTTTATTATTATTATTTGTAATTTTAGGTTTTAGTGCTTGTATGTTTTTATTAATAATTAATTTACTTATTTAAAAGTACTAGTCAGCCGTTTTTTTTATTTTCTTTATTTTCATTAATAAAAATTATAGGCAACGTTTTTATATGTAAAATCCTTTAACGTTATTTTTCTTCTGTTATTTAAAGTTATTTATGTAAATATATGTCTGTATGTCTGTATGTATGTTTGTATAAGAGAAAGAAATAAATCAAAAAATATTTTAGGCGTATTTTAATTACATAACTTTGAATTGTTTATTATTATTTTTTTTTGAGTTTAATCTTTATTTAAGCTTCATATATTTACATTTTTTTGTTATTTAATCGAAAATAATTAATTTGTTTGAAAACAAACCCCCACCGTTACATTCAATTTATACTTATTTACATAAACATATATTTATTATTATTTTGTTTTTGTCATATACTTATATTTATATAAATTTTTAAAATGTTTTTTTTATCTTAACCAAGAATAAAAATTGCAATGTGGACAGAATAGTTGTAATTACGATTAAAAAATGTTTGGTTTTTGTGTATTTTTAAAATACATTTCATGCACTAAAATTATTCTGTAAATTGCGCAAATTGTCATTTTTTATTTATGCAAAATTAATTTTAATGTTCCTTAAATTTAAGATCATACAACAAGTTTAACAAAAAATAAAAGAAATACATCCATTAAGATAAAAACGAAATAAATAAAAAAAAAAAAAAAATAAAGTGTATCGTTTATTAGTTAAGTAAAAGTTGCACACAATGAGGAGATACAAATTATTTTCTTATTCAAACAAAACATTTTAAGATTGTTGATTTAAATTTGCTAGTGTTAAAGTAAATTTTAATCATAATTTATATCTAGTAAAACCTTCTTGAAATTCAAGTATTTAACAGAAGAATAAAAAGAAATAATAACAAACAACAACCAATTTTATTAGGATTAATGACAATAAAATACAAATAGAGAAATGGATAAAAAGGGCTAAAGAGCCCAAATATGGAGGGCTTAGGGTTAATAAGGGTATGGACAAGAAGAACAAAGTCTCATAGACAACAACAAAAAATAAATGGACGTTTTTTTAATACTCAACACTCAACATTTTTTTTTTCTAATCATGGACGAAGTTTAAACATAAAATTGATTTAGGACTTTCAATGGTTTTTTTTCTTTTGCTTTCATTAGTTTTGTTTGGTTTTGAAGGAAATCAACTTCTTTTTAAAAAAAGTTATTTAATCAAAATGTGTTTAGATTGTAATTTTTAGTAGGAGAGCATACAAAAATATGTACGAGTAGGGTTGTATGTTTTTATCTGTATTGTATGGATTTAAAAACTTTTATGTATAAAAATTAAGAGTGCATTTAATTATGATTTAATTAAAAAACCGACTAGTATAAGCCTTTTAAGGAGTTTTCCTGTCGCCTAAGCATTTCTTTAAACACTAAATGCTCCTTAAAACACTTGTCTGTATAATCAAATATTTTTAAGTAAAAATGTATATTTTAATTTGTTGTGGTTTTGCATTAATTCTACTTTAGTACGTTCACTTTTGGCCACTTAGTTTCATTGTAACTCGCTCTATGCTACGATTACGTTTGTGTTTGTGTTTATGTTTTGTTTTTTGCTTTTTAAAGTTTTTTTATTTCTAAAATAATTTAATTTGTGTGTTTTTAGTCAAAATGAATTGGGAACATGTTCCATTATCAATCAATTGCATATTTTAACATTATAGAAATATTTTTTCTGAACTTTAAGCAAAAACAAAGAAGTGATTTTCTGGAATTTATGTATATTTTCTAGCCTATAAAATCTAGTATGTTTTTGTCTTGTATAAAAAGATAAGTATTAAACTAAAAACATTTCAAAATAACAAGGACGAATGCACTAACTCTATTAAAATTACTTTTGACCAGTGTTGCTGTTGTTGCTTTTTTATGTTTTCAGTTTTATATGCAATTATTTTTATGGCAATCGCATTTGATGGTCTAGTATCGTTGTTGGTATTCGTGGTGCCACCGATTGAAGTCGATATGAAATACAACAATAGAGCCAGTAGATAGACCAGCCAGTAAATATCTAAAATAAATATATAAACATATAAGAAATTGAAAAAGAATTAAATTAAAGTCATTTAATTGAATCGAGTTAAATTTTGAATATAATGCCAATTTTATGATATTTTTTGAAGTCGTAGACTTACTTTTGGTCATGAGTTAAAGCCAATGAACGAATACCAGCATTACAGGCCGGAAAAGCGTAAAGGGGAGCTAAGTTAAAAGTACGCCAAACTTCAACAATACCACGATCACCAGCAGTCATAAGGTACTCGCCATCACGTGAAAGCAGCATGCACTAAAACGGGATAAATATGTCTCTTTAAACTTTTCACTTTTCACCAAATTCCTTTCTTTCCAAATTAATTAAATTTGTGTTTTTATGCAAACAATATTTTTAATTTTATAATATAAATACCTGCAAATTATCATTATGGGATTCGTGTCTTAGTTCTTTGCCGTTAATAGTATATGCTGCCACGTTGCCCTTATCATAGTTGACAACAATAAAACCTTCACGGGACATAGCAATTAATTCAGGCGAGAAGAATTCCATAGGTGGATCCAATGAACGTAGAAGGTCGCCAAAAGTTGTGTGAATAAGAACTGGGCCGTCTATTAAAAATAAAAAAAAGATAATTTCGTTGTATTATCGTTGAAATAAAAAGTGGGTACACTGCTTACTTGTAGAACCAGATACCACAAGACCTAGCTCGGCACTTATCACGACTGATGTAACAGCCTGTTCATGACCAGTTAAAGTTGCTCTAGGCGTGGGAACATCACCTTCTCCAACTATGCTTTGGGTACGTGCATTCCAGTGCCACAAAAGTACCGTGCAATCGGCCGATCCTGATGCTATATAGCAATCTGATGTAATATTACACTCAGACCGTGCCAAACATGTCACAACACCGAAATGACCGAAAATTATTTGCACAATTTTGGCTAGAATTTGAAATGGCACAAAGGCGTAGTTTAAATAAATATTTATGATTACTTGGAAATATTGTTAAAAAAATTACCAGATTCAGTACTAAATACTCGAAAACTATTGTCCCAAAAGCCACAAGCTATTAGGAAACGACTGTCTACGGTAACTACAAAACAGTTGGATCTTATTCTTAACATTTGACTAAAGTTGTCTCCCAAATGTCTGCGATTCATCGGATTATTATTTGCTGTGTTTTGAGCAGCTGCACAAGAAATGAAAGTACATTTTATTTTCTTTTCTTAGGTTTGGATGCATTTCAGTAGTACTTACTTAGAACCGGATCAATTGTTAATGGTTTCATAGCTCCTTGCTGTTGGTTGGAGTCAGCATAGCTAGGACTTTGGACGGAAGCGGTGTAATTACAGTTCCATCGGTTTACTGCAAATTGATGTCCTGCAGTAACAGTAACAACCGAAGGCAGCGATAGTTGAGGATAAGTGTTCGCAGATATATGAATGATAGGGGAATTTTGATAAAATTTTAATATTTGGCACAGATCGTCGGGCATTGCACTGAACATCATTGGCGACAAATGCATTGCAGAACTTCTGGGTGGATGGGGTTCCATTAGTAGTTGACTAGGGGTTTGGCCAAAGTTACGAATTTGATTTTCAACAGCTTCTCTCATAACAGGATCTCCAATCGCATCTAAATCTACACTGCCTTCGTAGGTTAAATAGTAAAAGACATTGGTAGCTCGAACAGCCTCAGGGCCTCTCTGCTTGTAGCCAAATATCAAATCTATCCATTGGTGTAACTGACATGAGACGAATTCCGATTCTAAAGCCATGCGGTTGATGCGCACAAACTCTTCAGGCGTCTTAGCCCATGGCGGCAGCTCAATATCGTTCACCATTGTTCCATCTTCTCGATGACCTAAGCGATAGCTGGAAGAGTTATAAAACATTTCGGGTAGAAAATACCACTCTGGTATAAGCTCTTTAACGTCCGAGGTGTCACGTTGACAGTTTTTCCACGAAAGACTAACAGAAGAGAAAAGGCGATCCGGATAATCGAATTTTCCCCCTTGAAGTGCAAGGAACATCGTAGTAAAAGGTTCCACTCTTACCAACCAATTAAGAGTAAAACTTGCAGTGGAATAGTGAGTGCCGTAATGGAATGGTGGTATAGTATCACTTTCCCAAGATTCATAGCGTTCTTCGAAATAAGCTCTTCTTGAAGGGTTTAAAGCTCCTATTGGTTTCGATAAGTCCCGATAATTCGAAGGCAGACTAAGATCCAATTCTTTGGTTTCATAATTAGTCAGAACCCAAGGGAAAATGGGATATTGATTTAAATCGTTGTATGTGCGACCTGCTATGGTATTAAGGAACATTAAGTATTCAAAATTGGAAATTTCTCGACGCTGCCATTTTTGGGTCATGTTCGAGTTACGCATCAACTGACGTGGCGACATCATCGAAGCTCGTCTTGTCTGTGGAATGCCATATTTAATGCCGACACCTACGCGCGGTAAAGCTTTGATAACCTTTTTAACGGTATGTTGGTCGGGAAACGCAAATAAAATTGAAGTGCGGGAGGCCAAAAATATTTCCAATGCTACATTTTGCAGCAGATATCTTCGAGAAAATATAGCTCTAACTTCAGAAAAGTACCATTTGCCATGTAAATGATCGCAATACTTAAGAACCTCAGCTTCAATCTTATGAAATTCAGGGTGTTCTTCATCGACTTCGAAAAACATTTCAGTACTTGTAATGGATACAGTTCCCGGAGCAACTAACCCTGGGGCAATAAGTTTTGCTTTAGTACTAATATTTACAGGGCCAGTTAAATCGAGATCAAGTTCCCGGTCTTCTATTAATAGTTCAGCATCATCTAAAAGGTCGGCAGTGTGTTGGGTAGCTTGATGAGAACGGCTGACAGCTATTTGCGTATGGAATTCATCTCGTGTTTGCAGAATAGCATCCTCAGGACCACCATTTTCTAAGGCAGCTTTTAAAGTGGCTTGCGGGTGCGAAGAACCTCTGGGATTTTGTACCATACGCTTACGTCTCCTCGCATCATCTTCCCAGGCGTCCAACTTCCAATATGTCTGTTTTTGGACACTTCCACAAGACTCACCCCAGGCGCCATGTCTGTTACACATTATATTACGAACTTTTTCTAACAACCTACTGGCAATAACATTATCTCTTCTCCGAGCAGCCGTTATCAAATGATCACACATTCGTTCCTCTTCTCTTCTCTCTAACAGAGTTTGGGCACATTGCGACTCGAAATCAGCGTGTTTTAGAACATCATCTGCTCTCATACGATTTAAAATGAACTCAGCTTCATTGGCAACTCGCACAATATGATCTTTCATTGCATGCGACAAAAGGCGACCCTCATTTATAAGTTCAATGAAAGCAAGTCCCGCATGCTTTTGCAAACTATTTTGCCATTCTTGTGAGCAAAGCAACATCACCAACTCTACAACTGAGTGCGAGTTTTTAAATGTCGTTAGACCCTTGCCTTCCATCAACAACTCCTGGCCATGTGAACCGACAAGAGTCTTGGATAAATAGTGTGCAAAGTCCACCATTATTTCCCTTAGTAAAGGACAAACAGGACCCAAAGCCACTTCCAACTTCTGCGTTAGACTAGCTTCTCGTGACGGTGTTGTCATTGGCAATTGCCCAACCAGAGGAGGTTTCATAGGCAAGTCGTCCGCTCGAGAGTTTCTTTGGGCACCAACATTTCCTCCATTACCTGATACCCCAGTTGCATTGGCATAATTATCTGGCACTCTTACTACTGAAATTTCCGAATCTGGTTTATCTCCTCTTTCGTTGACTCCGCCCCCGACAGCGTGTGGAACGTTTTGCATGTGACTAGCATGTGCTGCATGCATACCACCAATATCACGCAACTTTGCATCACCTGACATCATTATACCTGTAGCTGATGACTGTACACCTGCATCTTCATTTAAATTAACGTCTGTCCAACTTTCGTCATTTGAATTGATGGGCTTACTATCATCAACCATAATTTCACTGGACGATTCCACTTCAGGAACTTCATTTTCTGTTGAGTTCATATTTAGTGAGTTACATTCCGAATCACTCTGTAATAAGCACGGGTATGATTGAAATTAAATATTAGTTAGTTTTGAAAAAAATTCGAGTATGTCTTTAATATCTATGTGCATGTGCAAATATGCGATAATGCCAATATTTAGCCATAAGTATACTAACATGTGATGGGGAACACTGAGCTTAGGCCCTTATTACAGTTCACTTAATTCTTGTATTATGGTTTACAACTTTGCTAAATTGCGGTGAACAAAAACATCACAACCAGTTGTTTTAATTACAACTGAACTGAGTTGAGTTGTGAACCGTAATAGGGGCCTTAATGTGCATGAGAAGTGGATGGAATCAATGAATATCAGACAAACACTTTCGAAACCAAACTATTACAAAATTAATTAGCTGGTTTCGAATAACACACAAACAGAGTTAGTCGGCCTAAATGTACATTATTTATTTTTTTGAATATATTTTCATTTGCTTGACTAATAAAATATGTCTCTCGATTTATTAAAACATTTATAAGACAAGAAAAATTCGTGAATAAAAAGTTAACAGTATTTGCCATCGAAATTTTTATTTTCCCCATAAATTTTTTAGAAAAAAGGAATTAATTTCGAAGGAAATTTTATTCACGATAGGGGTGAAAAATAAATTGAACTCGCAGTCAATGCAAGATGCATGTTACCTACCCCCCCTTATGCAAATCGTATGAAGAATAAAATATATGCTAAATACTTTTCTAATTACGCCAAATTTCCGATGTTTTATTTTTAATGTGTTTGTATGAACTTTAAGACTTATACAAACGTATATCAACAGCATTTAAATATGTAATAGCAAATGTTTCCATTTACATAAAAAAATATGATAAATTGATATCAATAATATTTTAAAATAATTTCATATTTAAAGAAATATTTCTTGATATTATGTTTATTGTTTCCTGGGTTTGGTTTGTTCTCAAGCATCCAACACAAAAATGTCACAATTACATTAAATCATGAAATTTGAATCCTTGAGAAATTTCATCAAGAAGGAATCTAATTGCTCAATATGTTGCCAAAGCTGCAAACTGATTTATGATTTGTACATGTTTACATGCTTTGTACGTACATACGTACATACGTGCATATGTATGCATGTACGAACATGTTCACTGAATGCCTAAATATGTACATATGAGTGTATGTAAAATAAATAAGGGTGTAATGGAGTCATGTACTGATTTAGGCATACATACATATATTCATTAAGTCAGTTTCAATTTGTATGGAATTTAAAAAATAGATTTAACCGAAAAAGATACAATC
Organism: Pollenia amentaria; assembly: GCA_943735925.1. NCBI lineage: Eukaryota > Metazoa > Arthropoda > Insecta > Diptera > Polleniidae > Pollenia > Pollenia amentaria. The sequence continues at coordinate 234,236,773 of OX031008.1, forward strand.
TGAAAAGAAGAATGTATTTTGTGTGTACGTATATTCCTTTTCTTTTTTTTCGAAATGTCTGTCATATGGTGCCAAGAGATTGTAAAAATCGTTAAAGAGATAACATCGACCATATTTTGTGGTCATCGTAGTCTAAAGAGCACATTCACTTGCATATTTTATACGACACATACATATGTATTTACATTTGCGTTTGTGTATGTATATACTAAAAAAGTTACTCCGTTTAAAGATACAAAGTACCTCAGTAACCCCACGACGTTAAAATTGACTAAATAACGATGCGCTGTGAATCAGGACAAAAATAATATAATCTATCTGGAATTGTATTTGAATCGTAAAATTTTAGGAATTAGGCGCTAAAAATTGATTTGGACTTGATAGGTATACACAGGAATATACTTTTGCAAGAGGGCAAAATTCAATAGGATGAAATTGAGTGATAGATTTTTTTGACACGTCTATCTGACTTGAATATGTTTATGAAAGTGTTTACAAAATTATGATTCTATTCGATCAGAGTTGTATTTTTTTGCAAAGTAGCTGAGTCGTATGCGTTTGTATCTTTTTTTTGTGGGATATTGTGGCATTTACAGCAGTGCAGACATCTTTTTTATTTCGGATAAAAGTGTGTAAAATTTTCGTGTGGATAGTGAAATAGTGAATCCCGGCTTTAAAAAAAACTTTTCACGCATGGCTACGAGAGACTTCCCATAGGCCTGTTAAGGTAGCTAGGACTGGTGACAATACGCTTCACGAGCGATTGCACAATATGTACAAATTTAATAAAAATTGTTATGCATTTTTCGATTGTATGTTAATATACAGTGAAAAACTTGAGAACTTGGAATTCCTCCAAAAAATATAAATTTAAGCAAATTATATTTAGTCAATTCACAAGGTATCCTAACATGTCATATTGTCAAAATGTCCTAATATTTCACAATGGTTTAAAAATATTGTTGTTGGTTTGTTAACAAAAAGTGTCTTAAATAAATAGAACGTTGCTTGCTGTGTTTATTGTGCTGTCGTAATTAATCAGAAAAGTCCAGCGCTGAGCGGCTGAGACGTACAACAATATTTTTAAACCATTGTGAAATATTAGGACATTTTGACAATATGAGATGTTAGGATACCTTGTGAATTGACTAATTATATTTAAATTTTTTAGAGGCATGCACAAGTTTAGTTCTTTTATTTTCCAAAAAGTGGTCCTTTGGCTAAAAGTCAGTATCATTTTTAAAACTGAATTTGCTATCACTGGTGAAAACTTCATCTGTCATCACCCTCCATGGCTGCTGTTGGAATCGTTTTTTATATGAGCCTAAACTTACGCAGACTCTCGTTGAAACTCTGCTAGCATTTAAAGGACTTTTGACAGATGATAGTGACCGAACGTCACGTGTTTGGCACTTCTGGACGATTGGAAAAAGATTTTACACATAAAAAAAACGAAAAAAAATCTGTAAGCTTCATTTGTCACTTCTATACTATAATAAGAAGAAAACGCTCAACAGGAAACAACTTATCACAAAGAACTAGGCAAAAAATCATGCGATTAGAAAAAAATTTCAAACTTTTATAAAACCTCAAGTCAAATTTTAATTCAAAATAAGTTAAAATTTAGCTTTTACGTATAAGAAATGTATTACATTAAGTCTGGGTTCACACTATGAAAGTTTCCTTTCAGAAAGTCTGAGTTTATTGATGAGAGGGGAGAGAATAATATCATATCTCTTTCCATTTCAACAATAAAAACAGACTTTTTGAAAGAAAACTTTCATAGTCTAAACCCAGACTAAGCAGGTTATAACAGTCGGCTTAATGTAGAAATGTTGCACTGTGAGCTGTGAGTTTTATTGTTTGATGGTGCGACTTTGGCCCAGTTGTTCTTTCTTTTTGTTCTAAGTGCTAATGGCTTAATTCGAAAGAATTGTTGAGTTTCTAATTTTTTATTAAAAATTTATTAACCAGCCTTCTCGACTAAAGGTAAATATTTTAAAAATTAGCTTTCATTAATGTGAATTCTTTTTCCGAACTTTCGCGATAACAGCAGCTGTAAGGAAAACTGTGAATAAATGTATAGTGTAAAATGTATAAAACCATCTGTGTATGTTGTAGTCGCATATTAAATTGTGCAAACATATGACTTTGCATGTTTGAGGAGATCTTAAAACTTTTTAGATGAATCATTTAGGTCAGAAAATCTATCAAAACTTCTAGTCCTTACATGGATTTTTGAAGATTAATATTCCTACATAAGATTGAAAAGTACTACATATTTATAGTAATATAAATTTCATAACTTTATTTCACGACTAAAAGTTTGGCTCGATTTTCAAAAAATTTTGTTCTATTAACGGACTCTGCAAGTGGACTTCTCAAATGTTAAATGTTGAGAAAATTTTTACAAAATCTTATTTTCATTTAATTGAATTTAATCAAAAGAACGTACAATTATTTTTATTTTTATTAGTTATTTTTGTCATTAAAGACTTGAGTAGCTAAAACGCATAGAGATTTGTTTAACGTGTTGGTATTTTTAAAACAATCTACTGGCAACACAGCTACTGCTATAAATACCATTTTAGGATCACACAAGCGTGTGGTTCTTAAAATATGGTAAAAAAGCTATGTTTTATGGCACTGATTTAATCATAATATGGTTGCGCTAAAGAAAATGCATGATAAGAAACTTAAATATTTTTGAATCATATATTTCGCACGTATTTTGAGGAAAATACAAACTTGTCATAATAAGTTGTTATTGTTTTCAGAACATTTTTTTTTTTTTAAACAATAATTAAACTAGGGAAGCATTTTAGACTTGTATTACCAACTGAAGCCCTTTTAAATGAATTATCCATGACGACATCGGGCCATATATTTTTCTCTGGGTATAGCAAAATAACTAAAAGTTTAAAACGACGTATATCTAAAAAAAATCTTGTGCTAAAAATTCTTTCGAAATTTTCGTGTCATAAAAACTTTAGAAAACTATTATTTCAATAATAAGTTTTGTTTTGAGCTTCTTGAAAAACAAATTTTTATCAACTGAATTGTTATTTAAAAGAAGTTGTAAAAGTTAAAAGTTAAAGAATGTAAGTTCTAGTTAAATTTAAAGAAAAAAATTCAATAAAGATAAATTCAGGGTGGTTGTAAAATCTGATTTTAGTCAGAATCAGAATTGAAATCGACAAAAATTCATTTTGGTGTCACAGAAATAGATCGTATTGATTTTATGTTCGAATCAGAATAGTTATCCGAATTAGGTGTTAAAAATCTGTTGTTATCGATTTTTTGTCGATTTTTGTTTAGATTTTGGGTTTAAGCGGGTTGATATTTGCGCATAATGTAAATGAAATTAAATCTCATCAGTTTTGTTTTAACACAAAGAGAAGAAAATAAAAAACCGGACACAAAACGTATTAAACGTAAAAAATTAAAAAAAAAAAATGTTACTGCAAAACGTAAACAAACCGAATTAAGGCAAAACCAAGAACGTCTTATAACACCAACTCTTCTTATAAGAATCGATTTTCAATTCTGAAAAATGACAATTCTGACTTGGATTCTGCAACAACCCTGAAAATAAATTTTATGCAAACCAAAAAACAAAACAAACTAACAATATATACACAAACATACGCACATAAATACAAACATTCATACATGCAACCAAAAACACAAATAGATTAAAACTTAAAAATCTTGAAAAATAAAACAACAAATTGTAAATAAACAAAAAGTTATTGATTACAAAAAAATACAAAGAAATTGTTTACAAATGGATGCATTTGAATCAGTAAAAAGTGTAATTGTGTGAGTGTGTGAACACAAATTAAGAGGGATTTTAGCGATTAATAATTAAATTTCATATTTCTAATTGATTGGTGTTACTAATGATTAATTTTATTTATTTATTATTATTTTATTTTTTTATTTTGTTTAATGAATGTTGGGAACTGTTTTGTTTTTTACCTTGGGCAATTTTTGTGGCACCACTGGTGTTGGCGGCGATAATGGTTGTTTTTGAATGTTGCTTATTTTATTATTTTTATTATTATAACTCAATGATACAGAATTAATTACTGTGGTATTTGTGGAAGTGGTCACTGTTGTTGTACTTGTTGAGATATTTGTTTGGGATTTTGGTTGAAGTTTGGGACTCTTTACGGTTTAGTTTAAATTTAATTGTAGTTAACATGCATATTAGTTATTTGTTTCAAATATTAATAGCAACCAGACATAATAAACAAAATAAAAAATAAAAGGTGAATTTTAATTTTTTAATAGTATAAATAATTTATTAAAGTTTAAATGAAAAAACAAAATAATGCTGTCACAAATATTAAATAACTTTATATAAATAGTCGCTTCCATGCCTTAAATAAAAAAAAAACGTCGCATAAAAAGTTTCTTTAAATTTCAAGTTTAAAAATCAAGTTGAATTATGGAATAAAGCCCCAGCTTGGCGAAACACAGTAAAATATTGCACGAATGATGATATTTAACCTTATTTTTTTGTAAATAAGACTAAAGCACAGGGTGGCCTCAAAATCAATAGGAACTACAAATGTTAAACACGTCAATTTTTTTTAATTTTGTTTTTAATGTTTTAAGGTTTTTCTTGAAGGCTATAACTGAATTCTTGGAAATTTGCAATGAATGCATACAGTAGCGAACAACGCGTTTAAATGATCTAAATTCTATTCTTAACAACATTGAATTGTTATGATGCAGCAAACGTATCGTCGATATTTTAATTCAAGTAAATTTTTAAGAAAAGGATCTCTCTGATCGAGCAAGGCGAATTCAGTACAAGGTGGTGGCGCACTTTGACAGTTCGAACCAATTTGTTTGGATTTTGTTAGTGTTTTGCTAGAAGTGGTTGAAATTCGAACCGTTAGCACTACCAATGCAATGCAAAAGACCTCTGTTGTTTCTGTTATTTTTGGATTGTTGTAGAAGTGCCACCACCTGTTGTAGAATTCGGCTTGGCAACATGGAAACTGTGCGGCAGAGTGTTGAAAATTATCAGCCCTTCTCAACTCATCGGCGTTCCCGGCAATTGGGTGTTCTCAGAGCAATATTGCAAAGAAATTTAAGGTTGGTTTTTAAGATGATTCAACCATTCAAATACCACAAACAACGGCATTGGTAGCTCTTATTTGGACCACCCTGTATAACTAAACTAAAGGGAATAAAAACGGCGCTTAAAAGTACGTTAAATAGTGTAAGAAAAGATACAGTCACTGTTTATTGTTGTTGTTTTGTTGAACTATTGATATTGTTACAAGCAAAACATGAGTGTTTAAAATTCTTAATCGCTTTACAGTCTTATTTGTAAAATATTTTTAGCTTTTCTAAAGTCTTTGGATAAAGGTGCCTGACGAGCTGGCCTAAGCAACCAGTGAATTGCGCATAGGAGCCAGCTTTCCCTCAACAATTAATTTCAGTGTATTTGTCAAAAATAAAAATTGGGATTTAGCACGTCATTAAGAAATCTTATTAATAATAAATATTGTATTCCCAAAAGTAAATTTTGATCAAATCGTTTTAATTGAAGGACCTTTTAAAAAATGTATAGTCTTTTATCTCAAAAAACGATATTCTTAAAATTCTTTAAAAAATATGTTGTAGCTAAATTTCATCGCTTAACATGCCAAGGTGATATTTATAATAAAAAATAAATATTTCACAATAAAAATTACAGGTATGTAGATATCGCTCATGGGCTGCAACATCTTCATAACGCAAAAATGAAATTTTTGTTAGTGAAGCAGAATTGGTCAACGTTTTTCTGTGTATAAAATTCATCTTTATATCTTTTTTACTTTCCCCGTTGAAGGAGAATGTGTAGTTATTTTTTCGAAGTGTTTAGAGCAGCTTAAACATTTAAACTTATTTTTTGAGTTATGACGACGTTGGCGCAAATGAGCTTTATATATATTTATTTAATAAAACCTCTGAAGGAAAGCTGAAATTTTGTGTCCTCAATTCACCACTTCTAACATCATCTTCACTTTAACCAAAGAAAACTTCCTAGAAATCGTAAAATTACTTTTACAAAACTTAAATTTTTTCTGTAACTGTTTGATGCGCATAAAAGTTTTTTTTTTAATCTATATTGCCATATATTGAAAAATTATTAAGTATAAAGTTTGCACTTGACTGGTTAAAGAGTTTAGTAAATATAATTGTCAGAGATATGTATTTGATCTGGAATGACTATTTGTCATCATACACTCGTTCTTATACAGTGCATTCTACTCCCGTTGTAGGCCATTGAAAAATGTTCTCATGCATGTCTTATATCCAACTAAGTAGGGTTTAGAGCTTGTAAATCTTTAATTTTTCTCACATTTATTGGAACCTACAACATTCACGAAAAAATTTTATTTAGGACTTTGTATTGCACCAGTCAAACGTCCCCACTTGTCTTCTTCCTGCACTAAATAAGTATTTCTCGGCTTTTTTTTTTATTCATTAAACCATGTATAAAAATAAACGATAGATTTGAATTTTTCGCTATTTCTACAGTAAAGTGTTGGCAGCCCTAAAAAAATTTCGACAGCTTACAGATTAGGGTTAGTTAAAATAGAATATTACACGATAGAACAATGTCCTGTCTTAAACCCCCGACAAAAAGATTGTTCTTCATAATTATAGCACATTTTTTTAACGCTTTTTATATTATTTTCCGACATTTTTTTCTACAGATTTAGCGGTTTCAAATAAATTTTAGGGTTTTTTTTTCCAATTTTTCGCGAATTGTAACCATGTTCGCGATTTGTTCCTGTAAGTTTTCTAATTTTTTAGAGCTTTAACTTTAATATTAAATATTAGACTTCGCTGTTATGCCGCTGTTAATAATTTTCCTTATAGTTTTAAGTATTTTGAATAAATTTTAATGCTATTTTTGTAAATTGTTTTAATGTTATTTTTATATTATAGCTTTAACGCTTTTTAATAAATTTTTTTTATTTTATAAAATGTTTATATCTTATTAAACGATTTTGCAGTTTAAACATTTGAGGACTTATTTTACCCGTTATCAGTTGCCCTCTCAAAATTAATTATTCAAATTAAAACATTGAAAACAAATAAAATATTAAAAGCAATAGCTAACGAAGATGAAATAGTTTAAAAAAAAAAAAGTTCACTTTACATAAATAATTTACATAAACATACATTTAAACATATTTAGAAAGCTTAATTCTTCATCTTTCCAAACCTGCTCAAAAATTTGGAAGTAAATTAACATTGGTAACAGTGTTTTCGCCATTAATTTGTAAACGAAAGGTAACGTAAGATTTTTAGGTGTATTCGAAGTTCTGAAACCTACAAAATGATCTTTCAGCTTATTTTATAGAGTATTTACTCTTTGCTTTGACATTTATAACGCTTACAACACATTTACTATCAGTAATGCATTTTGAGTTGTTTTGTTTGGGGCCAAATTGACGATTTAAAAGGGCCAAAATAACTTTGATAGGGCCAAAAAAAATGTTTAATATTTGATTTGTATGTTTGTACCCAGCTAGCAAAATACTCTCTCAGATATCTGAAAGTCGTCGGACTATTTTTCTGGCTGGGTATTTAAATAAGACGAATAGGAAATCCTAGTAATATAGTATATATGTATATGTGTTTTATTTTATTAAGAACAAAACCGAAAATTCATTCATCAACATTGTTATACCCTCCATCACAACTAGTTTTGAAGTGGGTTACTAAGTTTGTCATTTCTTTTGAAACTTTTTGGCCCCAGAAAGAATATATATTCTGTGTCCTTCAGAAATTCTAAGTGGATTTTCCCATGTTCGTCCGTCTGTTAAAATCACGCTCCAAATTGTTTCCAGTTCTACTTAGCAGTTTGGGATTGAAATCCAGCCAAATCTGTTCAGTAGGGCAAGAGTTCATACACATATGAAAATATGGATCGATATTTATATTAATATAAAAAATTAATATTAATATAAAATCATACCAAAAAATTTCGTGAAGATCGGTCGATAATTTACCATAGGCTCCAAACAAAGCCCACTCTCGAAAAACGCCTTAGTACGCCTTAAACCGTAACTAACAATGGTAATGTAATACATTTTTGTCTGTCACATTTATATATCAACTAGAAATCACACTGTTAACTTTTGTAAAGATCGGTCCATAACTTACTATGGGCCCCATATAAAGCGCAGTTGTTAAGTATTCTAACTGCCGTTGGAGGGTATCAAAGAATCGTTACAGCCGAATATAGCACTCTTACTTGTTTCAGAGTATTTTTATCCATTTTTTGTTTCATTTAAACCCACCCAGCAAAACAGTCCGACGTCTTTAAGATATCTGCAAGAAACGTCGATTTCATTCAAACATGCTTTATATGTTTTATTATATCATAGATCAATTATGTTGTTTATTTGGCCCTGAACAATCAACACAACTTCGTAACATAGAAAAATGTATTGATCGATTAAAGTAGTTAGTTAAATTTTGACCTGAAAGGGCCAAAATAGATTTCCACAGGGCCATCAAACAATCAAAAGTGCCACAAATGGCACAATTGTGCCACATTTTGCATCCCTGTTTACTATATTTTTTATACACCCCATCCCTAGTGGTGAATAAGGGTATGCTAAGTTTGTCATTCCATCATCTAAGACCACATAAAGTATATATATTCTGGGTCATTGAGTAATTCTTAGTCCATTTAACCATGTCCGTCTGACCATCTGTTGAAAACACGATCACTTTCAAACAACTCAAAAGAGAAGAAATTGTTATCTAATTGCATTCAGTTATGCTTAACAATTTGGGATCAAAATGCAGCAAAATCGGTTCAGTAGAATAAGAGTAATAAATCTAAATGTGGAAACAAAAGTTATTTAAAGTTAAAGTCCGTTTTTTATTTATAAAAAAAAAAAAATTGTTAAATAGCATACATATTATATTGTTTGTGCTTTTTTGAAAGGATACATCACGGCAATATTGCTAAGAAAAAAACATCCAAAATTTCAATTACTACGGATTCCCTGCGCTTCCGAAATAACCGCCACTAAAATAAAATTCCGATTTGATCTTTCAAAACGCAGACACACACGTATATTTTTGTTTTGACTCCTTTACCAGAATCTATTGACAGAACCCTGGTTTTTTTTTGTGTTGTCCAGTGAAATTAGTCCGAAATATTATCAAATACGGAACGTAAATTTCAGAGGAGTACGTCTATTGTTATAATTACTCTCTCGTTGAAGTATGACCAATAACATTAAAATTCTTAATATTGTAACGAGTAAGATAATGACAAAAAAGCAAGAGAATTATTGCAACCGATTTTTACCAATTTTTATATACATATATATTTTATAGAATTATAAAGAACTTGTAATGCATTAAGTCCAAATAAAATTATTTAAAACGTAGTTTTCTTTTTGTTTATGCATTTATATTAGGGATGTAACGATAAGCCTTTTTGCCGATACGATACCGACACGAATATTAAATTTAAATTCAAGATACTTAAAATTAACAAAACTCAAGTAGAGTAATTTCTTTATTAGCAAAACAGTGTAAAAGATTATAAATATTCCAAATTAATATTCATAAGATTTTTGTTTAAAAAACAAAGTATTCTCAACTTTAGCGGAGTTAATTTCGCAACTTGAAGCAGACCTGCAGTAAAAAATCGTCTCTCAGATGTGACTGAACTCATTTGACAACTTAAGTATTTCGCGCCATTTAAAAGCGCCAGTAAACAAACGAATCTGCGTCTCTAGAAAATTTAGAAAATCTAAGGTATATCTAGACTTCTTATTTAGCTGAACCACAACGTAGGATGGACAGATGGAGAAAAGTGTCTTCAACACTTCCGGAATGTAGAGCCATGTTGAGTAGCTCAATAAGACGTCATTCGATCTATTGTTTTTGAAATTTTCTAGCTTTGTATCGAAGGTAAACAATAGATTTCATTATTCTCTAAACACTCAAATCTTGCATTCAAAGCTAATGCTACATTAATCTGAAATTTTGGGAATCTGAACGATTCTGCATTTCAGTTTATTCATTTATCATATTTTCTAATAATATTCGAAGACTGTTTACTAGCGAAATAGCGTCAGTAAATGACACAGTGGATTTTCTTATGGATTTTGTGGTCTCTTTGAAGTTACCCAAAATTTGTAGCGAAATGGTTTTTATTTTTACAAAAATTATTAAAAATTAGCAGAAAATTCTTAAAACGTACAAACACATACAAGAGTTATCAATGGGAGAACGTTTTACCATTATGGCGAAAAATCCAACGGCTGATGCTGCTGGTCCACACCAAGCGTTCAATGCGTTTATGCATCAGTCCAAAAAGTCGTAGAGTAAAATTTTATTGACTAGATACACGGCAAACGCGTAAAATACATATACGTATCGAAAGTAGGATTACTCTCTAATTTTGCATGCGTCTCGAAAAATGTAAAAAAAGCTATAAAAAAGTGTCATCGTATCGACAGTTAAATATCGCCGATACCGATAAATCGGCAACCGTAAAGTATCGCCGATATATCGGTATCGGTATTCATTACTTCCCTAATATATATGTACATACATACATCTTGAAACGTAAAAACACTATATACTTAGTACATAGCTATTTTATACTTTAAGAAACTTTTTAAACGAAAAAACATGCATAAACTAAAAGGAGAAAGACTCTAGAACATTTAAAAAAAATTTCGAAAAATGTACAATATCATGTATAGTATAATAGAAATAAGTAAATAAATAAGTTGTTTGTCACTTTATAAAACAATTTATATATATACAGTGTACATAAGGGTGCTTCACAAAAAAAAAGTTTTTTTTTCTATCATCTCAAAAGTTTCTACCAGGCATAAAAAAACTCGCCCACAAGATCAGTTCCATATTTAGATTCTACGCGACGCTCAACGATTTTTAATTTTTCCATATAAATTACATGTGCAAAATTCTTTTCCGTTTTTGCAAACAAAACTAAAAAACAATCAATATTTGTAGGAAATTAAATTTTCCACAAAAACCCGCTTAAATGTTAAAATTGTCTCAAAGTTAACGCGTAAAAAGTTATCAGAACAAAAACACTTTTTGTTACAAGTAGTTTCGAAATCTACAAAAAAACAAAAAAACAAAAAAAAAAAAAATTATAACATTTAACGAAAAAATCATTTAAGATATTTTTTGTGGAAAATTTAATGTTTTACGTGCTTAAATTTTTACATTTCTTAAATTTTTTCCAGCTAAGTTTACAAAATACCTCTATGTGCGTCGCGTATTATAAATAAATGAAGCTGATCTTGTGGGAGAGATTTTTTATGCCTGCCAGAATTTTTTGAGATAAAAGCACTTCGAAAAAATAAAGAAATATTTTTTTGGAGCCCCCTATTGTACATATATATTCCTTAATACTGGATGGTTAATAGATATGAGTTAAAGAATGAATGCATGTTAGAGTTGAAAAGAAAATCTAATTTTATCTATTAAAGTAAATCGTCTAATACTTATTGAGAAAATCTTCGGCAATAACATTCTTTTCTTTCTTAAGATAAAATAGAAATAAGTTCTTTTGTGGTGTAAAGAGCTAAGAATTTATAGGGGTTTCCGGGGCATAAAACACTATTTACTTCACATTCTTTCAAACACATAAATATAAATGTGTACGTTTTTAATCAATAGCAGAACAGAATTCTGGGAGGCCAAAAGAGTTTCCTATATTAATAAATACATAAAAAAAAATGTAATAAACGAATACATATTCAGAAAAACACAGAGATTAACTTATGCTTTTCTTCTATTAGTTAATGCAGATTACGTCCCAGATGAATAGACTTTTACACATGTATTTTATTAAAAGTGTATACATGTAAAACTTAAAATCTACTTACATAAAACTTACCTTAATTGAAGGTGGTCCACTGGAATGCGAATCATTGTCTGCCAACACAGAAGGGTTGTTTTCATCAACAACAATTATTTCATAGTCACCATCTTGTATAGTACGACCTCCTTTATTCATTTAAAATGTTAAGAAAAAAAATTAATTATTTTTAGAATTAAAGCCCATTAAAATAAAAGATGCTTTTAATATTTTTATGAAACGTTATAAATTTAGATTATGTAAATGAACAAAAAATTCATTAGTTTCTAGAACTATTTATTTAAATTAATGAAATTAAAAAAATTTTAATGGAAATGTTTTTTTTTTTTAAATTTTCATTCATTTCGCAATTCATGCATACACATACATACATTCATATGTACATATGTTATTAACTGTAACGGAAGTTGGTAAAACATTTGATAATTATGTTTAAGTTTATAAACACTAATAGAGTTTACAAATAACTTCCAATTCAGTGGATATTAATTAGAGAACAAATTGAAATTGGATGTTGAAAATCTAAAAAAAAATCTTTTTTTTTTTTTTTATTTTTAGCAATATGAATAGAAAATTTTAAACGAAATTCTTTATTAATTACAAGTATAATAAGCTGTTTGTTTTACATTCCTTTTGGGAAATGTTTTAAAAACCCATGTAATGGATGACTGAATGAGTCTGACTATTTTTGGCGCATACAGATTCCATTTAAAATTTCGTAGGCTTAGAGTGTTAATCTGCTAAATCCATTTTATACATTATATGACATTTTGAAGATAAAGAGACGGACGCCGCATCGGATAAATAAAACATTTACTTCAATATGGGACTCTATAGAATATAAGAAAATTGGTTTGCTTCTTTAGCTAAAAAAAAATATCGCAACTTTTTTTTTGTCTGCCCTGTAAAATTTGCCAGAAGTTAGTTAGCAGGTTTACACTCTAAGGCGACGAGTTGTATTTGTTGCCGAGCAGTGTTGCCAACTTAGTAATTTAGTTACTAGTAATAGTGTTTTGTAATCTTCTTTAACATGAAGCATCGTTTGTAGTTTGTTTCTGTATTCAAAACTGTTGTATTTTCAAAATCTGGTGCGTGATTGAAATTGGCACAATGCGATGACAATGCAGTTTTTTGAGATGATGTATTCTTGAATTTTTGATCAGATCTATGTCCTGCTAATATAGTTTTTAATTTGTTTTTCGTGATACCTATATATACTTTACTACATATTTCATTATCCTTACTATTATCCTTAATATTAGATTTATCTAATTTCTCTGTCCCATCTTTCATTTTACTAAATAATCTATCTAATGTATTATATGTTCTATGAGCCATCCTATAATTATTGATATCATAAATATTAGCATTTTCCAATCGTTCAGAAATCATCGGTATATAAGTTAAAGACTTATAAATCCTAGGTTCAGTAAGCGTATTCACACTACCTTCCTTATGTCCTTTGTACTGTCATCAAACAATCTACAAGTCCATTAAATATTTCTGATCCTGATTTTATTTTTTCTATGAAAAACTATATCACTAATATTTAAAACCTTATCTAGAAGACTTTTGGCTGTATTTATAAAAATTCTTCTCGGATGTTTTGAATAATAATTTTCCCAAAAGGTTATGTCGCTGAATTTTATGTCAATAGCCCCATTTATAAAAGTTATGGCGTTTAAAACCATTTTCGGGATTAGTATTTGTATGGGAAAGATGGTCAAATATGGACAGATTCCAAAAAAAATTAGAAGTATAGTATAGATTATAAAAAAATAAATTTGAGCAAAATTTAATCGAAATACCAACATTATTATGGATAATTATAATATTATTTACCGATTCCCACTACTTTCAATAGGCTTGGTCTTTGTGGCCTTTAGAACCTACATATATACCAAATTTCATCAAATCGTTTCCGTAATTGCAACCTGTAGTTTGCGCACAAAATTTACATGGACAGCCAGCCTGCCGGACTAACGGACGGACATACAACGTTAGATCGATTCAAAAATTGATTATGAGTCGATCGGTATACGAAAAGTTGGCTCTAGGAAAAATATTTTAAAATCTTACAAACATTAGCAAAAATGCATAATATCACAATGCACTTTTGTGGTGTGGGTATAAATAATTAAGGCCATGGTACATTTTACCAAAATTGTTTGACAACATTTTGTGAAATGATCATGAGGTTCACTACTTTTTCGGCAGTGGCCGTTCTCAGACACCCTTTATTTAGGTAATTTTTGCAAATAAAGTAGTAACTAAAAATGGCCAAAATTAGTATCGCCAATATCTTCTGAGCCTTGCTACACAAAAGTCTAACTAATTCAACTAAATAGGGCTGCATTGAATTACACATTTAGGTGAAGCAAAAAGAAAACTGGTTCAATCTCATAGCGAAAACCAGAAGGATTTTATTTGCATTTTTAAAGTATGTAATAAAGATGTGTTCAAAATGTGAAAAGAAGGTAAAAAAAAATGCTCCAAGCTTGTTTCCGCATTCAGCGATAAATGGGCAGTTTTGAGAGGGTACCCAGCTTCTCTCCCCTAGAACACATTTAGCCCTGGCCCACTAGCCCCCTCAATACAAACGGATTGACAAAATTAAATATACCTTCGGTGAAGGGGATGAAAAGGGTAATTCTTAGGAGTTCAGCATTTCGTTCATAACTCGGCCATTTTTAAGCCGATTTGACAGATTAATATCCCGTTCACTTGGGCTGTAAAATTTCGGCTTGCAAAGATCTCTGCTCTCAAAAATGCGTATTTTTCCAAACTTAATTAATGTTTCTGGCGTAATACTTCTGATTATGGACCAATTATTGCGACTATTCCTTAAAAAATATTCTGCTGAAAATATTTCCGATATTTTGATATATTACATATATATGTAGCGGCTACATTGTAGCCCTAAAATTAAATTTAACTTTAGCTTATTTTTGGATTATTTTAATCATAACGCGGCAATTTTTAAACTGATTTGATAGATTTTAACAATTCCGATGTGTTCAAGAAGAAATTTGCCATTTATTAATTTGGACTCGGGAAGTTTCCCGAAATGCGTATTTTCCAAAAAAAAATACATTTTTGTCTTTGGTTTCTGGACCAATTTTTGAAAACTAATCGCACACTCCGCACGGAATTTGATGTTCTTGATTTTGCTTTTTTAAATGATTTTGATGGGCATTGTGTAATTTTTTGACAGAAGCTTAAGCTAGCTTATGCATATTTTTCTCGAAACATGTAAATTCGACACGAGTTCAGTCAACAATAAAATTAAAAAAATAAAATTCTTTATACATTTCATGTTGTAAATTCCTTCCTTCAATAAAAATAAAATTTGATTAACTTCAGGCTAATTACAATATCAAAAATGGTCATACAATAATTAGATCAGGGAAGCATTTTCGGCAAAATATTTAGTGTAAACCAGCCTTAAACCGAAACTATAAAGTGTTAGTCGCTGAGTAAAATGGGTAGAGGAAAATAAATTTTTAAGCCAATTCGAAAACCTGTAATTTAATTGAGAAATGACGGCAGTGATTTGAATGAAATTGGAAGAATGCGGACCAAGCTGACCTAAGAGTAAGTGTTTCTGACCAGACTGTTTGCAGATTTATGAAAAAAAAAAAAAAATGGATACAATAGCCGACTTGCAAGAAGAAATCCGCCGCTCAGAAGAGACAACATTTATAAACGCTTAAAATAGAGGCAAAAGTATCAACATGGTCACATTAATGATCCAACGCTTTGGAACGTGTAATATTCACAGATGAATTTAAATTTATAGTATTTATAGAAGACGGTTGGGCCAAATGTTGGCAAAAATCGAATACTGCCGTGCTATAACAAAATATAAGCCCAACTTAAAACATGGAGGCTGGTCTATAACATAATTGGGATCTGCAGATTCTTGAATTGTACTGTCCCAATGGCAAAATTGTACCAAACTGTGTATTCTGTGGCAATTATGGACTCGCCAGAAAAAAATTATGTAAGGAGGTTAATGTTTATGTGAAACTTCTTTGTGGCGAATATTAAGTGATTTTAGGAAGGGCGCTAATATGGGACGTATATAGTAGCAGTCCTAAAAGTTATTACAATCAATTTTTATTGTAATACCAACATTTATAAGGAAGTTATAACATTAAAAGCTATTTCAGGGAGAAGTATTTGTATGGGAGCTATGGACCGATTCCAATAAAATTTGGTAAGATAATTTAGATTGCAATTAAATAAGTTTGGTCCAAATTCAATCTAAATACCAACATAATAAGAGTTTATGGGCGCACACACACTATTCCAGAAAAAGGTTTGTATGGGGCCATGTTAAATTATGAACCGATTCTCACCATTTTCAATCTATATAAATTGAAACCAGAGTTCAACATTTCATCAAATTACCTTCAAAATTACGACCTGTACTTTGCGCTCAAGGTTACATGGACAGATAAAAAAGCCAGCCTGCCAGCCACCCGGCAGAGGGACATCGTTAAATCGACTCAGAAAGTTATTTTGAGTCGATCGGTATACTAAAAAGGGTCTAGGACCAATATTTTTTAGTGTAACGCACAAACGAATAATAATACCCTCTTCACTATTGTGGTGTGAATATACAAAATAAGAAGCAAAAATTTCCATTTTTTTTCGGTTGCATTTAATATTTTCCCTTGATTAAGTAAAATTTTTCTGTATGTAAAACTAAATGACAATGTTATTTCAAAAAACTGTAAATTTACTAAAGCACCGACATACTTATTTTGCATTTAATTTTAACGAAAAGTTTACTTAATTGTTATTGTCAAAAAATGAATATAAAACTTCGTGGGTATTATTTTTAAAATTGTACCAAAAATAATGAATTGTACCAGTGTACCAATAAAGTTTCAATCGTACCAAATTTGATACAATTGTACCACAAATCCCATCAGTGATCTGTAATGGTATGGGGATGCATGGCGGCAAATGATGGTGGTAAACTCAGACACATTAACGGTTCTATGAATAAAGATATATATGTACATCGAAACTAACTGCCTGTTTGTAGAACGCGAGCGCAAAAGTTACTCGTTTATTTATTCAATTTTTAATTTTTTTTTTTTTTTGTTTTAAGTAAGGCAGTAAGTGTTTTTCATAAAAACGTGCTATGCGAACGTTAACGTTCAAAATCGTTGAACTGGCAGTGAATTTTTGAAACTCAATAATGTAAATAGAATGTGAGAATTATATCTTTTTATAAGTAACTTTCTATAGTCATTCGAAAACTCAAAAAAATTTGAATACAATAATATATTTATCGTATGTCAACTTTTGCAAATGTACAGAAAATGAAAAAGTCAAGTATTTTAAGTTATTAACGTACAATTTCACGAAGTTTAGCTATAATTAATTATTAGTTTTAGCTGTCAAAAACACATTGTTAACTGGCAGTTAAAGTAATATGCAGTTTTAACTGAACTTAGTGAAACTACAATTTAATAAAGAAAAAATTATTTTTGTTTCTGCTCAACATTTAAAAAAATATATTTTTAGTGCTGGTTCCCACTCTTCAAGTTTAAGCCGTCAATTCTTGAGCTTTTAGGAGAGAAGGGAAAAGAGAATGCCATTTATTTTCCACTCGCTCCTAAAACTTAAAGAGTATGAACCTGCACTGAAGAATCCTATATTAAACTTTTATTAAAACATTATCGGGGATATTAAGGCTTTTGTAATTCTGTGTAGGTAAAACAAAACCTCTAATTTATTTATAGCATTTTTTGTTGTTAAATCTTCAAGTTAGCAACCTAAAGTCTCAACATTTCCATTATGCAATTATGTGCATTTAAGTGCATTGAAATTGTGCAATCAGTAAATAAGTGCATTTAATATGAAAAATCACAGGAAAAACGATAAAACAGAATTATAACAAAAAAAAAAAAAAAAAATTAATTTAAGCAAATTTTTTGCCCTCAGCAAACAAAGAATGCCCTTAAAAAGTGAATAAAAAGTACAAAAAGAGGTAGCCGTTTTACTTTTATGTAAAAAAAAAGTAAAAATGTAAAAATCAAGAACAGCAACATAAACTTATGCAAAAGAATAGAAAGTCTCAAAAACAAGATGTTTGAAAACAAGAAAAAGAAACTATAAATAATTTATATAAAAACCCATTAAGACGCTTGAGGCATAAGAACAAAAAAAAAAAAAAACCAAGAAATAACAAAAAAGTGACTAATTAAACGGATAAAAATAAAAACTGAAAGACTTGCTGTAGTACTCGTTCAAGTTCTTTGAAAGAAAAATAAACAAATGCTTAAACGAAATCGCAAAACTTGACTGCCGTAATAAATTAAAGACAAAGAAAGAAGATGAGGGAGGATAGACTCACACATCCATAAATTGGAAAAAGAAAAGTATGTTCGTACTTGAACAAAATAAAAAAGCAACGAAAGAATTCGAAATGAAGTAACTCTCATTAATACCTGTTCCAGTTGCGGTACGGCCATTATAGCGATAATTGTTATTAATGCCATTATTGTTTTTATACACTGAAGCTCCTATTGATGCTGCTGCTGCTGCTGCTGACGCTGCGGCAGATGAAGCAACAATACCTAAACCACCTACATGCATTCCACCAGCACCACTAACAACAGTACCTGATCCCAAAACATGACCATTACGTATATGTCGGCCATTATTCATGATGGCCATAGGATTGTGATTATTGCCATTATTACTGTTGCTACTGCCACTGCCACAGCCGACGCCGATATTATTGCTGATGTTAGCATTGTTGCCGTTGGTAACCGGATTGGCAACGAGACCGTTTAACATGACATGTTGTGTGTGATAATCAACAATACCATTCGGATGTGATGTCGTGCCATTTAATCCATTCATCATCATGCCTGACGTTGTACGCATGTATGGTTGTTGCAAATGATTATGATTGTGATAAGAAACACCACTCATATCTATGCCAACATTTGCACTACTGCTCCCATTGCCACCTATGACCCCACCAATGATTCCATTGAGATCTGGCTGTTGTTGATTTTGTTGTGGTGTTGAAATTTTACTATTTAACACTTGATTATTACCATTTATCATATTGTAGTGACCTGCTGCTGCAGGATGTAACTGTTGATGTTGGTGTTGCTGTTGTTGTTGTTGCTGCTGAAGTTGATAGTGATGCTTTTGTCCATGTCTATTCGCAGTGTGATGATGGGGCTGAGAAGCCAAACTTGAAAGAGAGGACGTTGAAGCCGGCTGGGATGTATTTGTTGAAGAGGTCGAAGGGCTTGTCGATTGAGTTGCTAGAGGAGGCGAGGGGCATTGGGTTGTATATGTTGTATTATTTATTGTATGATTGTGGTTCTGATAATATTGTGGATGCTGTTGTTGTGTTTGCTGCTGTTGATGTGTCACGTGATGATGATTGTGTTGTAAATGATTCGTTTGTTGTTGCTGCAGATGAGGATGGTGTGGCGGTGATGACATTTGTTGTTGATAATAGACTTGCTGTTGGTGATGAGGTTGCTGTTGCATCGTAGGTTGCTGTTGCATATTCGAAGCCGTTACATGATTTTGATGTGAACCGGGTAAAAATTGTGGGTACACGTGATGTGACCATTGGGGAAATAAAGGACGACCTGACGATTCTACTCAGCCAATATTGTTTTCAAATTTTTAAGTTATATTCAAAATAAGGAATTAAAACAAACGTTTTTTTTTTCAAAGAAAATTAAAATCATACAAAAATCCGAGTTTATTACCAAATAATAAAATTAAAAATAACAAAATCATTATGAATGAGAGTGTAGGTTTACGTTTACACACGAAATAGTCATTCAATAAATAATTTTAATGATTTTACATCACCATTGTTTCATCAAAAAACACCAAAATCATTATTTTTTTCCCATATGAAAACGTTAATGTTTATACATAATAAATATATAAAATATTTTGTTACATATTTTATGTTGATCATGTCACATAAAAAGGAATTAGGAAGTTATTTTACATTTGATGGCATTTCCGTTGAAATGTTTATTTACAAAGTCATGTTGGTTGTGTAGTTGTTGGTTTAATACAAAATTATACGATTTTTTTTTTTTTTTTTTTTTTTTTGGTTTTTGATTTTCATGTTAATGTTATTATACAAAAAATCCGAATTAAAGCAGCATGGAAAATTAAACACGAGAAAACAGAGAAAAAGTATAAAAGGGTGTAATGATTAGCAATACATCTAGCAATGACATTCATAAAAAAAAAACAAGAACTTTCATTAAACACATAAACAGGAGAAGGAGGATGATCAGAGGCCTGATGGAAAACATTTAAGAGGGATAAAAAAAGTTAAGTTTTCTTTTGCATCCTTTACTTTCTGCCTTAATATTGAGGGTAACATTGACACTTAAAATTAAAAAATAATATTCAATATTTTTGATACATATATTTTTTCTTAAATGTAATTTAAAATAACGAAAAGTGACAACTAATTAGTTTTCAATTGTTTTTAAAATAACGAACCAAATAAAAACAAAATAGCTACCCCCTTAAACAAAAAAAATTATTAATAATTCATATTTAGAAATAAAAATTTACTTACGGCCAATTTTACCAAGTTCAGTTATACTTAAATAACTGTTAACTGATAGTTATAATGATAGTTAATTATAACTAAAGTGGGTGAAATTGGCCGTTCAACTCATAAAGGTGAGAACATATTTCGAAATAAATGTTTGTATGTATTAAAACTACTACAGATCAATAATAAACAAAATTTTGATACTTTTGAAAAAAAAAAAAAAAAAACAAAATAAAAAAAATTGTGAATATGTGGTGCAGTATTTTTATGTTTTTTTTTTTTTTTGTTAAGAAATAAAAAGAGGAAGTACAGTAAAGTTAATAAATTTCAAATTATTCTTACCACCACTAGATCTTTGCATTACAGGTGATTGCCTCTGAATTTGAGGCTCGGCTGGGGGCTCAAGAATATCGCGATATTTCGATACCATCAATACAGATATAAAGTAAACAATTGCCAGGGACAGAAACTGAGCTTGCTTGGTTTCCTCCTGAAAAAGTAAAAAGAAAAATATGTTCAATTTGCGCTTCTTGGTATGAATAATTTTCGCAGTTTCTTTTTTTTCCTCAAGAAGATATTTAAAAGACCAAGAGATTTCCAAAAAATTTAGTAGTTAATACTATTTATGTCTTATATTCTGTGTAACTTTATATGTGTGTAATTTCTAGTCTTTTGAGACAAAATTCATGAAATTCTGAAAGTACCCGTCCACAACATGTTTTTATATCTGACTTGTGAAATTACCCACTGCAAAATATATATATACATGTCGTGTGTTACCTTTACAACATTGCTTGTGTCAAATTTATCAGCTCAGAAGCATACACACATATCGTTGGCCTCACATAGTAAATCCCAAATAAAATTTTTTTTTTTTTTTTTTGAAATTGGGTTTTTAGCAGGCATCAGAAATTAAGAACCGAAAACTTAAAATTTAAGTTTTTCATTTGAAAAATTCAAACCTCATGCGTACAAAATAAATTTTTTTTTTCTATCAGTTAAAAAAAAAATAGGAAACACAAAAAAGATATTTATTTTTTAAGTACAATATGTGTTTTGTACATGAAAAGAAACAAAAAAACAAAAATTTGAAAAATACACAAAAACGTTTTTTTAATTTTTTTTTTTTTTTTTTTTTTTAAATATTTATCATTGGTGTTCAAAACATGTTTTCAACTGTACAAAAAAAAAAAAAAAAAAAAATTATTTTGTGTTTTTTGTTCTTCTAAGTTCAAAATAATAAAGTTCTTAAAAAAAACTTTTTTTGAGAAAAATATTTTTTTTTGTTTTTAGAAACTAACAATAAAAACTCAATTTGAAGTTAAAATTGAGAATTTTATTAAAATTATAATATAAAATTGTGTTTAAAATTGCAAATGCAAAAAATCCTTAGAGATTCTTAATTATCAAAACTAGCTGCTGTTGCATTAGCTGTACCCGCAACACAGGTATCTGTGGAGACAGCCTTCAGTGCCTTGCCAATTATTATGACCAAAAATAGAAGGAATTTAAGTTCTGAGCATGTAGAAAATTTATTGTTGCTCAAACTCAACATCAAGGTAATTGATAAGATTACTATTTAGTTCTAGGATAATCTTTATCATGTTATAACTACTTATTATTTATTAGCTTTATATTTTTTACTATAATTTTGTACGTATGAGTTTAAATTTTGTCAATTAAAAAAATTCAATTTTTAGTTTTCGGTTCTTTTTTTTTCATGTACAAAATAATATTGTACTGAAAAAATAAATATCTTTTTTTTGTGTTTGCTTTTATTTTTTTAAACTGATGAAAAAAAAAAAATTATTTTGTACGCATGATTTTTAAATTTTAAAAAAGAAAAAATTAAGTTTTCGGTTCTTAAGTTTTTGTACAAAAGAACAAAAAAAAATATTTTTCTCAAAAACGTTTTTTTTAAGAACTTTATTATTTTGAACTTTAAGAAACAATATCAAACAAAATATTTTTATCTATTTTTAGTTATTGTACAATTTAAAATATTTTTCGAACACCAATGATAAATATTTTTTTAAAAACATGAAAAAAAAACGTTTTCCGGTCCTTGGTTTTTAGTGATTACAATTAATTTTACACAAATACACCTCGTTAAAAAAATTTGATGCAATAGTATCAAAAATACCGGCTTTAAAAGCAATTTTACAGTTTGCTACATACAGATTATATTGTGTGTTTTACCTTCTCCTCTAAAGTTGCAACTATGTGAGTAAGGGCCTTTCTACATGAGGCCAACGATATGGTAAAAATAATTAGATAATTTCATTGGTTTTTAAATTAATTTTTTTTTTGTCTACTTTTTTTTTAATCTTACAATTAAAGTAAAGTCTGATAAATTTGCTTATATAAAAATATAAATTAAAATCTCTAGAGATTTTTATTTAAAAATGGATTGTCTTAAAGTAATTTTAACAATGGTCGATCTTGCAACTTTTCGCTAATTGCAACAGGACTGATTTTTTCGGGTTGCGAATATCGAGCTCGAACTGTATACGGATTAAAAGGGATTTTTGGGAATATATGCACAATATAAATAGTTTTTCTTTTTAATTCTTAGAAAGTAGTAGATGTTGTTTTGTACTTCCAAACACACATGCACAAAAGGTCAAAGGGCTCTTTAAAGTTTTTTATTGGATGGTAGAAAAAGGGATTTTTGTTGTTTTTTTTTTAATGTGTTGATGCTTACGTTGTAGTTGTTGGTTGTAGCCACTACAACAATGTATAAATTAGGACTTTTATCTATGCATTTGGCTTGGTTTTTCTAAAATATTTTTATTTTTATTAAATTAATGTTGAAAATAGATTCATTTCAACTGGAAATATAAAGTGATCGAGTTTAGAGCGCTACGAACTAAGTGCAAAATTAACAAACTGCCAAAAGCAAAAATTAATAAATTTCCGTTTTTTTATACGGAAAATAACAACAACAACTTTTAGGCGGATTGTTAATTTTTTTTTTTGATTGGTTTAAACTGAAATTCAATTTATTGTTGGGGACTTCTTTCGTATATCATTCAAATCATTTCACATTCCAAATATTGATATATGTAAATTTTTAAGGATTGGGGTCATATACCTAAAACTAAATCCCGAATTTTAAAATCCCTCATCTCCAACTTAAGCTTTTCTGCAGAGAAGGCCTTCGGACGGGCGCAAGGGCGGGGGGGGTCTCCTCTATGGTGTAACAAACACCGGCTTCGCTAACTAAAGCTTCTAAGTTCGGGATTTGATATCGGGATTGGCGACTTATATCATTGTGAAATAAGTTTTGTTTTCAAATTTAGGTTTCAATTAATTTTAAATTTATTCCCTAATTTTAACGACTTAGTTCATTTGTTTTCGGGGTTTAGTTCATTAGGATTTCAGCTCTTAGCGCCCGAATTTAGACCAACTGATATAATACTATATTTAATCCTAGTAGGTATAATATTGTTACGAAATTCAATTTATTGAAGAATTATTTATAGTTTAAGTCATATCTTGTCAGTAATACATTTATGTCGAATTAGTTAAAAATTGTTGTGCATAATTGTACTTTAACTCCACTGTACGGAACTTTCTAGTAATAGAAAAATATTTGTTACTTCTAAACGCAGACTTTAAATTAAGATGTATAAAAGTTATTTTTACCTCTAGAAAAGGTTGTGAAAATACAGGCTCATAAATAAATTTTGTGAAGATTATAATTAATAACAATAAATTTTGTTAAGTTGAAAAGGTGTCATGGACGTATTCATTAAAATATTTTAAATTTAATAAAGGCTTGCAAAACATATTTTCTACGAAAATTGCCCGTAATAAACGTTTGTTAAATTAACTTATCGATTATGAATACAGTGCCTAAGATTTATTTTGATTAACAATTAAAAGAAACAAAAGGTTCATTATAAAGGGAATAAATCAAAACGCGAAGTAAAAAAACGTAACAATATATTTAAAAAAGGAAAACTTACCACATCTCTATATATAACAGCTCTCAAACGATTTACGTCCATATCTTGCAACAATTTCTCGGGGTCCTTTACGGGAGATAATTGACCTGTTATTGACTCCACAATATTCTATAATTAATAAGATACAAAAAACGTAAAAGTTTTCAAATTATTTTTTGCACTTTTTCTTGAAAGTTGACAGCAGCATTTAAAAAATAATTATTTTTTAGTTATGAATTAAGTCTTTTATTTGACTAACTGATGATTTTAAAGAAAATACGAATTTAGGTGATTTTATTACCTTCGGTGAAGCTTGAGCACCACGAATAAGTGCTTGCAGATGAGCAGCACCAGGCACATCTCGTGCAATTGCACCAACATTATACCGCGTACGTTCCTTACATTCGAGGCAATTGCGTACTGCACAAGTACAAACCAAACGCAGACACTGACGTAATATGCCACCACTTGACATATTCTTCTCGGCCTCCAGCTCCCCAAAATTCAATGATGTTGCAAAAATTAATACATCAGCCATGTTAACAAGCCGTTGCAAAAATGAAACAGCAACTTCTAAAGGCATTCCTTGTGTGGGTTCTAAAACATCAAGTTCGGACTAAAATTTAAATAAAAATAAACAATTAAGACATTTGATTAGGTATTTCGGATGTTTCATTATACATATGTATGTATGTATGTACATATAATAAAAGACATTTGTTTATACAAACACGTACATTCGGGGATGTGGCCGATGCCAATAAAGGCAACAGACCCCCACAGGCAATTATCAAGTTATCTGCGAGTTGGGAAATTAAATGCACTGTATTCACAACAAATATCGCATTCTCGCTGGAATTTACAAAATCCAATACACTTTTAGTTGAATGTGACCGCCAGACTTGTATATCAGTTTCCAACGAAAAAAGTACATCCGATAGCAAACGCTGATGTATGTAGGACCATTTGAATTCTGGTATACGGAAGGGAGGTCGTGTAGGACCAGGACTAAACATAGGCCGAGTAGAACCGGATTTTGGTCGTTGTGGATGTGGTTGATGATGGGACTGTGGCTGTTGTTGTGCATAACTGCTTTGTTTCGTGTCATCTTTTAAAAACAGATGAAAAAATAAAAGATCATTTCAAATTAGGCTTATGTGTGTATGTATGTATGTATGCATGTATATTTAACGAAAGCTTTTGAGTCTACACATGTATCGAGGTCTTACATTCCGAAATTAAAGTGCAAACGTCTCATTCTGTTTACATTGTTTTAATTTTAGAAAAATAATTGTATCCCCATTTCTAAAGATTTTAAATCATTACTTAGTTATGTATCGCGGTGCGAAAGATAATTATAATATAGTATATTATATGTAGTACATACTTAATTTTAATAATATGTTATGAAAAATTTTAATAATTTATAGAAATAGCAATTGTGATTTTTAATTGAACTGTTGGTTTTTAATGGAAGTTTTTGAAATTTTAATTAGGCTTAAGTTCATCAAATTAAATTTTCATTAATTTATTTTTATAGAAGGAAGGAATTTACAACATGGCATTAATTAAAATTTTTTTTATTTATTTTTTGCTAATTCTTGACTGAACACGGGATTGAACTCGCAGTGACGCAAACGGTAGAACGCAAAAAATTCTGGTGATGGGAATGTGGTTTTTCTCGAGACAGGTAAATTTGACCCGAGTTCAGTCAAGAATTATCAAAAATAATTTAATTAATTTTATGTTGTATATTCCTTCCTTCTATAAAAATATATTATTGAAAATTAATTTTGATCAACTTAAGCCTAATTAAAATATCAAAAACTTCAATTTTTAATTCTAAGAATTGTTTTTGATTTGCGTTTTTTGTTTATTGCTTAAAAATGCTTTAAGGCTTCGTTACTCATACGTAGATGTTGCGGACACGTAAACGTAGCGGTCGACTGCAATGGCTAGTATGTAGTTACTAAAAATACGTAAAAGTGTTGAAATGTGTAAAAAAACAGAAAATGTATCAATTTTTTTTAATTTATAAATTTTAGCCTTTTTTATTTATGAGCTTTATTAATAAACATAAAATTCTTTAACAGTTGATCCGTGAAAACAAGGAAAAACTTGATTTTTTTTAGCAAACGTTACTTTTTCGCAAGAGTACCTATTTATACATAAGATCGGTATAGAAAATAGAACATCTGATCCCCAAAAGTTTGTACAGAGAAAAACAACAACGATTTTTGGGGGGTTATTGCATTTTGTTCGGGGTGTAACTTAATTTTTTTAATTAAAATATTATGAAATAAAGCCCCAATATATGAATATTTTTTATTTTTCGAATTTATTCTATGAGCTTAATTTCAGTTATGTATTTTATAAAGCTTTTTGTAATAGTTCTATTCCTTATATATATAGGAATGACTTTATGAAAAAGAAATAATTCTCAGATTCTATTTGTTAAAATTCTGCTGGTGTCTAATAATTGTAAATTTTTCTTTAAATACAATATACTTCATTGTTTCTTTTGAACACTTAAATTGATCGTTTGCAATTACCTTACTAATTGCCTAAGATCTAAGATATTATGAAATTTACTTAATTGGCACAGTTTTGTAGTAAAACCAAAAACGTTTAAAATCCTGGATGTTAATTTTCATTTATACTTAATATTTGAAAAAGCCAGGACGAATGGTTTTAACAACTAAAAAGAAAAAATACCAAACTTTGCTTTTATCTTGGTATTATAATCGCTCTAAGCCATACATTTCTATTTTCAAATTGCAAATGTTCGTAACATGTCGATTTAATACCTTTTGTCTGATTACTAAAGTGAGCTGCAGTAGTTGTTCCCAGCAATGTAATGCAAGAATAAAAAACCAATAATTTTTTTTTAGGAAATCCTGAAAATAATTTTTTCTCTTTTTGCTGAATGTTGTCCTGTCTCTTAACTTTGCTGAATATGTTAATATTGATGAAAATCTCATAATTTTTTTTTTTTTTACAAAATACAATATTGAAAAAAAAAATTATCTTAATTACAATCGTATACATTTTTATTAAAACCTAAAAAAAATTATCGTATTCCAGAAAATAATTCAATTTGTTCCTCGATTAATCTAATAATTTGTATTCGAACTACAACCCTAGTATGTATGCACTTAAATATTTTATTATTTCTGTTTAAAGTTCACAGATTTCTCCCTCTTCTATATATTGTCTAATGTGTCGTAAATTTAAATTTAATTGTGGGTAAATAAAAAGATACATTTAAAATGTTAAACCCTCTACCGTTTTATTCCTAAATAAGACTCCGTACCGTAAGTAAACATCATTTATACAGACTGCAGATTTTCCTCAAATGTTTATTTAGTAGAAAAATAAAGTGATGTCTTGTATTTGAAGGGTTGAATATTTAAATTGTTTTTTCTTTTAAACGAAGCGTAAATTTGTGGCATGTTTAATGCCCCAGACAAATGAAAGCTAGAGAATTCAAAGCTGAATTAAGACCCACCGAACGACATGCCTTGTAATTTAATACAGAATTATCATTCACTATGATTAAGCTCATGCTTTAAAGCTGTTAACACTCAAAATGAAAAATTTTCTTTTTAAATGAAAACCGACAGACTGCATTACTTAAATCATTTACTAATTATGCTTGACAAACCTATAACTACATACTCGTATGTATGTGTGTTTGAGATTTTTGTTAGAGAAAAACTCGAGGTAAAAGCAGAATATGTATATTTTTTTTCTCATTTTAAGTTAATCATTTGTAGCTCTCAATGTTATTTACTGCATTACAAGGTTATGCAGTTTATAAAAGTGCATTAAATTCCATTTGCATTTTTAATTAATTTCGCAAAACAATTATCTTTATTAATGTGCAACTAAAGTGACAAATCGATTTCAAATACTGTGCAACCCTTTCTTTTCTATATATTGTGTCTTTAATATACAAGTATGTATGTATGTTAGACTTACCAGGAAGTCTTGATTTTTCTCGATTTAGAAGATTCAGTGCTCGTCAAGAATCAAGAAACAAAACTTGTTTTGTCGAGATTTTTCAAAGCCAAATAAAACAAACGCTATTATTCTTTAAATTTGTTTACAATTTTTTTTAACAAAGCTGTGTTAAAATTAAGTAAATATTTCATCGTTTGGTTTTAGTGTATTTGTTTAAAAATCTTTCAAAATTACGTTCCCTATATTCAACATTTGAAATATTTTCCTCTGTTTGCGACACTTATAATTGAGAGGTGGATACAAGTGTCAAATAAAATTTCTGAGTAATTTCGCTTTAAAGTTATTAAAGTTAAGGTCGATACAGCGCACTTTGGGGTCATTTCAGAGTTCTGATTTTTTGTACAATACAAGATGTAAGTAGTAAGTGATTGCTGTATCTAACTCAATTTTGTTAGTTTTGGAACTTGTATCAATAAAATCAAAAACGTTAAACAGCTGACTAAAAACAAAAGCGCTCAGAAATTGTTGGTGCATATCTGTGGCTTAGTAAAACAACGCGTAACTCATTTTTTTCAAACAGCTTTTTGGTTATTCTGGTAGACAAATGCTAAATGCATTAAGCTTCGTTCACAATAGGCAGCCACATTTTCCCTGGTGTTTATAATAGAGCAACAATTTTTTTTCGTAACCACACACATTTTTAGTCAAGAAACCGTGTAAATTTTTCCCAGAAAAAAATTACGTATTTATTTTTTAAGACATTTTGTGAAAATTTTCATTCAAAACTAAATAAAATTTTTATAAACGTCCTCAACAATTTCATACAAGTTGTTGCTGAAGTAGAAGTAGACTTAACTTTAAAAAAAAACTTTAGGCTCATTTTTGTTCGAAAAATGAAAGGAAAATATATGAAATGCTTTGGGAAGAAATAAGACAGAAGAAAACCCGAAGTTGTTGCTAGCATTGTGTACATGGCTTAAATTTTTTTTAAAGCCACGTACACAATGCTAGCAACAATATTGAGACTAAGTTCGCTGCAAAAATATTTTACTGCAAATAAAATTCTTTTCGAATCGGCTGACATTTGCCCAAAGGTCCTATCTATAAATAGCTTAAACTTCCTATTAAATATTAACATTAATCAACAATTTAGCGGCCGTCATTGAAATCACTTTAACCCTGCCTTGCACATGCAAGTAATTACTTAGAAGTAGTTTATATGTATTATCCACGAACATGTCGAAGAAATACCCGAAAGTCTTGCAAGTAGCTTGAGTGTTTACACAGTCAGTTGCAAGTTTATTTATCAAATGTTCTCGAAGCGAAAACATCTTATGAAGAAAGCTTTATTTTTCGCTCAAAAACACATTATCATGTTAAGGTTATCACGAAATTAATTTAATAATTCGTTCTTTATTTAATTTTGGTCCATCTTGATGAAAAAATTATGTTAATTTTCAAAATATGTGAATCTAGTATTGCCGTAGTTACAGATATCATAAAATTTCTGAAAAAATATTTTGATTAGCCCATTAGCGCCCAATTTTTATTTTAAAGATTTTTAGCTATTTTCGAAAAATATAATTTTATTTCTTCAATTATTACTTCTTAAATTATGTTCTTCAATGGGTTCATTGGCCGATAATGGGTTAACAATTTTTTTAAATGCTTGCAATTTATGTTTAAAAATACCATGAAGATGTGTTGCTGCATAGAGCGTTTTTGTTTAGTTTTATTTTTATAAATACACAGAGAATCAGCTTTAAACATAATTTTTATTTTACTAAGTACTAGTAAATTGATATAAAAGGCATCCACCGTAACGCTGTTTCTTTATTCGTCATTTTACTTCTGCAAGTGTCAAAAATTTAATTGCAAGCAAATTCTCTTGCAAGTTGGGTTGCAAGTACCGTAACATTACGTTTGGTTCATCCCACAGCACCAGTTCTGCTTACCAAAAGTGGCCCACTGGGCACATTATATCACAACCACTACCTTCATACCAAGAAAGGTGAGTTTTTCGAACTTGCACTTGCATGTGTAAACCCCGGGTTAGCCAAAACTCATGTATGTTAATATCTAGATAATATTCGCAACAAATAACTCTTATATGAATTTTAACCACATAATATAACTTTGCTTTTGTGAGCCCATCGTTTTCAAATAGGGTTAAATCTCGAAAAATTGTCTGGAAATACTATGGCGTTTGGGCTTTACCGATTATAAAATTGTCTTTATTTTTTAAATGTAAATCTTTTAAATCGTTGAATATTTTGTTTTCTAATTAGCCATTTTTTATTTTTTTGGGGCATATTTTTTTTTAACAATTTTCATTGCATATTTTCGAGTTTTTACTGCATATTTAATGCGCATAAAACGCGACTTTAGAGCATATTTCTAGTTTCCCTGGTTATTAAATTATACAATAACTCGTTTTATATGACTAGAAATAATATTACCAAATTTCGTGAAGAATGGTCTATATAAAGCACACTCTAGAAAAACACTAAGCCACTTTAATAAGCCAAAGCACGTAACAAGGGTTCCCCGGTAGACTAGTTGGTAGTGATCAGCGCCGGGGTTGCGGGTTCGATTCCCGCCAGAGACTCTGGTTTAGGAAAAAAAAGTAGTGCTATTGCGATGGTTAGTCGAATCGACTAACAGTGGTTATATTTCCATACGCATAATTTTTTTGATTGCACGAACACTTTGAAATCTTGTGTGTCCTCAGTCGCCGTTGTTTACTTTTTGCTAGCAATCATATTTCTTCAGTAAAGGCAGAATTAGTTTGTACGTTCTGTTCTGTTACGAATCAGCTGTTTTGTTTCTGTTCAATTGATAGTCTGTATGTGTGGTTTGTTTTTACTTTTTCGTTCTGTTCTATTGCGGACAAATCTGTTGAAAATAGAATTCATTGTGTATGCATTAGTTTGTTGTGATATGAAAAATCTGTAATTTTTTGTTTAAAACTAGAAAAATTGGTGCTTTTTTAAAAATTGACTTATTTTTTACACAAAATATTAGTTTTTTATTTTTAACGAAAAGTTTTGTTTCGAATTTCAATGCTTTTCTTTTCAAAAGCAGATGATTCCTTTCACAGAAAAAGTAATTATAAAATATTTGCTACAGAAAGGAACGAAACAGAACGGCAATTGAAAATAACAACTAATGAGGCCTTAAGTGTTGTATTTTTTTTAAGTTACAGAGATCGTGTTAGTCGAATCGACTAATCATTAGTGTTTATGTAACTTTTAGTGTTATGTTTTTAATTGTTATTGTTCTTTTTTGTAGAACGAAAAATGAGTTTTAAAAAGGCTTAACTTATGATTTTTTAGCAAAATTCCTGGAATTGTGAGGTAAAAAGTATAATAAAGAGGCTAATGCTGAACTTGACGCACAGAAAGCCAAAGTCAATATGTGCGAAGTGTAATAAGACCGGGTGTGTAGAACACAAGATAGAATTGTGCGACAAATGCTGTTGAAATAAGAATATATATATTTTTTGATTTTTTTTACTTATTATCTAGTTTAATTCTTTTTCATGAGTACATGAGTGCATTAGTACTCTCGCTATTAACTTTTTGCTATTGTTGTAATTAAAACAGCGATCTCAAACAGTGTTCCATAAAAATTTTCAACATAAATATTTCAAAAAGAAAACCATTTTTCGTTAAAAAAAAAACAAAAAGATTTCTGTAGCCATGTTCTGTAACTTTGGTGAAAACTTCTTGTATGGAAGTGATGTGAAACAAAATATTCCATCGGTTCTCGAAAAGTGAGAAAAAAGTGTGTCTGTAACTTATGTCGAAAAATATCAAAAGAGATTACGTCGTTACGTTATGTCATAACATTCCACTTGAAGCCGATGTGAACTTGAATACGTTGAGAACGCCAGTAACACATATCGTTGACGGCGGCCAAAATTATTAAAATTTAAAAATTTGCAATGATGGCGGCGAAAATACAACCGTCGGCTATATAAAATATTTTATAGTGCGACTTTAATTTTTGTTTTTTAAAAAATAACTTTGAAAACATTCGTATATTTTTCAAAAATGTTAAAAGCAAAATAATTAAACAATGAAAAAATCAGTTAACAACAAATTACTTATCTCTTCCATGTTATTGTTCATTGCATTTTGCATATTTAATATATTTTTTAGTGATAATATTTTTTCCCACGCGGGAACTTTCTCACAACAATTTTACACACACTTTTTATTTAAATTGGCGAGTAATTTTTTATGCGAGTGATATTACTCGCTAAAAATGTTACAGACGCAGTTAAGTGAGAAAAACGGTTGTTTGTTTCAATTTATGTCATTTTTATTTAAATTCTCGCATTTCAATCGAAAAGTTTCTCGAAGTGAGAGTTACAGAACATGGGCACTTTCAATTCAAAAGGAAGCGAGAAATGTATTTTTACCAAACCAATTAACAGTTTGTTACCAGATACGGACAAAATCGGTTATATATATATATTAGTCGTTTCGAATAATGATTAGTGTTTACGTATAAAAAATTACGTTGGTGCTCTGGGGTTAAGGAAAATACTTTGAGTCCAATATGATTCTTGTGATAGGGTATCAGCGATTTTTGGGCGAGGAGTTTCTGGCTGACTTAATTGCTGACAGCAGAAACATAATAAATTGTTTGTTATGTTAAACGTTTTGCACACATTCGCCCTTAAATTAAATAAATTTATCATAGAAATATGTTTTCTTTTCGCTAAAAAATGTATAGGGAAATTCAAAATTCTTCACTTTTACTTACCTGCTTTAATTCAATACGAAAAAAATGAGAGCACATGGGAAAATACAGTGTAGATCAAAATCTTTTGTTGAATTTGTAAGTGAAATGGGACTACTAAGGAATCATAAGTATATTTACCGAAATGTTGATTTTCAACTTGAGTACTGGCACTTTGTTGTTTTAGTTGATGTTGATGATGGGGGGCCTGAGAAGAAACTTGTTCTTCGGTTTCATCTATGGACTGATTTGTTTGAGTTTCCTGACTAAGTACAGCCTCCGACTCAATGCATCCTGTATGTGTTAAGACTTCGTTTAATATTTGAGATCCTTCATTAGTTTGCGTGGTTAGATCCTGAATGTCTGCTTTTAAAGCGTTTTTATCTTCAGACTCCAAACGATCCGGATCATGTTCCTTAAACAAGTTATCATCTGCCTCATCTACGATTGTGGCGACTGTCTCATCGACTAGATCGTCGACGACAGTTTGTATGAAATTCGCAACATTTTCATTCGACTCATTGCTGTTGCTGTTTTGCTGTTCTTTCTCGTGTTCTTTTGTTTCGGTGAAAGAATCTAAAGAAATTGCTTTTTCGAAAGCTGATTGTATAACATCTTCCACAATTTCCTTGGCTGCCGCACTTAGAAATTCCTCCGGCAATAAATCTTTGGTAGGGGATCGTTTGTTACTTTGTCTGTCCTCTATCTGTTCATTAATATTCTTGGTGTTATTGTTATTTTGAAGATTTTCTTTGAGCTGCTGTTCTTGTGAAGATATTTCAATAACTTTGTCAATTAATCCATCAACAATGTCTTTAACAGCAGCAATTTCAGCAGGACTTTCGTTTGTGTTAGCTAATGACTCATCTAAGATCGAATCACTTGATACTGTTGTTTCTGGACTTAGTGAAGATATTTCTTCCGTAGTTTCCACTGTCGTAGATAAAGACGA
Source organism: Pollenia amentaria (assembly GCA_943735925.1). Classification (NCBI taxonomy): domain Eukaryota; kingdom Metazoa; phylum Arthropoda; class Insecta; order Diptera; family Polleniidae; genus Pollenia; species Pollenia amentaria. Next base: position 234,270,870 of record OX031008.1, read on the forward strand.
ACTTACTTCTAATTCAACTAAATCCTTTTGTGTTCTTGTTATTGTATTTGTCGTTTTCGATAATGTTTCATCTGTTGTTGCTTCAACGTCATTGTTGTTTAACTTGTTCTCTTCGATTGCGTAAGCTTTTTCAGTCTTTCTGGATTCCTCGGTACTGGCAGGTATTTCATTTATGATTTCTGCATTTGCATTTAGTTCTGTTGACAAGCTTTCCTTTACAGATTCAGTTATGTTGTTGTTAATGAGATGTTTAGAATTATGCTGCGTTCCTTTCAAATGCTGTCCATTGACTTCAAGGCTTGTTGGTAGATGTTCCAAAGACGGTTCTTTGAGTTGTTTCTTTTCATTGTTTAAAACACCCTGCACTACTTCATTGACAGCCAATTCTATTTCTTCATCTTTTATTACTGACGACGCTTCCTGTAATTCGTCAGCCAACAATTTACAATCATCCAAGGTCTTCTCTGAATTTTTAAGAACCAATTCAATATGAACATTATTATCTGTAGATTCTACGTTAGCGTTCTCAATTTCAAGATCCTCCAATTCGCTTATATTCAATGTTTCCTTTAGTGCTTCTTGCGATGACGATGGTCTAATTTTCGTGGGTGATGCAGTCTCACATGTATTAACGGAGGAAGCAACATTGCCATTACAATTAACGGGCGTTACTATTATCTCCGATTTTATATGTTCATTATAAACATCACTGACATTAGATATACTGGATTTGATTGTTTCATTAACAATGTCCTCTTTTATGGAATCTGATGATTTTTCACATAAACCCGACTCAATTGCACAATCACATTTGCCTTCTGCTTCGTTTCTTTCCGCTTCAACGTCATCGACTTCGTTCTCTTGGTTATGGGTTAAACCTTCTTCTATTTCTACATCCTCTTCGCCATCTTCATCCACTTGGGGTACATCTTCTAATGACGTCACCGATGTAGCGCTATGAACTGTTCCATGCTGTTGCTGCTGCAACTCTTCTCGCTCCCAACCACTTATGGTACTAATTGGTCTCGCCTGTCTTAAGGCAGGATCTGTTATATTATCTGTTCGCTGTCTCTCATAGTGTTCATACATTTGAGCAAATTGCAACTTAAATTCTTCATATGATACTTTTGAATGGACAATGGCTAATGTGTCTACCCAAACCCGCCAGCCTCCGTACTCATATTTTATTGCATGATGTAAAAGCATACGGAATAAAGAATAAACCATATCGGAAATTTTCTGCTCTTCTGTATTTTTTGGATGAATATAGGCCATTGCAATTAGCCACTCTTGCCACACGGACATTTGCAGAACTGTTCGTCTATTTTCGCGATTACTATTGCATAATAATGTCATGTCCGAAAGAAACAGCTTTTTTACTTCAATCAATGACTCAGTTTGCTTAGATTGTCTAATTAAAGTGGCCACTACCTTAAGCATCACTGAAACATGAAGAAAATTAAATATTAAATAAATTTTTTTTTGTAGGAACACCTTCTAATTGGTTTTTGATTACTTTAGTAATTATAAGAAGGTCATAATATGTAATAAATATAACATCTTTAATTTGTAAAGAAATATTTATAAGTTCAAAATTATAAAAGTTTTGAGATCAAATTAAAAAAAAAACATTAAATTTTTTACAAATAAAAAAATATTCAAAAGTTTTAAAAGAAGGCCAATATCTTTGCTATTGAAAAAAAAGAAAGTGAATGTATGTGTATAAAGAATGGAAGTAAGATTTTAAAAATTAGGGTTCTTTCATATTTTAAAAATATTTACACAAGCTTGGAAGTCGGAAATTTGTTTGCTATAAATTTCCAATGTTCATCCATTCTATACACATTTGGCAACACAAGTAAATTTCCGATTTTTTTTTTAACCACAAATATTATGCACTTCTTTGTTGAATTTTTTTAAATTTCCTTTAACGCGTAAATTAATGTGACGATGCCTGTGTTTTCTTTATTCTAAAGGCAGTCCTACAAAATATTCCTTGGGACACTCTACTTTACAATTCGAGAAAATAACCCAGCAAAAACTTTTCTTATCATGCAACGTATATTGCAATGAGAAATTTCGTTTAACCCTTCTTACTTTTAAATTACAATAACTCATAATTTTTAAAAGGAAGAGAGAATCTATTTTGTAATTAGAACAATATTTGCGTGAAGAAATCACAATTTGGCTGAACTAAGTTCTGAACCCAGGCAACAAACAACGTTTATACAGGCATAAATCTTAACAGTTGAGCACGCATTGTTGTTTTTCTGTTAATATATTTTAGTTCTGCGCTCAAGCCAACTGTTTGAATTAAAAGAATTATTAAGGGTAATGTAATGCTGAGAGTAGCGATAAAGTACTAAGCGAATTTAGAAAGTGTTTACATAAGTTAGTAGTTGTTGTTTTAATTTTAGTAATGTTAGTTTTAAGTTTTTGCTGGGATACAAAACATTTCATCTCACATTTTTTCATTTTAAATTTCAACTTACTTGGATTTTCTAAGCGATAATGACTCTCAGGTTCTGGATGTCTGTTGTACATAATATGCTGTGATATATGTTCGGTCATAATTTCATATAGAACATTATAAGTTGGCATCGACAATGATTCTTCATACAGAAGTAAACGTTCGGCTAATAGTGTATACAAATTATGTGGGGACATAACATCGTATTTTCTTCTGAAATAAATAAAATTAAAACGAAGCAATGAAATATCATTTAATCAAAGTTGTAAGCACCATGGGAATAAAGTTCAATAGACATACTTATAAGTGCTTCTCGATAAAAAGAATCCTAACAGTTTTAGGGCTTGTAAGCGTATTAATTGACTTTCAGCAGCCAATAGTTTAAAAATAGTTCGAACGCCATGTTTAACATCGAAAGCAGGTACCATGGAACTGGGATGCTCAGACATAAGCGATATTAACATTTGCAGAACATCATGTAAATTTTCATCCTTTAAAGATTTTTCTTAAATCAGTAACAAATTTTTTTCGTCATTTAGTTTCAAAAGAGCCCTAAGTAACACCCTTAATTTTAAAAAATATTTTTTTAAAGAAAAATAAAAAAACATAACAGATGACCTCTTATTAAAACACAACAAAGGCAAACATACTGTTGATAACAAAAAACCATGTTATAATAAGTACCAGGTATGTTAATTAGGGAGAGTTGTCAGTTAGTTACCCATTTAATGTCAAACAACGAAACATTACTCAATTGCAAATATTTAAATTTCAACATATTTTACACTTTTTAGATATTGCAAACTTACTTTTTAATATAAAATTATATATTAATGGTAATCACGATGGCCATTGTGCAAATTTGCACTTTGTAAATTTTCAGTGCATATTATTGGTGCAAATGTGCTATTTTTCTAAAAATGTATCCTGGCAACACAAAAAACTTCTGGCAGCACTACCATAAGTTATCAAAAATCTTCATTTGTTTACAATTATGCACAAGCATAAGTATTAAAATAAATTTTTTTTAACATATTAGAATGCCTAAAACCAGTGAAAAATAATTTTCTTTTTTACATATAAAAAAAATATGGCGCTCCGTATGTCAAAAGTTGTTGTGATTTTATTTGCAACTGAGCAAATATTCACTACTATTTTTGCTCAAGGTTTTTTAAGTGCAAACGAAGTAAAATGAAGAAAATTGTTATTGTTGTGTTGTGCGAATGTGTGTACTTTTGCACACATTTGCATCGTGATTACCCTTATTTTTTAATATATTGTCTATTTAAAAATGTTTTTTTTTTTTAAATTAGGATATTAAAAATAATTAATTTATTTGATTTTTGACGCTTGTTTTAATTTTTTTTCATAATTTTCTTTTGTTTGACAGTAAATGGGCTTTAAAATTGAGAAAAAACTTTCTAATGACTGTACTTTGTACTTTTTCTACCATGTACAAAACCCACTTACACATTTTGTATTTTAGGGCTGTTTTGAAAACATATGACGATATATAGATCTAATTAAGCAGTTCTCAAATATCTCTACTACCTACCTCATGCATCGTTGTCAAATAATTTAAAATGCTTTGCAATTCATCTTCTTTGACACCCTGACCTATCATAATTAATTGTTTTAAAAACAATAAAATGTAAGCACGTATTGCTAAGATGTCTTTTTGAGCTGGACGAGGACCATCTAAAAAAAAAGTTCAAAATAATTCATTTCTTTTTTGCACACGCGAAATCATTTCTTTGCTTCCACTTACCCAATCCCTTTGGAATAATACCACTTTTAGCACGTGGATTCACAACCCAGTAATAGTATTTTAAGGTATGCACTGTTTGTAACACAGTACTAACACGGCGAACGTTGCTATAGATTTGTGTATCACTCAGAAATTCAGTTGCTAAATATGAATATAGACGAGCCTGAACATTTGCTGGCGTATAAATCCACAAGGCAGGATTAAATAAAACGTGATCCAAAAGCTGCCACGTCAAAAACGAAAAACAAAACAACTACAAACAAAAGATAAGTTCAAAACTGTTAATACGTTTTTATTGTAAATTTGTACATGTTTCTCATGAAATGCAACTTTTCATAAAGAGGATACATTAAGAACAAAAAACAAAAGTTAAAACAACAATATGTCAAAATATATACATACATGTTTATGCACAATGCAGACGAATTTTTATTCATTTATTCATAAAATACAAAAGTATGGATTGATTTTGTATTTGGATTTGGATTTAAAACGTTTTAGTAGTATTTTGTAACAAAACGGCATGCAGCAACAAAACATTTTCATTCAGTTTAACAGCATCAACAATATTTTTAATGAATGTATGTAGATAAAAACAAATTAATTAATATTGTACGGAAAAGAAACATAAAAAAATAGATATACGTATATAAAAAAGTTAATAAGAAATTGACATAATGTATCTTTTTCTATAGAGTTTGTTCGAGACTTAAGCTTAGCCCCTTCTTTTTTTAAAATTTATAACAAATTTCTTGGTAACATTTTTATGGCAAAAAAAAAATGAAGTGGATTTAAAATCGAACAAATTTTTAACACAAACAAACCTGCAAAGAAAATTCATAAAAATATTTCTTTTTATATTTATACTTCAAACATTGAGTAGCAATTATCTTTATAAGAACAACACTTAAAAACGGAAGAACTACAGTCATTTTGTAAATATGCATTTGAAACCGAAATTTCTTTCAATTTCAATTCCACTTCATTTCGATTTCCAGAACATAACCGAATAACTGCATTTTTGCGTTTTATAAAAATGTTTCATATGAAAGTTTTTTTAATTAAAATTTTATTAAAGCAGGAAGCAAATTATTACTACAGTTTTTTATTCAAGTGAGAAATCTGTATTTTAGAGTGAATTTCAATATTAAAGATTTAATGAAAATAAAAAAATATGCATATTAAAAAGGTAATGCATGACAATGATTTATCTGGATAAGGGTTACTTCTTGATAAAAAGTTGGTATAAGAACGGAAACTTTGCGAATTTCTTTAACCCTAGAGTTCTAATAGATCGACGGTGCGACGATCACCGCTATCTTTTAACTGTGTGGGTGGCCTACACAGAAAAAAATTGATTTCGATTAAAAAAGTAAACGTTCACTTTACTAAATTTTTAATTAAAACTAATTTTATTTGCGATTAACGGCTAAATTGAAAATAAATTGACGAGTATTTTTTCCGCGTAACACTCTCAAATTTTGTATGCTGTTAATAGGTAATTTACTTTTTTAAGTTTCTATATAAACAACAATTATTAATAATATTTATTGAAAAAGTATGTATATTTGGTTCCAAGCCATTAAAGTACATCGCCAAAATGAATCGTTTTGACTTTTTCAGTTGCAAAAATCATACCTTTCGATGTAATACAGACATTTAAAAAATTTTAAAAGTTATTTAAAGAAGACATTTTTATCTTTTAAACCATATATCATAATTGTTTTTTCGATTACAGGCTGCTCAATGGTTTTACTTATATGAGATTTTTTTAATTTTATCGCAGATGCATGTTTTTTTTTTTTCAATATTTTTACTACTAGAAACCTTATTATATGTACACGCAGAAAAAATATGGTTGGAGATGACCATATTTTAAGAGCAACATGCTATGGTTGGATTTTAATAATTTTTATGTTTTCATGTTAAATATGACCATAATATGGTTAAAATTAACAATAGTTTGCCCGAAATCAACCATAATTTTTCAGTATTAGCCATACATGGGCGCGCTACAGTAAAAAATAATAGAAATTTGAAATTTACTGTTTACTGAACATTTTTTAGAAACCATGGTTTCTCATTTTTTTAATTTATTTTTTGGTTATTACTTTAAAGGGGGTCTGTACAGGGTCAAGCATTTCTCATCAAGCGCTATGGTAGTATTATTGAAAATGTGGTTGTATGTGTGACACCGACGATGCTGGATGGAAAATCAAAAAATTTAGACATGACGGCGATAATACGTCCAGCACACGTACACGAGTGAATGCGCCGACATGACAAGCATTTTGACCGTGTACACCCCTTAATAACAAATTCGCCATGCTATCTTTCTTATTGCATTACGTTTTTAATGCGACCAAAAATAGAATGTATGTGTTTTTTGTTGTTGTTCATTTTTTCACTTTAAGTAGTGTTGCTTACGGTCAAAACTAAAAATAAAAAAACGACCACTTTAAAGAGCGTTAAATATTTCATACAAAATTATTAAGACTTGAAACCAATAGCGCATATATCATATTTTTGTAAAGTTGTAAGCATTTTTGTTGCTAAAATAAAAATCAAACAAAAATATTAATAGACACAACAAAAATATTTGTTGAAATTGAAAAAATTTTCAAACCAGCGTTTGCTTGAAAACATTTTAGCAATAATTTTTTCTGTGCAGTAGATTTTTACTGTTTACTAAAAAAAATTTCAGCAACCAGTAAAATTTTAAAAAATGGAATGACATTTTTTAGTAATCAGCAAAAATTTACTGATTACTGCAGTTTTTCAGTAAGCAGTGATACTTTACTGGTTACATCTATACCTAATGCAGTAAAAATATTATGAAGTACGTTATATATATTATTAACCATAATTTTATCAAAGTTAACCAAATTTTAGTCAACATTAACATAATAATGATCAAATTAATCCAATTATGTTCAATATTAACCATAATATCGTAAAATTTTTTCCAGAATTTAGGCCAAAGTAACCATATTATGGTCAGAACTAACAATTATATGGCCAATGTTAAACATATAATTATTATTATTATTTCAGCCAATTTTTCAATTTACTTATTAAGTGTCTAGTAAACGCTATTAAATTATAAAAGTGTCTTTTTATAATTTAATAGCGTTTGTTTTATTCCTGTCACGTGTTATGATTCACTTTTATTAACAATCCCCTTTAGTTCGTTTTCTAGACTGAGGATGTGTGTGAAACGGTAGCAAAGTACTCATTTAAGTAAAACTTTGATACTGTTTATGTGAATAAATTTCCATAGCCCTGGGCAGCGTTGCCGCAGGAAAATTTCTAAAACGGTATCAAAAAGGGAATTTTCCAAAACAAGGGGTCACAAAAAGGGTATTTAAAATTAAAAAAAGGGTCAGATTTTTAATAAGCAGTATTTACAAGATTTAAAAATATATATTTCAGACAGGTAGTGCTCAAAAAACTAAACTTTATTTATTTATTAATATATTAAGTTATTCAATAAATAAAAAACAATCATTTGAAATAACAAATATGAATTTCAGTTATGTTATTAGGGAAATCTAACTTTTAAATTATACTTTATCGTAAAATTATGAACAATTCGTAAAAAAAAATGTTTTAACAAAATTATAATAACTACTTAGGAATGTTTGTTCTTTATTTTCTTAATAAATCCTCACTTGAAGTCCATTATTCCAACCCCGTTTCGAACAAATAAAGATACGAACGCTTGGAATCACAAGTTTCTACTTTGAGTCTATTCCACAGTTTTATTTTGAGCAATGCTAATTTTGAAAACACTTGTTTAGCTAAAGCACTACTTTGGAGTTACGAAATTTATTGAAATTTGAGTTTATATTTTCGTTAAATCTATTTTCTTTTTATTAATTCCCGACCTCAAACTAAAAATTTCTCGAATTTGTCTTCAAACGTTTTGTAATTTTTCTTAGTTTCTTAAAACATAAATTTGCTGACGAAAGCCTCCGCTCTAAAAATTATGTCTTAAATTCGGAAAAAAAATCTGGAAAATATATACGTATACTCTTCTTTGGATTTGATAAATTCTAAAAATCTTAAAAATCCGATTATAAAAATCTTAAAAACATGCATTCTCGTCTCTCTTTTATTTATTCTTGATACAATTTCGGGATATAATTTCAAAAATAGTCAAAAAGGGAGTTGACTTAAAATGATACAAAAGGGTACTTTACAGAAGGGGCATCAAAGCATCAATGATTTTAAAAAAAGGATCAAATTTGAAACGGCAATACTGTTCATATAAAAGCTGCTTGTGTCATGCCACTTTCCAAAAAACCAAAATTTGCGCTATTTCTAAACCGGGTCAAAAAGAGGCACGAAATATTTAAAATTAAAAAAAAGTCATAAAAGTTATCCAGAGCATCGAAAAAGGGTCAAATTGATACTTTAGTATCACTGCGATAACGCTGGCCCTGGGGGCTAGTATAAATTTCGACACTAGCGTAGAAATTTTTGACAATTTTAATTCACCATAACACTTTGCTACCGATTCACGCAAACCCTGAGACGACCTTCATTACATTCTTTCTATTTTATTGGTTTATTATTGATTTATGTATTTTTTATGTAATTTAAATAAAATGAATGAGAATTTTAAGCAAACCAAGTAAGTATGCAATTGAGAAGCATTCAACTATTGTAGAAAGAAAAAAGCCATAATTTTGTTGCTTTTTAACCTGATTTTTTAAATTTAAAATTAAAAATACAATGTTTAAAAATATTATAATTTCAAACATATTGTAATTATTAAGCATAACATATTTCGAGACAATCATAATATGGTTATGGCTTTTGGATGGATGAATTCACCCATAATATGGTTCCCTATGACAATAATATGGTTAAAGTAACCATAAAATGATTATATGTATGGTTGTAGCTTTATTTTATAAAAACATTGTTAAATTTTATTGAAACAAAATGTTATTAAACTTAAGAGAAGAATTGTGAAACACAACTTTGTGTAACTTTGTGCTTAAAGTGCAGGTAGCATTTATGAGGACACATTAAAACCATTTGGTACATTCGTCTTAATTGCAATAAGGACCAAGCCTACTGAAAATGGCGAGAATCACATGGCACCCACATAAACTTCTTTCCGTCTTTGTGCCTATGAACTTTCTTGTTTTGTTGGTATTAAGATTAAATTTGGCTAAAAAATATTCCCATTTAAATACGACTCCCAACAATAGTTTAAAGTGCCATTTCTTTCTTATAAACGCAGGGATTGATTTTATAATACCTTCTATGTCATAGCAAGATTTCGAACTTGTAGGTCCGAAACTGACCTTATAAACCCGCTCTCCAAAACCGCTTAAAGACGAACAAATCTCATATAGATGCTTAAATTTAAATAATATTCGGCACATCTTATATGAATCTTAACCTCATAACATGTTTTTTACCGGGGCCATGATTGGCCAGGGGTCCCAAATAGAAAACAATCCCTGACAAGTATGAATACCACTACTTCCCGAAACTTCGTATGACTTTCTTAGTTCTACTAGGGAAATCGAACGGTTATTATTCGACCGGTTTTAACCGGTTATTTTCAAATGTCCATTTTTCGAATATCGGATAATCCGGTTATTTTGGTATAATAAACCGGTTATTGCCATAATGTGTAGTTTATATACGCTTTTCTTACTTTTGTTGCAAATGAAACCGTAATTAAAGTATTGTTGTAATTCTAATATTGGGCAACCTTAAACTTTTACGAAGAATGCCAAAATAAAATTTAACAAAAGTCAAAGAACACAATGAACGATGTAAATACAAATCGCATATAAAAGCGTGTGGTATTCTAAAAAAAAAAAACTAAAAACTATTCTAAATACTATAAAAAATATTCAGTTAAAAGCGTAAATAGTAAGTAATTTGTGTGAGAGATGCCATCTCTGGAGATATTTCAATCGGGGTTAAAAAGACAAAGAAAGATGTCTGAAGTGCCCTAAAATGATAAGAGGAAAATGTTCTTCGACGTGACGAGATTTTAATCACATTTAATCAGTCCAAAAGATTGACATAAATTTGAGCCCAAGAAGACATGACTCCGTTCCAGGTAGTTCTAAATAATACTTTACTAAAAAAAGCTGTCAAAAATGAATCATTGTGTGAAATATTAGCCGGTTATGTTGCCGAGTATGGAATGCCCGTTAAGGCACTAAAAAATCTTATGAAGTTCCAGCATATCTTCATGCTAAAATTACAACATTCCGGCAGAATCAACGATATGGGAAAATCCAACAGTTTTATTTATTAAAACGCCAAGAACTAAAAAACAAAATTGAAAAATCGGACAAAGTCGTGAAGGGTTTTTAATTGTAGTCGACGAATGGACAGATATTTTATTAAAAAATATGTTCATATTTCTATTAGTCTTTATAATTCTGAAACAAAATCATTTAAACTATGTATATAATCTTGGCTAAGGGGCTTTGTTTGTAACTTTTCAAAACTGCGTATAGAATTCTTAACCACCGCCAAATTAAAATTTATTTAAAATTAAATTGGGAGAATATCTCAAATAATAAATTTATTAAATTCCTATAATTTTTTAAAGCCGAAGATCTTGGCAAACATATTAAAACTTAACGTTTGCACAAATATTTTGTATTGTAAATTGGGATGTTTGCTATTTGAACAAACATGTGAAACAAGTTTTTAGGAATAATAAAAATTTTTAATATTTGGCGGACATGTTAGATATTTGTCAAACTTTGTGTAGTGTCGAGTGCTAAATGTAATCATTTCTGTAAAAATTTGCAGAGTGAAGACGTTGATAAAGAATCATTAAAATAATTTTCAGTCGCAAACATTGCCACAAAACAGATCGTTGTTTAAACCACTTTTTACTTCAAATTCTTTTCCTTTATTCCGTAAAAAATAGCAACAAAGTTGCCGCAGCACTTCGTCTTCTGCTTTCATTGAAAACAGAAAAAAAAAAATATAAATTAAGGTTTGTACGAAATAGGCTTGTGTTGTGTATGCCAAGCCATTTGTGTGGTTTAATTTGACCTTTAGTCATAACTATGTATTTTGTTGGGTCCTTACCTTTGTGAATTGTTTTGTTTTTATTCGAATTAACTTTATATTTATATCAAAAACTATTTATATGAAAACTATTTTTATTTATTCGAATAAAATCGGTTAACCGGTTATTTTTCAAATGCTTTACCGAAAACCGGTTTTTTTAGATAGCAACTATTCGGAGTATTCGAAAACCAGGTTTTGGAAAAAGTAGAATACATTTTTGACTTTTGTTAACGGATCTACCGAATTTCTAGTCTATTTAATTTCCAAAAACAACCCAAATGTAGGGCGTTGGAAGAACTCCGCCTACTAACGTAAAAAACCCTAAACAATTTTCAAGTCGAACAGGCCACAAGAGCTATAATTTTTATGCTTTTGAGGAACGGATTTTTGATCTCTGATCAGTAAAATATCCTCTGCAATATAATTTAACTTTTTTTAAAAAATGTTATAATCGAATTTTTGATGTTTGCCACGGTTCTTAGAAAAATGAGCAACTGCGCAGCGTAGGTAAAATATAGTTCCTACTCTAGGGTTAAATGGGATTCCTCATATGAACGAAAAATCGAGCATATCATATATCAAATACAGCGTAGTTTGAGCAGAATGATTTGTTTGTCAGGATTAAATCTTGTTTTTTAAAGTCATTTATATTCAAAAAAATTAGGGGAATTATTGAAAATTTAGATAAAGGAGACAATAAGCACTGCATCCATTGGATATTTTGTGCAGGCACGATATTCACCCTGACAGGTTACGTGAGAAAACATTACTTTTGGTTGGATCCATAATAGGTTCCCCAAGAAGCTTCTGTCTATAACTTATACAAACTGATGGTATTTGAGACCACAGTTAATGGGGCAGTAAGTACCCCTTAGTCAACTTTTTTTAAGCAAAAGAAACTTAAGTGATTTATCACGATATAGAGTAGCAAATCTTTAAGTTTGTAAAAGTCCGAAAAAAGGTCTCAGGACAAATAAATAGGCGGCGAGCTCCTATATTTGTCAAGAAATCTGCCCTTTTGTTGCCCTCGTGGCCAGGAACCCAAAATACAAGTTAACCCATATGCGCTCATCGCCCCATCTCTGAGACGGCGAGTTATTGTCCGGCTGTGTGGTGTAGGAGTTACTTCTAATTTTTTGTTGAGCGTACTTTTACCGTTACTTGTATTTTATTAACAATCCGGGCACTTCTTCATAGCCAACACAATCCAAAAAATCCGTTTAGTAGGATAATAGTTATGAGTCCAAATGGGAACCACCAACTTAAAACGGATTGATATAAGATATTGCACAAATTTGTTCTTCATTTGCATTTAGTGACAATCGGTCAATAATTTACCATAAGCCCCCTATAAAGTCCACTCTCGGAAAACAGTTTAGTACGCGTAAGACTATAAATCACATTGTCAAATTTCGTTAAAATCGCTCCATAATTTACCAAAGGTCTCATATAGAGTTTGCTCCGGAAATTTTCTAACTATCGGCGAAGGGTAGCAAATATTCGGCATATTCGAATATGACACTCTAATTTATTTTATATTTGATTTAGCAAAATAATTGTTATTACTTCATTTTGTACTTAAATGTAAGATGCGTTATTCAGTAAATCAATTCTTGTTCGAATAATTTTTTTGTGATTTCAACCTCTTTTCGGATTATGTTATAAATGATCTTTAATACTGTTAATACAAATAAATAATTTACAACATTAAATGAAATATAAATATATATATTTAGATTAATATTAAAATTTTTTTAAATTTCATAAATATTTTCTAAATACTTTTTTTAATTAAAATAAATTTTTAAACAAATTTTCAAAAATACTTTTTCAACTCTTTCGACTACAAAAACATGTAAACTGTAATATTCTTAAAAGTATAAAACTTTTCACCTGGTAGAACTGTTTGGTAAGTTGATTTGTTTTTTTATTTTTTTTTTTTTGACAAGTGTTTATATTTTTGAATTTTTGGTGTATGGGAACGGGATGGCAGGCATTCAAAGGATAGAGAATTGTGTGTAAATTTTAGGTGTTTCATTTAACGAACCAGCGCCGTTACAAACAAAATTTAGCATTTAAAGTTGAAAAGAGTAAAAGTGTAGATTTATAGTATTGAAACGTTGATAAAGAAGAAAAAAATGCAAAGAAGATGTTAATAATTAATATTAAAAAAAACATACAAAGAAAGAAATAGAGTTGATAAAAACGAAAATTAGACGAACATGCTCTGAATTAAAAAAAAAAATTAAAATGTTGTCACTATTTTGAGTTAATAGCGTTTAGCATGAGAGAGACACTATTATTATGTTCAATAAAACCTCTTTATGGGCAGTACTTAATTTAATTATAAATGAAAAATAATAATCGACCCATTTTTTATTTTGGTTTTTAACTTTATTTAAAATTGGAAAATAGTTACTCTTTTTTGATTTTTTTTTATTGGAAAAAAACATTTTATTAAATTACTTTTTTAAAGGGATATCGCAAGCCCATGTTTAACTGTGTGTGTGTTTTTCAATTACATACGTAAAATAGAAATGAAAAAGAAAACAAATACATAAATACAATCAAAATTAATTATTCCCATTTCAAAATCAATAATATATAAAATTATAATAAAGATAATAAACATTGTCATGCATTCTTGATTTAGAAATTTCTACACATGTATAAAACATGCTGGATTATTTAATCGAAATTGTGGTTATTTAAATGTTACAGAAAAAATATTTACTTAATTTGACAAGATTTTTGACAGAAAATATTTAAAACGACAATACCATCATTGTGGAAAGTTCGTTCAAAACAAATGTCTTACCTGTTTGAGCAATAAATCACTATTGGCTGACAGGCATGTCACTAAATATTTCGTAAGATTAAGGAACGAGCCTAAAACTTCCAGAGTTAAGTGTTCTCGAGAAGATCGCTGCAGCATAAACGATATAACTAAGAAACCACGATTTTGTATCATGTGCTGTTGTACTGTTTGGGAGCTTTCAACTAGTTCACATATAAATCCTAAAAGTTTCGAGCTGAAAATAAACAAAAATAGTTGTCGTATTTTAAAAACACATTTGCATTTTTAGAGTAATAACTTAAAAAAAATGGAAAAGAGTAAAAAAAAAAAAAATTACCATAATGTTGGATCACGTTTCATATCACTAATGCCCTCATGAGCCATGTCCAATTGTGAGAAAAGTGGAAACAAAACTTGAATGCCACCTATAGAGTTTAACGTACAGTGTATGGAGTGCGTAATAACAGCCTTTACATCCTGAAATTGAAAAAAGAAATTAATTAAAAGATACGTTTACTGCATAAAAAAGCTCAGAAAATGCCTAAGGAAATAATTAAAGTCTCAAAATCAGATAATAAACGCTCATACAAAGAGCAAACCTTTTTCTAAAACAAAATCTCTTTGGCCACTCGCAAATTTCTTGGATATTTTTTTTAAATAAGGTGATGCAAAAGTCATTACTTTATCGGAATATGTTATAGTTTTTACAAATGGCGGTAAATTCCAGTTCTGCTTGGCATTTGTGAAGTTAACAAATACAAAATTAACGTTAAGAACGCAGAATAATTGTTTCGATTTTATGAGGGCTGCACTTCCGGGTCGCCTAATCTCTCGTTTTGATGATATGCACTGGCCAGCAATACACAGGAAATCCTTTTTGAAATTTGGTAATAGGTAGTAGTTATTTAATACATCACCTGGTAAGTAGTTGTCATTACAATTGTTATTATTCTGAAAACATCAATAAATAGTTACTAGTAATGACTTCAGTAAGTACTTATTACTTCTATTATTTTCACTCTTAACTATTTGCTTACTAATAATCAGCTCAATAACTACTTATTAGTTGTGTTGTTTTCAGGACTGCATATTTACTTACTGGTAACGAGCTCAAGAACTACTTATTAGGTCTATAAACTAGCGCCAATTTTTTAATTTTACAATTGGCTTGCGGAAAACCATATTTTATACAACAATTTCTTTTGAAGTTGATTTTTAAGTATCTCATCGTCCACCGATTTTAATGAAATATATATCGTTTTAAAGGTATTTGTGTTTAGATACTCGTATGCACAATATAAACTTATTTTCTAAGTTCTTAGAATTAAAGACTTTAAAAGAGCGTTTTAATTTATTTTTCAAACACACGTACACACATGGGGTGGTTGAAAAATCCAATGCTTTTTGTTGTTCTTTTAAAATGTATTCGTTTTTTGTACTTCCAGACACACACGCACACACATGGGCGAAAAGTGTTCATGTTGTATTCTTAAAATGTGTACGTCTGGAAAGTAAATGTCAAGTGGTCGAATTTCGGCACCGGGCGAACCTTGTATATATAAATCGGCAAAGGCAAAACAGTTAATTTCGCTTTTCTCCTCTATTTGTCCACCGAATTGAACAAAAAAAAAAAAAATACACAATTTTAAAGATATTTAGAAAATACTGTAAGTCAATTCTATTACATTACAGGAGTGCACAATAATTTTATTAAAACCTGTTCAATATTTTCAGAGTTATATGCGTTATTGCTAATAACTTTAATACACTATCGTTGAACAAGTTCGATATGAAAAAAGCACATAAAATAATAAAATAAAATATTTGTTTTTTTTTTTTTTCAATTATAGAACAAAGTTTTTTCTGTCATCAATATTAAATTTAAAAAATGAAATAATTAAGAAAAATATAAAAATATAAAATAAACTATGCAGCTCTGTGACGTGTTCGTAAACAGGACGTTATTGATCCTGATACATATAAGTGTTAACTATTTTTTGCAATTCTTTTTATATACATACATACATATGTAAGTATGTAAAACTTAACGTTACATTTATGCATTCCTATGTATGTACATACATATGTATATCAATCTGAAATTGTTTTTGTTTTTTCCTTTTCTTTTCTTAATTTTTTTTTTTTTTGTTTGAAATTGTTATTGGTCTTTGTTTTTTTTTTATTTTTTTCAATAAAAGTTATTGAATATAATGCTTATTTTAATAAAGAAATTATTTAAATAGTTAGCAGATAAAAACTTATTTTGCAGTATTTGCGTAAGTAGTGATTTTTTCGCCTCCCGTAAGTAAGAAATAACTACATATTTTTAAACTCCTTAACAGTCGAATAATAACTAGTTACAATTGAAGATGCTGGCAGCTAAATAATTGCTAGTTAGTTTTTGGCTTCTAGTAAGTACCCTGCAGAAGAACGTGGAGGTATTGACGACTGGCGAGTGGTGCTGTACTGCAGTAAAAGTCAGTAGTGGTAATGGATACGATTTATAGACGGGCGGTAAGTACAAGTAGACTACTCGCAAATATTATACTCGTTTTTTAAGCCGGCAGCACTACCAAAATATACATAATTTGGCAACGCTGTTAAAAGCTGTCAACAATTGTTTGGTTGTGAAATTTATGTTTATTTGAAAAAAAAAATTGTGTCGCAAATTTCTTTATTAAAATAAGAAAGTACGTAAGAAAAAATTATAAAATGAATAAACGCGCCTTTCAACGAAGTATAGCAAAACAAAAAAATTTATATAATAAAAAAAGAGTATTTGATAAGTGTCGTGAAGAAATGCCAAGAGGTGAAAACATAGAAGCAAAAGTTTGTAAAAGCAGCGTCATGTGGGTATGTAAGTTATTGTCACATTAAAGAGAATATAAACTTTAATATAACCTAAACTGTTGCAGGTTCGCTACATAAAATCGCTGATAAAAGGCGATATATGCAGAAATCTTGGCCAAATTCTTGGTCGAGAAATTGTCATGTCCTTTAACGTTGAAGGCGTTCAGGGTAAAAAGAGGTTGAAAGATTTTAAAAATGTGTACGATGCTATAACCGGTTTGTATATGTTAAAAAAGCTTCCAATAGACTTTCATTGACTTCAAATTTGTTTTTTTAGATGAAATTTCTGACGAACGACCAGAAGAAAAATTAAGAGTCGCACTCCACCAGGAAAATAATAAAAACCACAAACTAAAGAGCAAGCAAAAGGCCAAAGAAAATCGCGCTCAGTTAAGTGTGGATGATCCTGAAGAGCCGAAAATTTAAGCTGTAAAAACAACAAAATTTAAGCTTCTTTAAGTTTATGAATTTCATAAGTAGTTTAATTTTTAATCTTCCAAAGAAAATCGCGCTCAGCAAAGTGCAAGAATAAATTAGATTTTATAACTTAAGTTTTTTGGTTGTGATAAAAAAGCTAATAAAATTGGTTTTTTCCATTTTTTCATTTTATATTTTAATACCTCATTAAATAAATAATTGAAAATAAATGTATACGTTAATACGTATTAAAATAAAAATCTGCATTCTTTAATTTTTCTCAATACCAATTTACCAACAAACTACCTACACGTGGATTGCTTTAAAGGCGATTGGTGGAAAGGTACTTCCAAAGTCTGCACTCGTGGACTACTCCGAAAGCGATAGAAAGGCGAGTGCTGGTTTTCGTATGACAGTCCAATGTTAAAATCTGCACTTGAAAGCATTAACAGGGAAATGAAGAGAGAGTAGTCGCTATCGCTCAGCGAGTACTCGAACAGTAGTCCTGCACTACTAATTTTTTCTGAAGTGAGTATTAAAAAATCAACTTACGGGTAGTTAAATAATAACTAGATATTTTTTACTTCTAGCTTTCTACCTTACCAGGTAAGTAAAGCTTTTGCTGGGTATCGCCGATTTAACTATTATAGATTTCTTTTTATGGGGTTTCTTGAAGTCACGAGTCTATGCCAACAAGCATCAAACTCTTAAAGTCCTCAAAGAGAATATCCGTCCGCAATGCGGAAACCTATTATCGATAGTTCAGGCAAGAGTGATGGCAAATGGCATAAATGGGGCCCATAGGGTCTATAATTCTAGCAGCGCCCAAAGGGGTATTTTGTCAATCTAACCGGACATTATTCTTGTCCCAGATCGATTAATTTTGGCAGAAATATATTTTATGGCCATAGTCTGGTAAAGCATAAAAATAAATAAAATCGGAACAAGGTTAGGTTAGGTTCCATGGGCAGCCATCGAGAGACACACACTTGGGACCTTCAGCGGACCCTTTGTGATACCCAGCGCCCATCTCATAGAGCAGTTACTCAGATAGCGTCACTGTATAGTTAAGCCAATTCATCTTCCTAATGAGGAAATTAAGCAATCTAAGTTCAATTGTAGATAGATCCACCAAGCAGGCAATCACCGGCTCTTCCAGGTATTTTTCCCTTATGCCCCGCAACCCGGCATTAATCCTCATCGTGACAACTTCTTCAGTAGTCATTCAATTCCAGACCCATTCTCCTAGCATGAGTCCCAACAGGCCAGTGTCCAGTTACAACTGACACCACAGTCCTGATTTCGTCCCTATTAAACCTAATTTAAAATTTAGTTCTCCGTTCATCATAACCAGGCCAAAGTGCCCTGGATATGGAGCAGGTGAACTCACAGGTCCATCCCTCTTACGCAATCCTAACATTGAGTTGACTTACATTGAGCCATTGGAAGGCCAATGAATTGATCAATGAATGTGTTATCCACCTTTCTTGGCCAGCTCATCTGCTATCTGGTTTCCCGGGCAGTCTGAGTGCCCTGGTATCGATATGAGCGTTATCCATGAATGCTCAGCAATCTCATTCAAAGACATCCGGCATTCAACAGTTAACATAGATGTCGTGTAGACACCCAATGGAGAAGCAATGACAAGCAAGGCTGTCAGTAAATATTTGTATATCTCCCGATATGCGATTAAACTTTAGCCAGTTGGCCGCCCGCCTTATAGCCGAGATTTCTGCCTGCAGGACACTACATCCATCCGGCAGACGAAAGGAAACTTTTATGCCCAGTTCCTCTATGTAGAAACCTCCGCCAACTCCTTTCCCCTTCCTCGAACCATCAGTATATTAGTTCCTCTATGTAGAAACCTAAGCCAACTCTTTCTCCCTTCCTCGAACCATCAGTATATCAGTTCCTCTATGTAGAAACCTCCGCTAAATCTTTCCCCCTTAATGGAAGGTGCTCATGACCGACAGCGCATTGCGGTGGACCATATGTTTCGCACACCTCGCACCAAAATCGGAAAAAGGAGGAAAAAGTTTCCCCTAGAAAACCTAATCTTACCTCTGAAATATGTAATTTTTTTTCAAAGTTTCCCATACTTTTGTTTTGTTTTACACCGAAGTGAAAAAACCCTAAAATTGGACGCAGGAGATCGTCAAATGCCATTTTTCGCCCCGACCAGCTTTTATGGTGGGGGAGGGGGGATTGTATCCCTTTCCTTTTTTTACGTACATTAGCAATTTTAATAAAAGACATCTAAGTACAATCATTAAAAACCGCAACATTTCATGACTGTCAAAAAGGTTTATTAATCATATGTACCTGCGCAAGATGAGCAAAAACAGGAAAAAGGTGAAATTTTCCAATATTACAAAAAAGCGCAAAGCGCGCAAGTACTTTTTTGGAGTCTAAAAATAGAGAGTTCAAATTTTATCATGAAATATAATATAATTTCAATGTAATTCTTTGGCGTTGCGTGGCGTTTTACATGATTAGCACTTTAATTTTTTTTTAATTTTAATTTCGCACGAAGTTTTTTATCATAAAAATTTCAAGTAAAATTTGTCTAATAATACCTATAAGTAGCTGGTTATGTATATAGTATTTCAAAGAAAAAGATATATTATTGATTTGTATTATCCTATTGACATCCAAATAATCTCTTACGTGTCTTAAAATAATTTTAATCTTTAATTTTTTACATTTTTTTTATATAATAATTTTTCATGGGTGATTCAAGTAGAGATACTTTTTTCAACAGCCTTTTTTGACAGATCACGTGTGACTCGTGGCATGCTGTCATGTTATTTTTGTTTAGTATTATTCGGCATTTCATAATGGAAAGACTTACGCCTGAACAACGTTTACAAATCGTTCAACTTTATTACGAAAATTCACGTTCTGTGAGGAATGTGTTTCGTGCACTTCGTTCAACTTATGGTCAACATAATCGGCCTACTGAGCGTACTCTTCGCAATACCATCATCCATTTTGAGACCCAGCATTCATTATTGGATAATATTCGACCGAATAGACCACGTCCAGCACGCTGTGAAGAAAATAGAGCGGCCGTAGCTGAGAGTGTACACGAAGACCGTGGAGAGTCGATTCGGCGCCGTTCGCAACAACTATGACTGACGTAAGGAATGACTTGACGCATTTTACGTCGAGATTTTAAATTGAAAGCGTAAAAAATACTGCTTGTGCAACAACTGAAGCCCCTCGACCTACCCAAGCGATATCGCTTCGCTCTATAGGCTCTTGAAAAGTTACAAGAAGATCTGACGTTTTCGATGCAAATTGTGTTCAGCGATGAGGCCCATTTCTGGCTCAATGGGTATGTAAACAAACAAAATTGCCGCATTTGGGACAGAGAGCAACTTGAAGAAATTCAAGATCTGCCACTTCATCCTGAAAAAACAACGGTTTGGTGTGGTTTGTGGGCCGGTCCATATTTCTTTCGGTCCATATTTCTTTAAAAATGATGCCGGTGCGAACGTAACCGTCAATGGCGACCCTTATCGTGCCATGATGACCGACTATTTGATGCCTGAAATTGAAGCTCGTGATCTCGGCGACATTTGGTTTCAGCAAGACGGCGCCACTTCCCACACATCGCATCAATCAATGGATTTATTGAGAGAACACTTCGGTGAGCACATAATTTTAAGTTTTGAGCCGGTCGATTGGCCACCAAGATCGTGTGATATCACACCGTTAGACTTTTTCCTGTGGGGATATGTAAAGTCTAAAGTTCATGCGGACAAACCCGCTTCGATTTAGGCCTTGGAGGAAAACATCACGCGTGTCATTCGCCAGTTACCAGTCGAAATGCTCGAACGAGTCAACGAAAATTGGACTCAACGGATGGACCATCTGCGACGTAGCAACGGCCAACATTTGATAGACATAATCTTCAAAAAATAAATGCCAAAGAATGTTCTTTCAAATGATAATAAACATTCCACATTAAATTTGAATTTTCTGTGTTTTTTCTTTAAAAAAGTAGGGAACCTCGAAATGGATCACGCTTTAGATACTAGATTTAATTATTTTAAGCATAATAGCCAGTAAGAAATATTAGTTTCATTGGAGAAATAAGCAAATAAATAAAACAAAAATGTTGGGCGGGAATCCCGGGATTCCGGGAATTTGATTTTTATTTCCCGCTTGTCCGGGGATCCAAAAAGTGAGGGAATAAAAAAACTCTACTATTAATTAACACAATCCAAAAGCAACATTAGTTGTTTATTAATTAAAAAAAAAATAACTGTCATTGGGTGACAACTTTTGCGACACCTTGTATATAAATTTTTTATCGTTTTATTACTTACTTGTAACATAAGTGCATGTGGTGTATGTACAAAATATGATACATTTCCTTTTGGGGCTGACTGTAGACAAAGTTGACCATCGGTCGCCACTGGATTGTACATAAAAACAATACCATTCGACAATTTACCATCATAAAGTACCTAAACAGAATAAAAACAAGAATTAAACGGGTTTCAATAATTAGCTATTATTAAGTTATACAATATTTGTTGTTGTTGTGTTGTTATTACTAAAACTATTTGCCAAAGCTTTACAATTACATAATTAAGAAACACTTAACAACAATGTGAGGTAATATGAAGTTCTTTTTTTTTTGTCCGTTTTATATGTTCTATTTGCATTAAAATGTATGTTGAAAAATAATTAAATAAATTAATAAAAAAAAAAACAAACTGATGAAAAAAATTTTAAAAAATATTTCATAATTTAAAAAATATTACTTATCAGGGTAAAACTTAGAAAATCATATTTAAACGAATCACGGAAACAAGCCTTTTATTAGTACTTTTGATGATTTAAAACCAGAGACCGGACTTAAATACTTTTAAATACAACTTTTTTGGTAGATTTTTATATGTTTTAATTTAATATTCATTTAATAAATTTATGTTTACTTTATTGAGCTTAAGGTTCACTTTTTATACAAAATTATAATATTTATTTGATTAAATTTTCTGATATTTTGATGCCCGCTGTGTATCATCTTTAGATGAAATAAGGAAATTTTAATACGAGTGCAATGAAAAAACAATAAAAAAACTTCAGTCACATTTATGTACGAAATGTTACAAATCATTAAAACAACAACAACGTTACGAATTAACTGAAAATATAGCACAAAATTATAGACTGTAAAATTTTTGATTGTAAAAAAATTGTTTTATTGTTTTTACATTTTATTTAAATTTTGTTAATTGTTATTTTACCTGTAGATGATACACAGCGGGGTCTCGGAGTATTAAGAAATATAATAAAATAATATTATGTATAATTTTTTATAAAACTGTAAACCTCAAGCTCAATAAAATAGACATTAATTTAATAGTTATAATTATCATACTCTTGATTAAAACACACTATAAAATAATCTTCGGATGAAAAATTTTAGAAAAAAAAGCCTTTTCAATAATGAAAAAAATGTTTAGTTGGTTTTAAAAGTACTTGAAATAAGAAAAATATTTAAAAAAATTCCTTTCTTTTGATATTTATTGTTATAGATATTTAAATATGTTTGTATGCATGTAAATATATCAAATGTGACAGATACATATTTATATTTCAAAATAAAAATTTTTGTACAACAAAAAAAAAAAATTTGTTCTGAACAATAAAAATATTTTTATAAAAAAAAAAGAAATTAAAAATAAAACGATTTCATGTATCGGTTTAAAACTAAACATTTCCCCTTCAAGTTTGACAAAAGCTACGAAAGTGATTCACTCTTAGAGAGAGTTTACACGCTGAAGAAAGAAGCGTTTTCAAACAGACACGAAACAAGTTTTCATCTTTGTTTCTATGAATTTTCATGTTTTTTTAATTTGTATGTATATATCGTTACCTTAATATAAAAAGGCCCCAACTCATCAAAAACACTTTTTACAGGAGAAGGAAAAAACTTAATCAAAGCTGAAATAATATAGCTACACAACCATTGTCAAAAAACATCTTTATTAAAATTAAACGAGGAATTCAGATTGAAATACATAATATGTATTTCTTTCGAAAAATTGTGTGTATGAGTTAGGCCTTTTTTTCTTTAGAAAAATTGTGTGTATGAGTTAGGGCTTTTTGTATTCTGCTTATAACTTCTTTATTTTTAATCTAATTTGCTTGAAATATTAATAGAATGTGTATTAGCAACCATTCTACAATAATCAATAAAAAAACGGATTTCCAAAAATAATGAGTTGGGGCCTTTTTATATTAAGGTAACGATATGTATATGGATATTAGACAATAACACCCAATTTTCACGATGATTTTTTCCCCTTTTTTTAAATCATGGTTTTTTTCGTTTGAGAGCGAGCAGGGTAGAAAAAAGACATGAATCGTATTTTCTGTGTTTCTTTTTTGACAATCCTCTTTGCACTTATTTGTGTTTTTTAATTTATTTTTTATTCTTATTTCAAATTGACAAAAGCTTATTGAAATATAGAAAAATTAAAAAATTTAATTTAAAAAAAAGTCTAAACATCGAAATTATATGGAATAACGTAATTTTAAATATTTTTATACGAATAAGGAACTAAGGAAATCAGAAAAAATTAACTCTGACTGCAAAAAAAGAAACATGGTGAAAATGTATCAACTTTTTGGAAATATGTACATAAAAGACATGTCTTTTAAATCATCGTGAAATTGGGTGTTAGACATAAAAACAGACATGTTTGGAAAGACATCGTGAAAAGGCAATAGGTTTTTCGAAGCATGTTCAAAAGAGAATAAATAAAACAGACATGTCTGAAACGACACCTTATAAATGCAGCCTATGAATTAGAACAGATGGTGAAACGCAACCGCAACAAAACCATTTTCAAATTATTGCTTTGAAACCAGTTTCAATCGTTTCCTCCACACCCTGCAAAATAAATTGTACCAAAATGTGATGATATTATAACAATCATTTCTTTTTTTTCTGAAAACAGACATCTGCCGATGAAACGCAAGCACTAGTTCTCTACACGCCGATTTCAATGCCACTAATTTTCAATGAGTTCAAACCGGTTTCAAAATAGTCGCGTCATGTGCGTTTTCTCAAAGGACACTAAGACATAATTCCAAATTAAACTCAAAAATAACTAGAAGTTGTAGCTGCGTTTCACCGTCTGTTCTGGGCCTTAAATATAAAAATGTCTTAAATAACAATATTAATAAAACCAAATTGTACAATAATTGCGCTTAAAATATGAAATGATATTTAGCTCAGTTGGACTGATTATTATGATGTCGTTTTAATAACCTTCAGGAGAAACTGGAATATTTAAGTGTGTCATTCCATTTGTAATTTCTACAGTATTAATGTTTTATCAGTAAATATAATGATATCCGAAAGACATCGAAATATCGAAATTGTTTTACTTTAAGAATATATTAGAAGGTCGCATATTATATAAATTTTTTATTTTTTTAATATTAAAAAGTTTTTCAACAATAATAGCCTACTTCCGATGTGCGAAAGAATTCTTTATTTCGTATAATTACATTGAAACAAAAACAAATTTTAAGACTTTGTTGTTGTTTTGAAAATAGTTATGCGAACGGAAGAATACTTTCGCATATTAGAAATAGGCTATAAATTTGAAATACCATGACTGTTTTGATATGTATTTTACTTGCTGACATTTCAGTAATACAACAGACGGCAGTTGTTTAAGTGAATTCAATGTTTCTAACAAATCGCCCTAAAATATCGAAAATTTATTACGAAAAAAGTGAATTTGCAAAAGCTTCATTTCGCCTTTCTGAAACCGGTTTTAAAAACTTTGGCCGATTGATTTGAATCGACTTTCTCCCTACGTGGGAAATCAAGTGACATCGTTTATTGCAAAGAAAAAAAATGCAAATAGATTTTAATTAAAAAATTTGTGATATTAATTACAAAATTATTTAAATTTGCAGCAGGGAACAAATTAATAGTATCTATTAAATATTTCTTTAATATATATATTATCAAAGTTGTTTTTGGGAATACAAATATTTATTAAAAGATTTTGTTTGTTGTGCTTCATTCCCTTTTTTAATAATTGATAAAAATACTCCAACTATTGTTGGAGGATAAGCTGTTCCTATGCGCATTTCACTGGTTGCTTAGGCCAGATCGTCAGGAAACGTTCTCCTAAATAATTTTAGAAAAGCCAAAGCTATCAGCAAACAAAACTACAGAAGGAATGTTTTAATATGTTTTTTCTTTACCCACTTACAGCTACAATTAATGTTGGGAGAATTCCAAATAATTGTAGTGGGAAATGTAAGAAAAGATAAAAACTCATCACTGTTTTATTGTTTGGTATTTTGTTTAAGCTTTGATATCGTTGCAAATAAAACTTTTTGAGGGTATTGTAGGTAATTCTCATTCCTTCTGTAGTTTTGTTTGCTGATAGCTTTGGCTTTTCTAAAATTATTTAGGAGAACGTTTCC
Organism: Pollenia amentaria; assembly: GCA_943735925.1. Classification (NCBI taxonomy): domain Eukaryota; kingdom Metazoa; phylum Arthropoda; class Insecta; order Diptera; family Polleniidae; genus Pollenia; species Pollenia amentaria. The sequence goes on from OX031008.1 coordinate 234,296,709, forward strand.
TGACGATCTGGCCTAAGCAACCAGTGAAATGCGCATAGGAACAGCTTATCCTCCAACAATAAATTTCAGTATTTTTATCAATTATTAAAAAAGGGAATTAAGCACAACAAACAAAATCTTTTATTTCTTTAATATTTACAAAATTTTCTGGAGTAATGTTGTTGATTTAAGTAAAATATTACTTCACTAGATTAAAGTTTTATAAAAAACTGATTTTATTTTTTATTAATGTTTCAATTAAAAAAAAAAAATGGCGAACATTTCTTCTGTGTTATTTTAATAACCGGGGAGACCGTAAATGTGAACTTCCATGTTTTTCTATTTTGAATATCTATCTGTACATAGAAAAAATTCACCAATTAAAGCATTAATCAAAAATAATATTTGTTTTAATTAAAAATTTAATCAAATCAATTAAACGTTTAATCAAGTGAATTTAAAATTTGATCAAATCAACTAAACGATAAATTGACACTATTAATTTGTTTACTGGTGCAAATTTAATTAATTTCTAAATCAATATGACAAATTTTTTTAATTGAAATCAATTTTTTATTTTTTGCTGTGTATACCAAACGCTTCATTTTATTTTCCATATGTCAAGCCCAAGTTTTGATTAAATATAAATGTTATTCCAAACTGTCAATCCCTTAAATCACTAAAAGACGTAAAAAATCTCAAATCGATGTTTATATATTTATATCTAGATAATTATAGGTAGAATCTTAACCTTATAACATAATTTTGTCATAACTGCAAATTGGTTCCAAATAGCGTACACTTAAGAAAATTCATCTGTAAACACTGTATATGGACCGTCTACACTTTTTTACTTGTTTAACATTATATGCAAATATTATTAAATTGTTAAATGTTTCGTTTCAAAATCAGTAACTTTTGTTTTTTAGGCATATTTTTTACAGTTTTAAGGGAGTATTTTTAAGTTTTTACTGCATATTGAATGCTCATAAAACACTTTTTTACAGTGTATTTCCGATTCCCCTGCTAATAACTTTCTCAATGAGTTTCAATATGGAATCAGAGAAAACTGGTATCTTGAATTTATATGGAAAAGCTTGGATGGGGTACATAGTGGAGCTATAGTTTTTTTTATGATTAAATGCATCTTTAATATGATATGAATATTTAATTGAAAAAGTTAAATATTTTAAGGAAAAATTTTAATCAAAAGCAGTTTGTACAAATTGATGAACTTAAAAGTTCTACGGGTCAAGTTTTGCATCTAGTCCTTCTTGAGAGGGACTTGGTCAGTTCCAATTAATTATTTTCTTCAATTGTAAAGCTTATTTTTATTTTTTTGTTGTCAGCACTAAAATAGCAACTTTTTGTATATGTAATTCGTTATCATTTACTGCTGTCTAAGAGATCTTTTATCGAAGCACTCGATTGTGCGCTTTTTCGCTTAAGTGCATCAAAAAACACATTTTTTTCCTGGGGTATTTGTGTTACTTATTTAACCTTCGCTCTCATAGTATCTTCAGAGGCAGATATTTTGATTTTTAGTTGTTAATAACTTGTACAGTTTTCATAAATTTTCAAATTACTTTCAGCTCGGTTATCAAAATTTGGTGACTTTAAAGGAAATAAACAACAAAAAAATGTTAACGCATGAATGCGGAAATTTTTTTTATGTTTTTTGTTTTTGTATATGCGGGCTATTATACAAATATATATCGTGGAAGATAGTCTTGGTAAAACTCTTACTAACTACCATCCGGTTTTCGGCTCGAGATTTTATTTGTGATATGCAATGACTTGTGCCCAAGGAGATCAAGAATAATTTACGTTGATATTTTTTAACTTAACTTTCAATATTTCATTCCCGAAAATAATTTTTGATAATAAAAATTTTGCATGTGCCCGGCAAATAAAAAACTGAAATGGCAAGCTGCTTCATTTAAGCAACTTGTTTTTTTAATGTTGTTTTTTTTTCTTTCTATCCTCTTAAAACTACAATTCGTGTTGGAAAAAAACCAGCCAATTGTAGGGGAATGTAAGAAAGAAAAGATTGACGTTTTATTGTTGTGACTTTGTTGAAGCTTTGATATTGTTACAAGTAAGACCTGAGTGTTTAAAATTCTTATTCACTTTATGGTCTTACTTGTATAATATTTTTAGCTTTTCTAAAGTATTTGGAAAAAGTTTCCTGACGAGCTGGCCTAAGCAACCAGCGAAATGCGCATAGAAACTAGCTTTCCCACAACAACAATAAATTTCAGTGTTTTCATTCAAAAATTGGGATTATTAGCACATCATTAATAAATGAATTAATTTTGTTGTTGTGGCGTATATATTGTAAGATGCTAGGGCTGAAACATCCAATAAATTTTTAAAAGACTCGCCAAAGGACATCTTGTTGCTCTTTTGGTTGAGTATTGAGACAACTTTTATCCATTGTGTGAACTCCTCCACTAAGTATCCTTATAATATTAGATTTTTTGATAAAAAACAGTTGTACATACATAAAATGCCTTAAACAAATAGATTGGATAAAGTCATTATCTACCCAGGTAGATATCATGAGTTCACATACAAAGATGTCTTTATGAGAGCGAAGGTTAAGCATGAAACGGGTGTTTCATCATTCATATGTGCATATTTGGAACGTGTTGTTTTAATTTGTGAATTTGCGAGAGTAAATTAAGTTGTAAAAAATTGGTGGAAGAGAAATTTACGAAGTAAACTGTATAAATATTTAAAATAATTTTGCCTCTTGAAATCATATCCAACATCACAAGCTGCTGGTGTATTGTATAAGTTTCAAAACAATTTTAATAAGGAAACAAAACTTTTAATTTACAATGTCATAATTTAAATTAACTTAAATTATTTGGCTAAAATATGTATATGCCCAGGAAAAACTTTTTGAATTTTGGTAGTAAGTAGAAGTTATTTCATATGTTGTACCCATCTTCTGTAACTTTGTTGAGAAGTTCTCGCATCTAAAAGATATGAAACAAAACATTCCATCGTTTATCGAAAATTAAGAAGAAGAAAAATGTTGTGTCTGTAACTCATGTCGATAACTATCGAAAGAGATTACGCCGTTTCGTTATAAATGTCATAATATTCCACTCGAAGCCGATGTGAAATTGCAGATGTTGAAACCGCCAGTCAAATATATCGTTGATGGCGACCAAAATTTACTAAAATTGAAAAATGTTTAACGACGGCGCACAGTGGCGCCCGTAGAGCAAGCGAGGTTGCAAAAATCAAAATTTTCATGAGTGCCGACGAAGTTTTGAATAAACCCATGTTATAGGAAACTTTTCAACGATTTCAAATATGCCACTCTTAATAATATCACATTTTTAGTTTAGAAGATATAACCGTTCAAAGTTGACCGACTTTCGGTTTTCAAAAAAACACACAATTTTTAGTCAATTTGTTGCGATTTCAGGTGTAATATCACGAAAAATAGGTAACGAATCGCCTTATTTTTTATTTGTATTGATTGATGTATTTATTAAATGTATAATGATAAAAAAAAAATTAACTGTTTGCTTTGTGTTTCTCCTGGTAAATCACTATTTAAAAACTATCCGTTTTTTCACTATTTTTCAACTTTGACGGAAAATAAAAAAAAACTATATTTTTCTATATTTGCCATACGTGCAAAACCTGTTCTTTGATTATTTCTTTACATAATTCAAAAGGTTTTATCTGCCCGTACGTGCCCGTTTGGCTTCTAGAGGTAAAAAAGTTCAAAAAGACATGGTTGCAGAAATTGTATGGCGTCCATCCCTTATATGTTTTGACTGACAGTAGTTTGATCTAATAGTTTGAAAAAAACTACTCATTGAAATTAGCAGGTACGTACCTCACATAAACAATACTTTGGCGTACAAATGGTCAGGAACAATATTGACTTATGGTCCCTACAGGTAGGCACAAATCTTATTTGGACACGTGCATAATATCAAAATTGCATTATTTAGCCTAAATCCATATGTATGCAGGGAACAGATAAATTTTTAGGCATGGTAGCATAAGCCTATATATTGCAAAATAAGCATAATGCCTGGATTAGTCTACGCCTGAAAGTTGGCGCAACAATTACTGAAACCATTAAACAATTTAAGTACTGAAAACATGGCGTTGAACAATTTAAAATTATTTGAACTGTTTAGAAAGTCAACCACACCAAAGTTTTTCACGGAAGTGAAAATTCTTCCTGAGAAGTTGACATTGATCAGCAAATGGGGCTGCGATGGATCATCCGGACAAAGCGTTTATAAGCAAAGGATATCTTTCGATGACGCTACAATATCGGACGGAAATATGTTTATGGCATCTGTTGTTCCTTTGCGGCTAAAATCGGATGATTCCCTACACTGGAAAAATCCACGTCCGTCATCAGTGCATTATTGCCGACCAATAATGTTTCAGTTTGCAAGGGAATCGGCAGAACTCATAAGGACTACGGTGAAGGACATTGAAGAACAAATAAGCAAGATTAAGCCTACAAAGCTGCAAATTGGAGAAGGAAAATATATTGAATGCAATTACGAGTTCCACCTGACCATGGTTGACGGAAAAGTCGTAAACGAACTGACAGGAACAACCTCAACAATGTCATGCCCGATTTGCAAAAAGAGTCAGAAGAACTTTTTTCAATTCAATTCAATTTATTTCATATATAATATGTTACATCTCAATTTTATATAATTAGTTGTAAAGAGTTTAACATTAGTATCTTTTTCTGCTTAATTATAATATATTTCAACTAGTTATCATAGACAGAATTATATTGGAGGTAAAAATTTAGCAAAAACCTATCTAAACCCCTTTTTTCGTATTATTTTTATATTTTTTTTATCGATTTTATATTATTATTTGTCAGAAGAACTTTGGTAATTTAAACGATTCTACAAATGAGGAGAATTACGAATATGGAATGTCACCATTGCACGCAAGGATAAGGTGTATGGAATTCTTGCTAAAACTGGCATATACCCTACCACAAGAGGAGGAAAACTTCGATGAAAATACATCAATAAAGGATAAGGAAAAGATCAGAAAGAAGCAAATACAGGATGGTTTTTTTGAAACAAGTTGGACTAAAAGTAGACTGTCCCAAGCACGGATACGGTAACTCTAACGATGGATACACTTCTAGGAGATTTTTTGAAAATGATGAGGCAGTAACTAGAATCATTGGAATTGACAATCAAATCGTGAAAAGATTGGGAACGATCTTGGATGTTTTAAACTGCAAAGAAAATGTCAATTCTACAAAATATGGAGAATATGCGTCGAAAACTGCATCTCTTTTAGCAGAAATGTATCCACAGAAGAAGTTGACCCCGACCGTCCATAAAATATTGGCGCATGGCAAAGATATAATTGAGTACCAGCCTTTGCCAATTGGAGAGCTTTCTGAAGAAGCACAGGAGTCTCTTAACAAATTTTATAAAAAATATAGATTGCAGAACACATTCAAAGCATCAAGGGTAAGGCAAAATAAGGACCTCTTCAACATGTTGGCAGCATCTTCCGATCCACTTATTTCTTCCCTGCGGCATGTGAATTCACGAATAGAGTTACAAAATAATTATAGTTTAGAAATTGTTAGTCTTTTAGATATACCTTCTCTTACGAATTGTGATGAATATTTTACAGAAAATTGAAAAAATAAATTTAAAAAAATAAATAATTTTTTTTTTTTAATTTGTTGGGTAATAATTTAAAACATAAAACCCTTAAGAAAAAAAATAAAAACAATCTAAAAATGTAAAAATAATTTTTTTTAGTTACCATAAAATTGATTTTTCTACTAATTTTAACTTTGATAACCCATAAGTAGGCCCCTACAAAGCGTAGCACCCTTTCCAAACGCTCATTTCATAGGCTGAACAGTTATCTATCATATGCTGTTTAAACTGTTCAATTATCTTATTCGGTTCAAAAGATATGATTTTTGCAACGAAAAAACTCAAATGGCGCCACTGTGCGGCGGCGAAAATACAACCGTCGGCTATACCAAATAAGGTAAAGTGTAACTTTAATGTTTGTTGTTTAAAAAATAGCGTTGGAGACATTCTCATATTTTTCAGAAATGTTAAAAGCAAAATAATTAAACAATGAAAAAATCTGACAAGAAGAAAATACTTACCTCTTCCTTCTTATTATTTTTTGCATTTTGCCTTTCCAAAATATTTTTTAGTGTTCAAACTTGTTCTCACCTTTTTCTTTAAATTAGCGAGTAATTTCCTTATGTGAGTGATATTACTCGCCAAAAGTATTACGGACGCCGTTCAGTGAGAAAAACAGTTGTTTGTTACAATTAATGGCATTTTTGTTTCATTTCTCACCTTTGAATCGAAAAGTTTCTCGAAGCGGGAGTTACAGAACATGGGCACTGGTATGTTTGTAGTGGTCATTACAATTGTCATTATTCTGAAAACCTCGATAAGTACTTACTAGTAATGACCTCAGTTACTACTTATCAGTTTTATTATTTTCACTACTGAAACTTTGCTTACTAATAATCAGCTCAATAACTACTTATTAGTTGTGTTGTTTTCATTACTGAATATTAACTCACTGGTAACGAGCTCAATAACTTCTTATTAGGTCTATTAACTAGCGCCAATTTTTTAATTTTACAATTGATTTTAATAAAAAAATATTTGAAGAATTAATTTTAAGCAATTTGGGTATTATAAAAACATTAGAATTAAATCTTTTACTATGTCAGTGGATCTGTCAGACTTTTCTGACTTACTGGCACCTAAATAATAACTAGTTAATATTTTATGGCATCTAGTAAGTGTATTGTAGAAAAGAAGTAGTGTTTGCTTGTCTTCAACATTACTTGCTAACTTACCAGGTAAGTAAAGTTTTTGTTGGGTGGTTACAAAAAAGTAAACAAATTTTCGACACTATTTAAAAAATAAAACAAATATATCAGATATCAAAAAATACATATTTCAACATGGCACTGAATTATTATTGTAATGATCATCATTTATTTTTTTATCTTAAGCTGCATTCACCCGTTCGTTGCGCACAATATTTTTGTTCTGAATTTTTTTTTTTATATTGAGTTTGACATCTTACTTTTGAGAAAGAAAGAGAAAGAAATTATTTCGTTCGGCGACCTTTAACTTGAATTAGTTTAATTTTAATTCTCCTTCAGAAAAAGTTGAACTGAGATGCCACTTTTATTTAATTTATGTACAAATTAAATTGAGCTGCCACATCACATAGTGTTATATGAAAACAAATGTTTTTTGTTTAATAATTAAATAATAATAAAAATGGAGGTAAAATAAAACTTATTGAGGAATAAAAAAAAAGATTTCATTAAACGTATGGAGTTCATGCGGTGAAAATTTATAAGCAAATCCACGTCATTTAGGCGTATCTCAGGAACTAGTGTGTAAAAAAACATTTTATTCTTCTTTGTTGTAAAAGTTTTCCAACTGCTTTACCTTTTTTACTTTCAACTTTGTTGTCAACTTTTTTGTTTTGCCAGTAAATGGGTTTTATGCATTTCAATTAAAAATAATAAAATTACTTTCGTTTTTTGCCCATTTTCTTTAACACAGTTTTATAAAACCAATTCCAAATATGTAGTTTGATGGATGTGCTGCGATTTTGTATAACTGTTTACATATGTAAACCATATGATAGCTTTGTTTTTCCGGAAGAGTTTTCCGAAATGGGTGAATCGTTCTGCAGAACACTCTCAGTAAAAAAAATATTTTCTGGAAACAAATATTGTGCGGCACGAATGGATGAATCCACCTGTACTGAGGCGAAAATGCAAAAAACTATAACCAAGTGAGTTTTACAGTGTTGTGCAAAACATAAGCAACAAAAGTGGATAAAGTGTACATATCACACTGGTTCCTAACCATTTTCACTTTTTGTTAAAATACGATATACAGTGGGCATATCTGGGTATAAATATTAAGAAATATAATGGTGTATTTCTGATTTACATCTGTTAATTTTGTGAAAAATTTGAAAATTATTTCTGGCAAGATTTTTTGTACAACTGTGAAATATGAACAACATTTTTTAACAAAGTTCCGTAAAAGGTCGGTGTTCGGCAAAAAAAATTTTCAAACATCAACCAATTACAGCTTTTTGCCGAACTCTGACACCGAACGTTGGATCGGATTGTTGTTTTTAGTGTAAAGTTATCTAAAGAACATTTTGGGTTATTGAGAAACATAAAAACCGTAAATTTGTGTTTTTTTATGTTTATTTGAATAAATGTAGAAGTTACGCTGTTTTAAACAAAAAAAAAATTGGTTTAAATATCGTGGCTTTTAATAGTCAATATTTTTTATTCTTCAAAAATAATTCACTTAATAAGATCATGTGTAGTTGTTCTTGTCTTTGATTCGGTTTCTATTGTGCCACTTAACATGGTAAAATTTATTCACGTTAATTGTTTTAATACGCAAGGATAAATATACAAATGTAGTCAAACGAATAAAGTTGGGTGCACCTCAAACTATGAGTCAATTGTGAACAATGTGAATCTTACTTATCATTCACTAGAACGTATTTAGCCGATGTACAAGTCACCGTGGCATAAACGTATTACGTAAATTTTAATAAAATATATTTATGGAACATAAAAGTAAATGCGGTATATTTCGGAAGTAGTACTGAAATATAAGGAGCACCCTAAAATGTACTTGAGTTCAGGGATTTAAAATAAAAACACATATGAACGAAAATGTGAGGGTACGTGGTGGTGTACCCAATTGATTTGTTCAATTGTTTGCACTCCAATAATTTCTATAATTAAAAGTAAAAAAAAACTACCACCAATGAAATTGTATTTTTTACAAGGTTTTTTTCATCATTGAGCTAATTGATTTACTACTCTACACTGCTCCTTTTGAAAAGTTCTAGTTGCGAAAGGTGTTCAATAAAGAAAGCAAATTCACCAATACTCTTTAATCAAGAGAACTAAATAAATTTTGTAGAGTGTACACTGTAGACTTTACAAAAGGTTATTTTTCTTTTATATGTTCGAAACATCGATGGAAAAAAGAGAATTTTCAAAAGTTCAACAATGCGAAAATGATTATGATGTTTTCTAAACTTAAGAACTTTATTTTAAAATTCCGAATTTTTTCAAAATTGAGGGCTTTTTTATATGAGGGGCTTTAAGCACATGTTTTTTTTTTTTAAATTGAGATAACATATAGAATTAGTAGGTGAAGTGCAGAGAAGTACAGAACACGAGAGGTGAATGTGGAATTCTCATCCGGTAGCGAAATATGGCGACCAATTCTAGCAACTGTCATTAAAATACCTGTTTCGCTTGGAGCAAACGGGGTGGGGTATCTGAAACTATCAGAAAAGTTTTTCGAAAAATTTAATTTTTCAAATTAAAATCTTTTTAAATACGTTTTAATTTCAAATAAAAGTAGTTAGTTTTGGACGGCATGAATTTCGCAGTGTACTTGATAAATGCGTGTTGTATAAGAACATATATAATTTGCTTCTGTAAATGTCACCTCAAATTTGCAGGGTCAAAAATTTTAAATTAGTCCGTATTCTATTTTGAACTGACAAATCAACTGACATCAACTGTTTTGCAGGTAATTTTTTCTAGATTTGATAAATATATAATAAAATCTATTATTTATATATATTCATTACCAAAAACACAACTTTTAGCTAATTTAAATACAATAAAAGTAAATAGAAATAGAAATCAGTAGAAATCAGAAATATAAAGCAGTAAAAGCTTCTGGTCATTCGTTGAAAGAGTAAGGGTTAATGCTAGTTCTTCGATACCAACTCTTTTAAAGGATGGCCAAACATTCACGAACCTGGTTGATAAGCCTAATTGTTTTGCCGAATTATTTGCAAATAATTCTAATTTACCAGATAGCAATCAACCACTACCCGAACTCGAAAAAGTATCCGTAACTATGCCTAAAATATTTTTTCGGGCTCGAGCTGTTAAAAAGGTTCTTGCGGATCTCAACATAAACAAGTCTCCTGGCCCGGATGGTATACATGCACTGGTCTTGAAGCAGTGCTCTTCGACGCTAGCTCGTCCCTTAGCAAATCTTTTCAGCACTTTATACTTATGTCAAACTTCCAACCCTATCTATTCTTTTGCAGATGACAGCAACCTTTGCCATTCGTATTTATTTGGTTACAGACCAAGCGTGTCCGATGTTTGTGCTATGAGACAGAACATGAATGATACGCTTGGCCGTGACCTAGACATAATCTCAGAATGGGGTCGTGCGAATAGGGTCGAATTTAATGCCCGAAAGACCCAATGTTGCGTACTAACGCATAAACGCGCGACGGATCAAGGTGCCTCATCTGTATGTATGGGTGGTAGGGAGATCGATTATTCGACTTTTTTCAATAACCGGTTTTCGAATATTACGAATAGTTGCTATTTTAAAAAACCCGGTTTTCGGTTAAGCATTTTTTAAATAACCGGTTAACCGGTTTTAATTCGAATACTTAAAAACACAAAAATCAAATAAGTTTTTAAAATAAAACGTTATTTTGAATAAAAACAAAACAATTTGCAAAGGTTAGGAACCAACAAAATACATATGACTTAGATCAGACCTAACAAATATTTTACGATAAAATCCAAGAAAAGTGGGACCAGTAAATTGATCAAACTTTAGCTACATTTTCAACAATTTTTTGAATAATATTTGATCTAGACAAACGTTTTGCAAAAGTAAATAAATTATAGAAATTTTATAAAGTTACTATTTGAAATATTCTCTCAAATTTATTTTGAATGAGTTTTAATTTGTTGGTGGTTAAGCCATCTCTATATAAATCAACCATATTTTACAAAAGTTGCAAACAAAACCTCTTAGCCAGGATTATTTATTTCAAATTATTTTGTTTCAGCATTATAGAAACGAATATTAAACTGAACATTCTTTTTGTGTAAAATATTTGTCAATTCGTCGACATCAATTTAAAACATTCCATGACATTGCTTGATTTCTTCATTTTTGTTTATTAGTTGTTGGTATTTTAATAAATAAAACTGGTAGAAATTTTTCCCATATCGTTGATTCCGCCCTAATATTGTAGTTTTCAGCATGCAGAGATGCTAGAACTACTTAAGAGTGCCTTAACAGGCGTTTCGTCCTCGACAACACAACGGGCTAAAATTTCACCCAATGATTCATTTTTTTGCAGCGTATTTTAGTAAATTGTTTTTTGTCCTCTCCTTAGAACTACTTCGAGTTGAATTTCATTTGGATCACATTAATGTCAAGCATGTATACTAATTAAAGGTGATTAATAAGTCGTGACATGGAAGAACCTTTGTAACTTATCATTTTAGGGCACTTCAGGCAACTATCTTTGTCGCTTTAATCGCGTAGAGATAACCTTTATATAAAAATATATTTAATATTTAGAATGTTCTTACTATTTACTTTTTACCTGCACACGTTTTTGTAGTATTTTAAATAGTTTTTAGTTTTTTTTCTACAAGAACACATCTTTTATAAGCGATTTGTCTTTACAGTGTTCATAATGTTTTTTAATCTTTGTTACATTTTGTTTTGACATTCTTCATAAAAAGTTTAAGTTTGGCCAATATGCAATTAGAAAATACTTAAATTACGGGTACATCTACAACAAGAGTAAGGAAAATGTATATAAATTACACATTACTAAAATAACCGGTTTATTATACCAAAATAACCGGTTTATTCGATATTCGAAAAATGGAAATTTTAAAATAACCGACTTGGGCAAAGCTAAAATAACCGGTTAGAACCGGTCGAATAATAACCGTTCGATCTCCCTAATGGGTGGTATAAATATTGAGGAAACAGAATCTCTTGATGTTCTGGGCATGAGGATACAATGTAATGTCCGATGGACAGAACATATTTTCAAGGTGTCGAAAGAAGCATTTAAGTGTCTCGGTTTTTTGAAACGGTGTAAGATATACTTCACTCCATCTGATCTCCTTACTATTTATACCACCTATATCCGAACGCGAATGGAATACAACTCTCATGTGTGGGCCGGTGCTTCAAGGTTTATTTTGGAGCTTCTCGACCGCGTGCAGGAGAAGGCGAAGGTTCTCATTGGCGACAGTAGGGTATCCAATTCTATTGACTCCCTTGAGCACCGTCGCAATGTGGGTTGTATTTGCCTATTTTATCGTTACTGCAACGGGATGTGTTCTGATGAAATTAGGGATTTGGTTCCCGAAACCCATAGCTTTGTTCGTAATACCCGTTTTTCCTCAAGAGCCCATCCTTTTGTGGTCGATTGGCCGGTGAATCGTACAACGCATTACAGGCAAAATTCGTTTTTTGGCCGGACTGTTCGTATGTGGAACAACATTCCTGCTGAACTCTTCCCTCTCACTTACAAAATGAATAAGTTCAAGTCGAATGTTCACAAGCACTACTCCCTCTTTCCTCCTTCCCATAAACCTATTTTCCTAGTTCCAACACAATGCATTGCATTAGTAGGGGTCATCCCCTGAGTGCTGGTCCTAACAAAAAAAAAAAAAAAAAAAAATATAAATTTTAGCTGTTAGCGATTTTAATTCAGATGTCAGATGAAATCACAAACGAACGTGTAATCATATATGACAGAGCCACTGCAAAATACATGTCGTCTTTAACCACCATAACAGATTTTAAAACTGTAAAACATTCTATTTTTCTGTCCAAGACAGTAAAAGTAATTGCTGTACCCTTCAGTATACATTCGAAGCTTCAGTGCAGCAGTCTTGGGCATAGTTGCTCATTTAGCTGATTGTTAATTTTTGTTCAGTTCAAAAAACGACCTAGTTCGTTCTCTTCGTTCGATTGTTCACTTGCCCCCATATTCATAAAAATATTTTTAATTTAATAAAGATTTACAAAACAAATTTTCTATGAAAATTGTAGTTAATAAACGTTTGTTAAGATTATTAATAGTTTTTGAATACGGGAGTTATTCTTTTCTGAACAACTGATTGTATTATGATGGCAATCATACAACAATTCTAAAAACAGTCCGATAATTTTAACAAAAATAAAATAAATAATATTTTTAAAGAAATTAATAAAATAAAAATTGACTACAGTTAAATCAGATATTATTTTCCTATTGAGGAGTTGGGACTTGTGTTAGAAAATGTTTGAGTACTAGGGAGATCGAACGGTTATTATTCGACCGGATGTAACCGGTTATTATAGTTCTGCCCAAGCTGGTTATTTTAAAATGTCAATTTTTCGAGTAACGGGTTATTTTGGTATAATAAGCCGGTTATTTTAATAATGTTTAATTTATATACGTTTTCCTTTTTCCTGTTGTAAATGCACCCGTAATTTAAGTATTTTTCTATTGAATATAGGCAAACTTAATCTCTTTTTAAAGAGTGTCTAAAACTATGTAACAAAAGTCAAAAAACATTATGAACAATATAAATACAAATCGCTTATAAAAGCATGTGTTCTTGTAAAAAAAAACCAAAAAAAGTTCAAAATACTACAAAAAAAAGTAAATAGTACTTTGTGCGAGAGTATTCTAAATTTTAAATTTTTTTTTTATGTAGATGTTATCTCTGGAGATATTTCGAAGGGGATTAAAAAGACAAAGGAAGGTGCCTGAAGTGCCCTAAAATTATAAATAAATAAATAAAAAGCTAAGTTGCAAAGGCTCTTCCACGTCACGAATTATTAATCACCTTTAACTAGTCCACATGCTTGACATGAATGTACTCCAAATAAACCTTAACTCCGTTTGAAGAGGTTCTAAAGAGACGACAAATAATGTTTTACTCAAATACGCAGCCAAAAATTATTCATTGGTTAAAATACCCCTTGTGTTGCCGTTAAGGCACTAAAAACTCTTAAGTAGTTCTAGAGTAACTTCATGCTTAAAACTACAAACTTTTGGCGGAATCAAAGATATGGAAAAAAATTCATCGGTATTATTTATTAAAACGCGAAGAACTAAAAAACAAAATTGAAGAAATCAGTTTATATTACAATTCGTTTACTATTCTATAATGCTGAAACAAAATAATTTGAAATATATGATCCTGGCTTAAAGGTTTTGCTTGCAACTTTTCAAAATATGGTTGACGTCTACTGATTCATATAGAAGCGCTTAACAACCAGCAAATTAAAACTAATTTAAAATAAATATGGGAGAATATCTCAAAAAATTAACTAATTAAATTCCTATAATTTTTTATTTGCTTTTGCAAAACGTTTGTCTAGATCAAACATCATTTAACAGTTGCTAAATTACATTATACAATTATCTTGTTGCAAATAAAGTTTAGTAAATAAATTGTAAAAAATTAAGCTAAAAGTTGATAAATTTACTGGTTACACTTTTCTTGGATTTTGTCGTCAAATATTTGTTAGGTCTGAACATTCCTTAAGTCATTGGTTCCTGTGTGTTTCTTTTTATTCAAATTAACGTTTTATTACAAAAACTTATTTGATGTTTGTGTTTTTATGTATTCGAATTAAAGCCGGTTAACCGGTTATTTTAAAAATTCTTAACCGGGTTTTTTAAAATATCAACTACTCGGAATATTCGAAAACCGGGTTTTGAAAAAAGTCGAATAATCGATCTCTCTCTTGAGTACCCCCATTGAAGAAAATAAATAAAATGCCAATTGAATAAAAAGAACAACTGAACGGTAAGAACAAAAAGACTGAACAACATTACATTGTTCATCTGAATTCAATTGAATGAGGTCGTTCATTAATAACACAACTTTACAGTGAATTCAAAGAAAATACTTTGTAGGATTTGCCTTTAGCCAATATTAAAAAAATAATAATAAGAGAAAATAAGAAAAATAAGTAATAATTTAAACATATGTTTATGGGAAATAGTTCACGTTCATTTTGATTTACACGCTTATACTAAAAAAAAAAGCGAGGGCGGGTCAATAAGATCGTGACATTTTAAATGAAACACAGGTTTTTGGATAAAAAATCATTTAATAATTTAACGTAGTCTCCTTTGAGCTCAGTACACTGTGCCCAACGTTTCTCTAATTGTTTTTCCCTTCCAAAAAAAAAATTGCCACTATTACTGTTTAAAACTTTACTCTAGTTCAGTTAAAATTTTGCAGTTTTGTATTATTGTATACAGCTTTGTGTAAATGTGGTTAACAAAAACATCAAAAATTTTCTCGTCACTAGAAGTTGTTTTAATTTCCAGCAGCGTTGCCAGTCCATTTGAAATTACACATATTGTGTGTAATTTCTACTTACATGTGTACCCCATGTGAAATTAGTTTCATGTGTAATCTGTGCGTTACTTTTTTGAGTTCTGTTCTTTCATTAATTCTTGCAATTTGACAATACTTTTAAAGGGACGCAGTTTGCATATGCACATATCGTCACCTTAAATGCAAAAAAGGCGTAACAACAGTTTCTATTTTTTTTACAGGAGAAGCAAAAACTTAACACAATCAATAGCATCAAGGTGTACTTGGCGTTTGAATTTCTTTAATGAAGTCACCATTTTTGATCGCAGGACTCTAAAAAAGTGAACATATAGTTTAATAAAACGAACAAAAATCATTCAAAAACTATTTTTGGAATTTTATTTTTGTTGTTACGCCCTTTTGCATTTTAGGTGACGATGTGTATGTTGTACATTAACACCTGATTCAATTGTTTGTAACTTCACTCACATTTTTTTATAAAATGCTTTTAAGATTATAAAAGTGTGGAAATATTGGCAAAAATAATGTTAGTCCCTCTTCAGACCTGCAAATTTTGTTGCAGCAATTCTTGTGTTTATTGGTGAGAAAGGTGAGAAGATTGGGAAGGGGTACACTTTTTTATGTAATCTCGAATTCTATGTTGATTTGTAATTTCAACTTGAAGTTTTATTTATACTAGTGTTTTCCTAATAATCGAAATTCGACCATAAATTTTTATGTGAATATGTTCCCCATTTTAAAACCATGGAGGTTCGGTTGACCAATAAAAAATTTAAGTGTTCTTAACTGGTTTACCCTTTCCGATGTATGAAGTCGAAATAATCGAAAACTGGATTCTGAAAAATGCCGAGTAATCGATCACCCTATATTGGAATACGGTTATCTGTACATAATTTATACATGCGGTAAAAATCCGTTCTGTATTATTCAGAACAGTACTGTACTTAGATCTTTTTTTCACTCTAAATCAATGTTCTGTATTTGTAATGTATTAAATAAAATTATAAAAAGAAATTTTATCAGATTTTTGTCATTGCTAAAAACTTGGATTTTTTTTTTTGAAAATTTAAAGATATAATGAATAACATTAAAAAGTGAAAAAAATCTTTCTTTATTTCCAAGTTTTCTAAGGAGCACTTCAGGCTAATAAACATTCGATTCGACACCAACAAAATTATCGATTTTAAAATTAAAAAAAATTAAACACCGTTTATCATTATTTATTTTGTAAAGTAAAATAAGTAAAAAAAAAATTAAGTTATGTTCGTCCCAGAGATCAGCAATGAGTAGTGAAAAAGTGAGTTGAGCCGAATCATGACTCATAATTTCTTGTACTTATACGCACTCGTACTTATTGTAATTCGATCGAAACTCATATTCACTCAGAAGTTTGATTTTACTCATCGTAATCATTTATTCTTTATTCATGGTTATTCACTCAATGTGTATAAGCGAAGCAAAATGTGAGTCCACAATGGGCTTCTACCCTTACGTTTTTTCACTAATTGGAAAACTCCGCTATTTATTTTGTCCTTTATCTCACTATTTCTATCCATTTTTTACAACCTGCTCATAAATATCAATAATAATAAAAAAAATGTAATTTCCCCAAAATGTTTCTGTATAAACTTACAATTTTATGCTTTTTTATATTTTTATACATTTTATACTAGTTAGAAACTGTTAAATGACTAAACTTGTAAATATACTTGGATGAGTTAAATGAGCTGAATCAATGTGAGTATTATAAGTATTTTCCTGAAATTACAAGTCAAATTGAGGTCATTTTTAAATGTGTGAGTATGAGTCGACGTCACACTCATATTTGTGAGTGTGAGTGAATCAGAGTAGTTGAGTTTAAATGATTTCTACTCACTTATACTTAAAATTTCATGAGTCAGTATGAGTAGCGAAAAAGCGATTCATTGCTGATCTCTGGTTCGTCCATGGTGAAATAAACAGGTGGCATTACTACATTACCAGATGACGATTTTTTGCTCTTGCATTGTATATGTCAACGTTATATTTTTGTTAACAAAAAGTCCACGTTTTGTGTTGTAATTAGTGTATATTATTAAAATTGTTGATAATTTTAATTAAAAATAAAATTGTAATTGTCCATAATTAAATAAAAATTGACGAAAAACTTATTTATTTCATCACGTTCAGGGTTTTAATGTTGTATTTGTTGCCGTAGCGCTGCCACCTGTTTTAATTCACCATGGTTACGTTTAAATAACTAATTGTTTTTTTTTTAATTTTCTGCCATATTCATAAAAAATAATTAAAATTTTAAACGTGTTTTTTGAAACTAAAATATGTTTCTTAAAATATTTAGATATCCAATAAATATCCATTATCCAATTTAGTTATTGTACTTTTTATTTGCAACTAAATTAAAAAAAAAATGTTTTGTGTTTCTTCAAATATGTAATTTGGGATACAGTCGTGCACATACTGCCAGATAAAATTGGTTGAAAATCGTCAAAATACAATCCTCAAATTGATTAGGCTAAATCGTCACAAAAATCGTTATTGTAAAAAGCACAAACTCTTATTAAGTTTTAAAAATGTATTGTTATTTTAAGTTTTCTTTTCTAATAAAATTGTAATATATTCTGTCGGTTTTTGAAGTTAAAATACAAATTTTTGTTCAGAAACTTCTTATTTAAGAAACAAAACTAAACATTTTTCAAAACGATTGGCATTCATAAGAAAATGAAGTAAAACTAAGATATATCGAGCACCTATTTTAAACGTCGAAACTCCTGCTAAAGTGCCTAAAGCGAGTAGTTGGAAAATGGATTTAATAAGACAGTACTAACTGATCAAATTGAACTCAAAGAAATATACATCGTGCTAAAATAATTCGTATTTTGTATTATGAATAAACTAAAGAATCTTTGAAGCTAAAATATGATGTGAAATGATATTAAAATCATTGTAAACTTGTTCTTGTAGGACTATTAAAAAAATCGTCAAATTTAGGGTATAAATCGTCCAATCGTCAATAGACCATTTGTCTGTGTTCAAACGGCTCATGTCTTATTGACATGATTGCTACTTTATTGGTGAGAGAGACGAGGGAAAAAGAAAAGAGTACAGACATGCATGTACTGTCAGTACGCGTTGCTTTCTCATTCGCTATTTTTTGTTCTTTCTTATTCGTATTTAAAGACTATACAAAAAAAAAACATGTCGTCAACATGACATGAATCATTTGAACGCCAATTCATGTTCAAAGAAGAAAAAGGAAGAATCATGTCGATAAGACATGAGCTGTATGAACACAGACTTGTTACCCAAAACCCGTCAAAATAACGATAAATCGCCAAATCTGGCAGCCGTGGTTGTACACCGTAATAGCGGCATTAGATTTGTCGAGGTCATCAAAATAGGTTCATATTTGTTTGTGAGATGATTTTATCATTGAAGCCAAATCTCTCTTTTACGAGCTATTTCTTCAGATTTGTTTACAATTAATAGTCAATAGGTGCTTAATCCAGAGAAACGTGCGGAGGATTGAGCAATTTGTAACCTAATTCTTGGATTTTTGCCATCGAATGCTTGATGAGCATTTTTGTCCTCAAATCACGCGGTCATCTGCTATAAAATGCTGTCAAACACGAACTAAATGGCGCAGCTTATTAACATGTGGACAGGAGTCAGGATGTTGCCATTTCGGTTAAGAGGAGAGAAATTCAACATTTGACGGACTTGTTGACCCGACCTCGTATGATGTAGACAAATATTCGCCCCGTTATAAACAAGAAGTTTTTGTAAAAAATACCTACTGATTGTGTAAAAATTTGTAAATTTGTTCTATACTTTTGTGTATTTTATTAGTGCAAAATTGTGTGCCACGTGGTATTAGCGCTGTAAGCGATAAAACTAATGGATGTTTCAATGAAAAATAATGAGTTTTCAACGGAAAAAGTAATTAAATGGTCTTTAGTCTGAAGCAATGGAATTTGCTGGTAAAGTGAAGTTTTTGTTGGTTATTTGATCTAAATACTCAAATGACTGTACCTAAACAGACAATTGGAGCAAAAGTGTATACAAAAAAGTCAGAAATATAATTGTTAGTACAATTTTATACGTTTGCCTGTTTTAGTTTGTATTATTTTTTTTACAAAACTAATCACATCGAAAAAATTGATGTACATTAACAAAATTTGCACTATATTTGCAACTTCATTTCCAACCTCCTTTAAGGCGATGTACGAATTCCGTGTTATAATGAAAACGATTTCCGATTAATCATGTCCTCGTGTTATATCGAAACCGAGCAAAGCGAGACTTGCACTACGTACTAATCAAAGTATTAGTTATATTTAGTCAATTCACAAGGTATCCTAACATGTCATATTGTCAAAATGTCCTAATATTTCACAATGGTTTAAACATATTGTTGTACGGCTCAGCCGCTCAGCGCTGGACTTTTCTGATTAATTACGACAGCACAATAAACACAGCAAGCAACGTTCTATTTATTTAAGACACTTTTTGTTAACAAACCAACAACAATATTTTTAAACCATTGTGAAATATTAGGACATTTTGAAAATATGACATGTTAGGATACCTTGTGAATTGACTAATTGTAAATTAAAATACTCTTCAAATCGACATTATATAGAACGCAAAGCCACCATTGAGAATAAAATAAGTAAAGGTTATTTAAGGCAGATCTCGTGTATTGTTACCGTTCTAGAGATATACAGAAATTTATATTTCCATTGTATGGGAGGTGCCACACCCAAATTTTACAATTATTTATAGCTCATGGCAAGCACCGGGAAGTCAAACAAATACAGCGAAAAATCGTTAATTACTTAACCGATCAAACAAACATATTTCTATTTCTATATACAATTTGTAGAGGGTGTCCCAAAATTAACGCAAGATTTTAATTCTTCGCCATTTTTGCAGCACGGTATTGGCAACTTTTAAAAAATTCTACGGCTGACAGTTTAGGTTAAGTAAAAAGGAAGCGTTACACGATAGATTAAGTTTTTTTCATTATTGAACAACACTTCAAAAAGAATGAAAGTTAGGCGGTTGCAGTTCGAAAATTTCAAGATATAGTCGGAATAGTTTTTTAAATTCACCAACTGGATCCGTTGGAGACACCAAACACACTGGCCGTCCAAAAATAAGCCGTTCAAATGTAAATATCGAAGCGGATTCAGTCTCCCTGAATTGTGCAATAAATCTCTCCACTCTATTGTTTAAGGCTCCACTTTTACTAACCCTTAACTGTCAGCTGTCGAATTTTTTTATTTATTTTTTTTTTTTTTTTGTTTGTTTGCCCACACTGTACAAATGGCGACAAATTCAAATCTTGCATTAATTTTGGGACACCCTTTATATGAGCTTAAAGAAGACGAAGACAGATTATATGTACAGAGCGTATAAAAGAATACCGTGTTTGTTTGAGGGACCGTCACAATTTCGGTACCGTGTTTTATCGAAATCATGCGCCGTACTGTAGGAGGGTTGACTGTATATACTCTTCCTTCGATAGGAGTTTTCAATAGAGCGCATTTGCTTTGTATCACAATCTGTAAAATTTTACTAATTTTTATTTATTTTCGACTTGTTTGTATCCGGTTTTGCTCAATAATAGTGCGCGAAAATTTTCCTTTACAATTACAAACAGATTTAATACAAATTTTTTAAGTATTTAAACAAGTTTACTTTTAATTATTTAATAATCTTTAATGAACAATAAAGTTCCTTACAAAAAGGTATCAATTACAGAATAATATATTCATGTGCTTTTACTTATAATGGTTACCATATAAATTACATTTCAAGTTGTCATAACAAAGATGCCAGATTAATACATAACATTTCTTCCCTCACATAGTCCATCATTCCGGTGAAAATCTTATTCTTCGTCTTCGTAATCTGGTAGATCTACGTAATGGAGCTTGGGGCCCTTGGCACATATCGTTCGGTTCTGCTTCTGCAATATCCGTCTGACTCCTGGCATTCTCGCTGTTTTGTATCTGATGATGCTCATTGGAAAACATCCATTCATTATCCTCTCCCGCTGAGCTAAATCCCTGGAAGTTCGATTGCGGTGTAGAAATACCAGTCTGAGATGTAGCGTCATTGTCCATGCAGATCGGTTGGGGTGTTGAACAATTATTAGGTGGGTCATCAATTACGACCTCCCCATCTGGACGGGATGTATTTGGAGCATAAAATTCAAAATCAGACCGCCGTCTTGGTGTTTTTTGATCAATATCCACAGACCGTGTTTCGCTCTCATTCGTCAGCACTTTTGAATCATCGCGATATCGAATTTGGTCAATATGGCGTTTAACACGCCTGCCATTGAAAAGAATCTCATAATGTAAATCCCCGAGACGATTCATCACCAATCCTGGTAGCCATTTATTAACCCGGCAGTTATTCGACAAAAAATAAACATTTTGCATTGGCTCGAAACAACGGAAAGTAGAATTGAACTGCAAATATTGTTTATCGGTTATCTTCGTCGTCAAATCTTGAGGAAGAAGTAGATCCAAACGAGTACGCAATATACGTCCGAAAAATAATAGTGCTGGAGGTTTGCCAGTTGTGGAATGGGGTGCGATTCTATATTGGCGGAGAAAAATATTTAAATGTTTTTGAAGATTATTTCTGTTTGCGCCCATTGATTTAATTGCGTTTTTAAACGTTTGCACTGATCGCTCAGCCTGACCATTGGTGGATGGGTGGTATGGTGCTGTTAACTTATGGTATTTGACACCCACATTGGTAAGAAACTCCTTGAATTCCGCTGATGTGAAGCACGTCCCATTATCCGAAACCACTGTAGTTGGCACCCCGTAGTTCGCAAACAGTTCATCCAAGATATTAATTGTAGCGGCCGAAGTACTTGTGGAAGTTATTTTGACATCAATCCACTTACTGTAGGCATCAGTGATTATAAGAAGCATCGTGCCCAAGAACGGTCCCGCATAATCCACATGAATGCGTTCCCAGGGGCCCTTTGGATACTGCCAATGGTGCTCTCTAAACTTTGGTGGGTCGTTAGCAAATTTAGCACAGTCATCACAATTTTTCGCCTCCGCCTCAATATCCTTGTCAATGCCCGGCCAATACACAAAGGATCTTGCAATCCCCTTCATTTTGACAATGCCCAAATGGCCTGAATGTAAATCTTGAAGTATCTTGGAACGAAGCTTTTCAGGTATAACCACCCTATGCTCGAAAGTCAAACAGTCACCCGCAATTCTGTAATTTATCTCAGGAGACTTATACCCGTATGCGTGGAGGGATTTACCGCTTCCCAGAATTCTAACAATTTTTCCCAACCTGTCATCTTTACGCGTCTCTGTCAGCATTCGTTGGTAGTTGATTAACCTGTCTTATGACGAAAAAATCAAAATCATCATATTCCTCGTTTTCCATCATTTGCTTGACCATATTTTCGTTACCAACTCTAGAGCAATAATCCGCATTAGCGTTAGCCTTCGTTGTCTTAAACATGACATCAAAATCAAAATTTCCCAAGAAATCGGCATAGTTGGCCATACGACTAATACATAAAACAGGAAGAGACTTATACGGATCCAAAATTTGAGTAAGTGGTTTGTGGTCCGTAATAAGAGTAAAATGACGAGCATACAAGTAGAGGAAAAATTTCCGTACGGCCCATACAATTGCAAGGGCCTCTTTATCAATCTGTGGGTATTTACGTTCAGTACCCGTTAATGTACGACTAGCGTAAGCTATGGGTCTCTCCCGACCATCCGGCATGCGGTGAGATAACACGGCACCTAAACCAGTTTTGCTGGCATCAGTAGCAAGAAGTAGTGGTAACTCTGGTTTATACGGCAATAGTACTTGTGGTGAAATGAGTGCATTTCTAATGTCGTTGTAAGAATGATCAGCCTCTTTAGTCCATTGGAATGGCTTTTTCAAGAGCATGTCATGAAGTGCCCTGCTACGTGTGGACAGATCGGGTATAAATGAACCATAGTATGTGGCCTTCCCCAAAAATAGCTGCAGTTCATCATGACTTGTAGGCTTAGGAGCATCTCTTACCGCTTCCACGTGCTTATCGGATTTATGGATTCCATCAATATCAATCTTGTGACCTAGAAATTCCACGGCTGTTGCAGCAAACACACATTTAGAACGATTCAGCTTCAAGCCCTTATCCCTCAAACGCGTAAGGGTTGTTTTCAAAACCGATAACAAATTATCAAAACTGTCTGCATAAATTAAAATGTCATCAAAAAAATTGCACACATTTGGAATGTCCCGTAAAACCGACTCCATCGTCCGCTGCCATATTGCTGGTATATTAGCAGCACCATATACAGCACGGGTGGGCCGAATCAAGCCATGAGTGGGAGTGTTTAATGTAAGGGCATGTGCCAACTCATCGTCAATCTGCAAATGGGAATACGCATCCGTTATGTCAAGATGACAGAAAAATTTTGCTCCATTCATTTTATTAAAAAGATGTTCGGGTTTTGGAATGGGGTGCTCGTCCACAATAATTCTAGGATTGACAGTAGGTTTATAATTCCCAGTTATACGAATACGTCCATCTTTCTTTGAAACGACATGGGTCGTGGAAGCCCATTCCGAGAAGTCAACCTTTTCATAAAACCCTGATTTTATCTTCTTCTCAATTTCAAGAGCGTACGCCTCTCTTAGAGCAAATGGTATCTCCCTGGCCTTGGCAAATACGGGTTTGGCATCCTGTTTTAAATGTAGTTTAATAGGTGGAAAATTTAACTTACCGGCCGTTTCACTAAAAATTTCCCTAAATTCAGCCAGCACCTGTTGTAGCAGCTGAGATTCGTGGGGCAATAAACGAGGGGAATCTATTTTAATTGCATCAACCGATTCTGATGGAGAAAATAATTTTACAAAATCAATCTCCTCAACAAACTGTGCAATCCACTCTCTGCCGAACAACGAATCGAAATTGCCGTCAACGATATACAAATTAAGTTTGCGGGTTGTAGTGCCCACTTTCACATTTACCACCACTCGTCCAACGCAATCAATTCTATGGCCAGTATAACTCGTAAATTTTCTATCAGTTGTAAGTAATCTATATTTGGTAGTACATGATTTCAACGTTTCCATACTCATTATTCCGCAAGGTGCACCCGTGTCCAATTCCATGTTGACTTTGCCACCATTTATTTCCACCCTAATCAAATGTCTACACGAATTTCTTCTCGTACCAACTTTATTCAGCCGTTGAATCACATCACCGTCATCTTCTATTTGCTCCTCTGAGATTTTTCCAGTTTTTGATTTGCATACCTTTGCAATATGACCGTTTTTACCGCATACATAACATTTGGCATTACGAAACTTGCAAAGTGTTCTGGCATGATTTCCACCACAACCGTAACAATTCGACCGATCGGTATTGGTATCCCCTACGTTTTCCTTGTTACGTGCCGAATTGAACTTCGGTATATTCTTAAATTTGGTCACATCGTAGCCCACTTTGAATGTAGACTCTAACACAGGAACTGAACCACCCGCCGCATTCTTCATTTCCATTGAAGACATATGTGATGCCTCCAGCCGTTGAGCTATTTCATAGGCGGCGCTAAAATTTTCCGGCTCTTTTGCAATTATCTGATCACAAGTACTACGCGACTCCAGACCAAAAAGTAGTTGCTCGGTCAGCATTCTTTCCAAAAACTCTCCGTACTTGCAATGTGTGGCCGCTTTTCTAAGACGCAAAGCAAAGCTGGACAACGTTTCATCCTTTTGCTGGATGACCTGCCGAAACCTTATGCTTTCAGCATATTGATTTTTTCTCTTGTCGAAATGATTTACCAATGTCGTCCTGATTTCAACAAATGAAAGACTTCCCGGCATCTTCGGGCTTATCAGAGTTTTAAGTGCATTGTTGAGCTCCGACCCCATATGTACCAGAATGTAGTCCCTGTATTCAGCTTCTGGGATACGACTCAACTTGAATGCCCACTCGCAACGTGTAAAATAATCGTCGACGGACGTAGCGTCACTTGCCTTGTAAGCCGATATAGAGAGTGGTGTTGCTGTCTTCACCATTGGATTTTGTTGTGAATTACCTGCCGCCGCTACCCGCGCAGTTTCTGTGGCAGACTGTCTTAACGCATTTGCAAATATCTCCGATATTATCTTCAAATCTTCCGAATCCAACGGCATTTTGCGCTATCCCACTTCTGACACCACTTTTAAGTATTTAAACAAGTTTACTTTTAATTATTTAATAATCTTTAATGAACAATAAAGTTCCTTACAAAAAGGTATCAATTACAGAATAATATATTCATGTGCTTTTACTTATAATGGTTACCATATAAATTACATTTCAAGTTGTCATAACAAAGATGCCAGATTAATACATAACAAAATTATAAAAACAAAAAGGGAATCTTACAGCCTTCAAATGGTTAATTTCTTCCATGTCGCCAGCAAATGCTCTCAAATAATCCAAAGAGCTAATGGACGAAGAAGACATTCGACGCAACTTATCTAAAAATCATAAACATCACAAAAAAAAAAGAAAAAAACAAAAAATAAATAAAAAGTAATTACAAAAAAATAAATTTAATTTAAAAACAAAAAATATAAATAAATAAATACCGAGTGAAGAAGTTGCACCAATAGGCATGTGGGATAAAGAGTCAGTGATTTTAGCCAAATGACTTTCACTAGTTCCAGTTATAATTGGTGTTGTTGTCTTTTCGTCAGTTGTTGTTGATGTTGTTGTTGTTGTTGTTAAATTGTGACTACTGTTATTTGTTAAATTAGTTTGACCTGAAGTTGCATTTGCCGCAGCCGATGAAGAGTGAATCTCGGTAGAATTGGCAGCTGTTCCACTGCCACTACCCGTTAAGGCCTGCATAACGGCATTTGCATTAGCGCTTCGTGCTGCCAAAACAGCACGTATTTTTGCAAATGCCGCTTGCAAGTCCAGTTTCTCATCTGCCCAATCAATGGACTGGACATCGGCTTCAGCTAATAACAATGCAGCAGTATGTTGACTTGGTGTTTGTGGTTGCTGTAGCAACTGTTGTTGACTCACCCTTTTGTGATTGTCCGGCAGGTTCAAGTAGCACTCATTGTCGAAGCGAAATTGTGACTGGCAAATTTTAAAATGTTTGATTTTGTGCGTGATTATTTTTTTTAACAAAAACAAAAAAAATAAATTAAGGACAAATACACAACATTTTTAAACGCATATTTGTTGGCGGTGAATGTATTTTTTTTTTTTTTTGTCAGCATTTTTAGTGATGTACAGTACAGAATAGTGCAAGACAATTTAAATTGAAAGATTTAGTTTGATTTATTATAGAAAAAGAAGAGAGAAAAAATAAACGAATGTGTAAATTCAATATTTTAGATTTTATAAATTTTTATTTTACACACAGATTTTCAATTAAGGAATAAAAATCGTTTAAAAAGGAATATAAAAGAAATTTTGTAAGACATGTAGGGTGAATTGATTTTTACCTTGTAACCCGGTCCAAGTCGGTGCATTGCGCAGATTTGTTGAGTGGTCAGAGCTTCACTGAATAAGTAAATCGCAGACATTTGTCCGCAAAAGACACGTTCTTCATCCAACTCGGGCGTTGCCCCAATGTAGCATTTGTCGAATGGCTAAAGGCGTATATAAAAATTCAAATTGGAATTAAGAAAGTTATTTTCGTTAATACTTTTGATTTTGAATAATAATTTACTTACATCGTTTGTTGAGACAAACCAGGCCATTTCGGTACTGGACGCTAACTGTCCATTTACTAGGCACTTAATTTCGCTTTTTGTCCAGCGGTTATAAATGTACACAATTGCTATCATGTACCACTAAAAATAAAATAGTATTTTAAAGGTTGCACCTGTGAGTTTTTCTCTAAAGAAATTAAGGAATTGTGTATATTTTTTAATGGCCAAAACCGGCAAACGAGTATAAAAATAGCTAAATGGATCCAATAAATGGCTGGCAAATTGAACTGGCCGTTGGTTTTTATTTCTTTAATCAACGTAAAATTATTAAATGCATGGCTCTTATGAGCAAAGGCGGAAACAAGCTTTAGTTCAGGGGTGTCCAATAGTGAAAATTACAGTTTATAATTTTAGAAAATCTTTGCTCGACTAGCCTAGGGAATTCATGACACTCCCCTTTGCATCCGCCCTTACTAATAAGTGATTTATAAAAACTGAATTTCTAAATATGTATGTTACATACCTTCCTTGGCTGGAACTCATATTTGACACAATGTTGAAATCCTTTGCCTTTAACTTTCATTGAGGTGAGTACAAGGCAGTTCCCAACAAAATGTGCGGTATACCCAACACCTTTTGACGTCTTGAAACTGTTATGGAAGAAACAATTAGAAATAAGATGAAAATTTAAATGGATTAGTTTTATAAGAAAATCCATTGATAATTTATATAATTTGAAATATTTTATCTAGGACAACAAAACAGCCAAGAATTCAATTAAAATTTCAGAAACTTTTTATGTTATTCTTATATTATTAGTATTGTTGTTATTACATTGAACTGTTTATGGGGTTTAGTCCAAATTTTTATATTTTAATTAGGCTCATAAAATTTAATTTTCATTAAGTTTTTCTTCTTATATTATTAGACGATCAAATCAGACGCGTGTGACCTCCGGTGGTACACATGGCACCACTTTACAATATTAAAAGAGTGCCATGTAGTGCAGTTTAGTAAATAATTACTTTTAAAAAAATGGCTAAAAAATAGCTGAACAAGGTTTTGCTACAGAAAACGCATCAATATTTATTCACTACACTGAAGTTGCACAAATTGTATTTATATATTTTTAGCAACATTATTTTAGCAACATTATTTAACAAATTAATTTGGTTTACTGTAGAAATCATTTGCGTTAACTAATAAGGAAATGTTTTACGTTACAGCCAAACTAATACAGCATTTTTAAAATTTTTGGATCTAACAATTTTAAAAACGTGAAGAAAATTTGACTTAATAAAAATGGCTAATGATTTAACTGATGTTTTCATGGATAAATCTTGCCATTAAATGACTAAATTGGCAACACTGGTGCCATGTGAACCACTAGTTGAAATATACTAAAGCACCACAGATGGGGGTAGTGCACTAATTTTGCAGTTTCAACTCACAGTTAGTGATAGTGAAGAGCTATTGCAATCATTTTTTTGATGTTAAGTGATGAATTGAAAAATAGCAGCCTCACTAAACATAAGTGATAGTGGTTTTAAAAATGTTGCACTCAAAAAAACTTTTGTTCTTCACTCATTTGACTGCAACTAAAAATTTTGCACTAAATGAACAAACAAAAATCTTGTGTTTTCTTGATTAAAGCCAGGAGATAATCCGTTAAGCCTGGTTTACACTATCACACATTTCTAACGTATTCCATAATACTTTGTGAGATAGAAATCTAATGAGTTTTGTTGTGACTGTCAAATCCAATGCAAACTCTTAGCGTTTAGAAAAATTTAAAACAAACGATAAAGGCGTATGGGATGTCAAATTTCTTTTTTTCGTAACACTTGTCATTTTCATAACACATTGCATTCACACTATCCCACTTTTAAATATTACTTGAGTTTTTGACATGAATTAATACAAAGAATAATAGTGTAAACTAGCCTTTATTGACAAACTTTTTTATTTTTTTTAATTTCTTTTGCTTATGCATATCATCACAGGAATCAAAAACCATGTACATAAAAAATTAAATATTTTTAATTTTAGTGAGCAGCTTTTTTGATTGCAAGTACAAATTTTGCTCTATTTGAATTGAGTGCAGATTTTATGCATTCAATAACCGTTAGTGATAGTGAAAAAATTTGCAAAAATGGGTATTTACTAAAAATAGTGGAAACTAACGTTTATGCAGTTTTATTTAGTGATAGTCCAATGATGATTTAAATCAATATTTAGTGCACTACCCCCAACTATGTAAAACACGCACAAAATAACACTAATGAAAAAAAGACAAGGTCTCAAAACTTAATACAACAGTAAAAATTACTGTGAAACTGTAATTAAAATTTTTTTTTGGAGAATAATTTTTTTATGTTGGCAGTCAACGTATAGGGAGAAATATTAATAGATACTGTTACCAGAAATATTTTGTATACATTTTTGTGACCTGAACACAGACGAACAATATGTTTTAGCAAGAGTGCTGGCTCCTGCCGTACTCCAGGTATACATAAAAATAAAAACAAGGGATTTTTGGGTAAAATTAGAGGCAGTCGTGGTTTTTTGCTTATATATCAGCTATTTGTGGACCGATCAGGCTGAATTTCGATAGCAAATAATTTCGGACTATATAATACCTAAATATAGAACTTCCAAGTGCCAATCATATCTGGGATCTTCGGAAACCCCTTTTCAACGGACACACGGACAGACTGATATCGTTAAATCAACTGCGCTATTCATAAGTACCCAGAATATGTATACTTTATAGGGTCTAAAATCAATATTGTAGAAATGTCAAACGGAATGACCTTTTACCTTTGGTGAAGGGTATAACAACCGTGATGGGTATAAAAAACCACAAAAACAACTACAATTAGAGGCAGTCGTGGTTTGTTGTTTATACCTCAGCCATTTATGGGCCGATATGGCTGAATTTCATTAGAAAACTTTAACTTCGGGGCTTCGGAAAGCCCATTTTTAGATACACAGGGAAATACGGACATCGCCCATAATAATTTTACTTTTTTTGCAACCATACACAACAATGGTGCGAATTTAACAATAAAGTGCTAGAGAAGAGAACAGTTTTCTTCTTGGTTAAGCCTAGTACTCTGTTCCAATTTGTAAAAGATGTTCAGCAACATCTATTATTTCACACAAAAAATTTGACATGCATCTATCTCGCGAGTTTGCACAATTTGACGTTTTTATTTTTCAATGTATGTGACATTGTTTTGTGTATGTAAAAAAAACCCACATGTATTTTACTAAAAAGCATTTTTTTACATAAAAATTAAAGTTAATATGGATAAAAAACTATTACCGGTTGTGTTATTTACGTTTTTCCGTTCTCATTTAATATTTAGATTAAACTTTTTTCACTTGTTTAAAATTCCACGTGAAATAAGTGCAGCTTATATCATTTCGCTTTTGTAAAAAAATGTTGCCAGAAACATGTCGTAACTTTTTCACGTTAAACTGAGTACAACTCTATCAACATTTTTTTCATATGAGTTTTGACAGCATTTCACGTGAAATGTTGAACAGAGTACCAGGCTTTAGCCATGAAAATATTTAGTTTTATTAAACAAAATTTTCTTCAATTTTCTAAAATATGTTGGTTAACAAATTATGCTGAATACTGCTACGATTATGATGTAACGTTGAACTTTTATAAATTTAATTCTATCAATTAAAAAATTTAATTCGATCTATTACTGATTCTTAAAAAGTTGTTCGTGTACATATCGAACCATATTTTTTCTCTGTTTATAGCAATACAAGACTTACCAATAGAGGTAGGGTTTCTCACGTTCAATATTCACAGAATTAATGGGATCCAAACGAAACCAAGTAGTAAATGTAAACCCGTTTTCATATGGCCACTTCGCCAATGGTGGTAGGACCATTGCCTGTAATAGTTAAACAAAAACAATTGTGTTAGGGATGGGCAAATTGAAAAAATGTATCGATATGAATATATCGTATCGATATTTTTTAAAAAAATATCGATATATCGATGTATCGAACGTATTAAGCTGAAATTATTACCAATTTTAAAAACCTAATATACCTATGACAATACATATTGACATATGAACAAACATATTACGTGTAATCCCATTCTAACTTTTTATTGTTTCTTTTAATTACAAAATTACTGCCTGTCCCTCGATTTCGAACGAAAGTTTCATTCGCTTAACTTTTATTTAAAACAAAAACCAATTTTAAAATTTAGTTTTTAAGTAAAGTTATGCGATCGAAGTTTTCGTTTGATATCGAGGGACCGGCAGTTAATTCTACAATAAAAATATTCAACAAAAAAAAAAAAAAAAGAAAAGATTACAAAAGAAATTTTATTTATTCGCCATATGAAATCTAAAAAAAAAATCATTGGGATTTTATAATGCCGGATTATATACTGCCGGTAAACGAAACTTGTGAAACACATACTATACAGGTAAACTGTGCAATATTTAATTTTTAATATATAAGAACATGCTCAAATAAAAAAAAAAAACAAAATATTTTTTTTTTTTATTAACATTCCAACTTTCATGAATCTATTGCTGCTAATACGCCATAATTAAGGCGATTCTTTGCATAATTCTAGGAACCCTTTTCAGAATATTTTTTCCGCGCTAATTTTTTTGTTGTCATCTCTTAAAATACCGAGACATAACTGAACTGTGTAATCTATTAAAATGAACAATGGAAAAGCGCCGTTATTTTCTTAATATTAGTTAAAAAACATATGATGCAATTCTTAAAAAAAAAACAACAGTATTGTAAGTAGTTGAGCAACGGTTTAACATGTTAAATTTTATTAAAAATAAATCTTAAAAATATCGAATTTGATAGTCGTAGATAAATATCGATGTATCGAGATATGGGTATTTTTAAAATTGGCGATATATATCGATTATAATTTTTTTAAATATCGATATTTTGATATAGCGATAAAAATGTCCGTGTAGAAATTTATATTGAAAGCATAAACAAATTTTAGTTTTGTTATTGTTATATTCCCATGCGGAAATTTATTGTTTATTTTGAAAAACATTCAGTAAAATTAAAAAATTTAATTTTGATTTTTGTGATGATACGCATAAGCAAAAGAAATTAAACAAAATTAAATTTTGTCAATAACGGAATAATTCTTGGCTTAAATGATGAAAAAACAAATTCTTGATTTTAGATTTAGTGCAAAATTTTTAGTTGCACTCAAATGAGTGAAGAATATAAGAGTTTATTGCAAAACTGATAAACTCAAAGAATTGCAAAATTTTCTTGCATCACTATCACTCATGTTTAGTGAGATTACTTATTTTCCATTCATCACTCAACATTAACAAAATAATTGCAATAATTTTGCACTATCGTTAAGTGTGAGTTGAAACTCCAAAATTAGTGCACTATTCCAAATCTATAGTCCGACATTAAAAACTTTTATTTTAAGAATAAATAACACAAGAAACTTTTGTTTTATAGTGACAAGTTTCAGTATACTTTATTTACTAATTGTATATCGTCACTATAAATGCAAATAGACATAACTAGATAAAAATTTAAGCACAGGTTTACAAATTTCGAAAAAGTTTTTTGTTTGCTAGAAATGATAGTTGTTTCTTTAGTTATTTGGAACGCTGATCGGGCATCTGCACTCTGCTTTTTTCATCAGCTCTCTTTTTAGCGATATAGCCTCATGAAAAGAATAAAGGCACTTTCACCACATTTAGTAGCATAACTTGAGATTATTTTTAGGTCGTGCAAAGAATGGGTGAGTTCCAAAACATCAAAACACTTTGCAGTGATGCTGATTAGCTACTGTTTCGATACAAAGTAACGTACAGTGTTGTTAATTTTGTAAAAATATATGTCAACAAAATTATTGATGCACAGTTTGACTATTGTTTGCGCACCGGTAACTTTTATTATTCATTAAGGGAAGTATTATATTGTCAATGCTTAAATGTTTGAGTTTAGGAATGCACTTTATTCAGTTGCAATGCAAATGACGTTTTGGAATTCAGCCAGTGTTTTAAAATTTGCTCAATAGTTTGATTTTGTTTTCTTGTGCCACATTTTGTCGAATCGCAAAGCAGTGGTTTTGTTACCCAAAACTTTTATAATAATTGTGTAATGTGAATTTTTAAACCCGTATTAGGGAAACTCTTCCCAATATTTTTTTTTTTATTTTTATGAAAATAACTACAAAGTCTATAAAATTATATAGACATCAAAATGATTTCGACAAAAATGTAGACAATATATGATCCTACATTTTGTTTAAAAGTGTATGAGTGGAAAAGTCCAATGCCGGCAGGATTTTTATAACGAGGTCAAACAAAGTTAAAACCCGATTCGACAACCAGCACAAGAATTTCTTTCATTTATCTTGGACAGGGGGCTGTGCCTAAGCCGTGCGAAAACTGAACTGGTGCTTTTTACCAGAAGGTATAAGATAGAGGGTTTTAAGGGAGCAGTGTTGGCTGCATCACAGGTAGGTACAGGGAGAAGCACGCCACAGGCAGGGTTGGATATCCCACTATAAATATCCCCTATTGGACTTTATGTGAAGAGTGGGGCTGCTATGAACTTGTTTAGACTATACGATATTTTTTTTTTTTTTTGTAGTTGTGGGTTTTTTAAAATTTTAAAATAAATTTTGATGGGCTTGGAAATTCAATTTAATTCAAAAGCTCCATTGCATAAATAATAAATTACAATTGCTAACTTTTAAGTTGTTTTTTAATATTTTTATTAACTCTGGAGTTTTTTGCTGTTTATGTTTAGTTATGGGCTTCGGTGTGTTTTGACCTGTATTGTAAAATTTTATGGCCAACATTTTTGTAGATGATTCTATTTTTTTTTTGGTCTTCTCTCCGAAAATCCATTATCAGAACCCCGTTATTTTGGAAAAAGTTTGGAATTGTTTTACAGTGTTATACATTGAAAATTTGTATATCGTATCCGGGACGTAATGTACTGTAAACTTATGTTATCGATCGCTTTATCGCATCACATGTTCAGCCAAATTTTAAGCTTCTACAATCAACTAATAAGGCACCAACACTATACGCTTAAATAATATTTTTTAGTAACGTTCGTTTGCATTTAATATGACGATATGTAAGTATGACTGACGTCCGTAAGTTGAGAATTCTAGAAAAGTTTTTCTTTTTCTGATTTTAATGGGACGAAATTAACGTCAAAAACAAAAACTTAATTTTAGCTTCTCTAATGGTTTTTGAATTATTTTTAAACTTTTTTCAGCTCACTATATAACGGAAGGGGAAGGATACTTTACTGTTGCTAGCTTTTTAGAAAATAAACTACTTTACTAATAATGCGAAACGTAAATGAAATTTTCCTGGGGTTGACACAATACAAAAAATATTCTGCAAAATTTAAAATTGTCCTACCAAAATGTCGCATACAAAAATATGTAGTGCATTTATAAATATTATATAAAAGCCGAAAGAAGTCTTCATCATTGACTTTACTTTGGCTGAAGATACTGCGTTATTTTTGATGAGTATTTTATTATATCTTTTGTAACCAAAATATATTTTTTAAGCCGTTAAAAAGAAAATTTACCTCTCGAGGGGTCTACAAAAGTTGGGAACCACTGCTCTATATGTGTGTATCATCTTCCAGGTTTTTTAAGACAAATAATCTTTTAGCACTGTGTTTATATAATAGTAGAAACTTACTTCTTTTGGCCCATAAGAGTAAAATAAAAACTGCCGCATTGTGGTAAAATGAAGACATAATATAATTTGACGCTATCATTTTAATGGCCAATAACAAAAAAAATTTGGTTGAAAGTAAAAACGACCATATTATGGTTGCTAGTAATCATTATATAATTAGAGTGTCACTTATATGAACCAAAATCTTATTTATGAGAAATTCGATAGGCATACCCGCAAAATGTTTTTTATTTGGCTTCAAGCACTTATTTGCAAAATATCACCTCCCTAAAATAACGTTATCCCGTGCCGAATTGGCGACAAAGATGTCAAGGTGACCCGCATGTCAAGGCCCTATATTCAAAACCCTCTATCTTTGATTTTCACGAAAATCGCTTTTTAATGGTAAAATGTTTAGTAAAACAGCCCTCATCTATGGTGAGAATTTCATAACAGACATATTTTTTGCTGTTTTTTTTTTTTATTTTTCTATCTTACACAAATAATAAATTTTCAAATTTTTTTTTAGAATAATTTCTTCTTCCAAAACATGTTTTCTTATTATTTTTTGCAGGCTGAATATGAATTTGACATTTTTTTAAATCGCTTATCAATGAATTGAACTACCACGAAATTATTTTACCTTTTTGTTTTTGGAAAATATAATGGTCATGACATAAAAATAAATGGTAAAAGTTGGAATTTGCTTAAAAAAGTGTCTACTTTTAAAGTGTCATCGTCGATAATATTGTCCAAAAAAAAAAAATCATACATAGAGCAATTCCATATGAAAGCGATCACCTTTTGGACGACCCCTCTCCGATTTTAAAATAAATAGTCTCAATCGATTGCCCAGCAAAAAATAATGTACCTACATATTTTTTTTTTTTTATAGTGACTGGTTTAGTGGTGGTGTACACCACTGTCATGTGACAAAATTGAAGAATTCTTCATAAGGGACCTCATTGAAAGTTGTTTTAAAAAAAAACTACTAAAGCGATCGCAACGAGTGATAGCTCGTTGGAAAGGTATTGAATCAGGCTTTAATTGAAAAATAATTTTCCTAATTTTTCTTAGAAATTTACCTTTAAATTTTCCCAAGAAAATTAAATTAATGTATATAAATTAAATGTATTTTTAAAATGTATTTTTAACAAGGTGGTCTCTTAAATGCTCTTCTCCTGTCCAAACAAGGAGTCGGGGCCCATTTTTTTATTGCTGATTCTTAAAGCAAAAATTATGAGGAATCCAAAAAAAAAAAATTAGCCGGAAAATTTAGGAGCTTCTGTGGAAAATCGGAAAATTTAATTTTCTTGGGAAAATTTAAAGGTAAATTTCTAAGAAAAATTAGGAAAATTATTTTTCAATTAAAGCCTGATTCAATACCTTTCCAACGAGCTATCACTCGTTGCGATCGCTTTAGTAGTTTTTTTTAAAACAACTTTCAATGAGGTCCCTTATGAAGAATTCTTCAATTTTGTCACATGACAGTGGTGTACACCACCACTAAACCAGTCACTATAAAAAAAAAAAAATATGTAGGTACATTATTTTTTGCTGTTCAATCGATTGAGACTATTTATTTTAAAATCGGAGAGGGGTCGTCCAAAAGGTGATCGCTTTCATATGGAATTGCTCCATAACTAAAATATTATAGCTAGATTTAATTATATTCAAATAATAAACTATTGAAACAGTTCAAAATGTCTGATCTTCATATTGATTATACTTAGTGTGAACAGAAAAATAAAGTGGCTTTTAGTTCCTTGCAACGTATAGCAGTCGTTTATGTATCATCAAATGAATATATGCATAGAAGACGGACGGATAACACGTATGTTGACACTTTTTTTCTTATGCTAATCCCGCAAAGCTTTACGCTTGTCTGCGGAGACCAGTGTCTCTGCCGGGAATCGAACCCACAACTCCCGCACTGATAGACTAGCTCACTACAGACTAGCCTACCGGGCCCGGGGTACACTGTGTTATGTGTTATTATAACAGCGATAAAACAAAATACATATCTGCCCAGATTCCGAAGACGAGAAAATCAACAATAATGTGGTCGTTTGCAAAAGAACTTTACGGAAGCATAATCATTTATCAAACACCCGAGAGGAAAACTCAGTAAAACGAATGTGAGGCCAAAATATTCAAAAGGGCCACAAAGAAAAATGGGAATTTCGTGTTCATTATTATTTTACGGAAAAACAAATTAAGACACTGGCAAAATTTTTTTTTAAGATAGACAGTTTTGAATATACCCCTCGATGTGAAATAAACGACTTATACGAGATTTATTCAAAATATTGAATGAGTGTTGCTTTTAAGGGATCTTATTATTATTAACACAACTGCGTTTTTAAAAATTCTCTATTACTTTCAAATTTGAAGATATTGGGGTGCAAGACGTAAAATGATGCTATAAATCCGCACACACACACGAATATAACTCAAATTGAGAGCTTAATAGAGATATTTTCAGAGAGTAAATTGCTCTAGCCATCCACCGAGGTCGTTGTATTGCATCAGGTTGTTTCATTTTTGGTCCTTTTCTTTCGAACATGCCACATCGTTGTAGATAAGAGAGTTGTATTATTTCTCTATAGTCATCTTTAATAATATTTTCCAATAACTAAGATTTGTAAGTCTATCAAATATGCGACTTTGGAGTCCTTTAAGTGTTTATTTACTAGTTTTTCGCCAGATTGAATTTGATTTGTATTGACAGTTTTCCAATTATTCTTTAATGATTTGAAAAGCGAAAAATTGGGACCAGTCGAAAAATTTGGAATCGCTTCAGGACACTTTTCAGTACCAATTCGTATATATGACATCTGCAGGCAAAAACTAATAACTCCCTATCAATCTTCTGCTCCAAAAGCACACAAATCCCATTAACTCCACCCGTGATCGATGCTGATGTGTCACAACAGAGGATCCGAACTCGTGCTTCAAGTGATAAGTGATCGCCTCCCAAATTGAAACAGTTATTTAGCTGATGATCTTTCAAACTTTGGTAAAGAGAGAAGTAGTTCTTTGTATGCATTGCAATTGCAATGGGAAGATGTTCTTCTTTAGATTCCCCGGTGTAAACAGGTGGTAACAACTTTCCATCCAAGTGTAGACTTACAACTTTTTCGTTATTTTTGAAATCCAATTTTATACTATAAGCGCGTTCACTTCGTATTTGTGTAAGAAAACGTTAAAAAGATGACTTATTGATGAGCAATTTATCACACGTGTACATGAGAACACCGATAGAAGATTAAATAATAAAGACTGAATCCCTTATGATTAATTGGCAACTATCGAATGCTATCGTAAATTTTTTAGTCATAAAATTATTTCTTCCTCGTCTGTAATCTTCTCTTAATAATCTATTCCTTGCGTTCTTTTCGTTAAATATTGTAAAAACAAACATCTTCAACTATTTTCATATTTTCAATATTCCCGCCTTCGAAGATTGATATACGAGTAAGTTCGTTAATTTTTTACACAAGTGGTCTAGTGCAAGTTTTGCACTATCACTTACTGGTAATTTTACTTCGCGAATGTAATAAAACAGAACTGAGAGAACTTGTTTATTTGACGGCAGTTTGGAGCTCACAATTTGGCGGAACACGTTTCCTAATTAAAATATGTCTTTGCTCGTAATTTAACCGACATATTAAAACACTTTTTACAAACACTTTTAAATATTTAATGAAAGAACTGATACAGCTGACATATTCCAAATAAACTATTTTATTAGATATTGATTTGAAATTTAAGATTAAAATGATGTATACATCGACCAGGAATCTTTCTTGACTACGGAGGACCAGGCGAAGGGGTTTATGTACCTTTGATTTTCATGGTTTAAAAATTTCGTTAAGGGTTAAACGTCATTTTGTAACCATTAGTTTGGTTCTTGGCCATTAACAAAAATGAATATGGATTATTTGTTTGGAAAATAAATATTAGCCAAGTTACTTTCGAATCGGTGAGTGAACCATTTGTTAGGGTTGTGGGGCATTTTCTACCCTTAACCCTAAAAAGTGTGCTAAATTACAGCTAAAAAATTATGATGTGTGAATTATTTACTTGAGAATGTACTATTTATAAGTCTGCCAAGTTTCATTCAAATCGATGTGTCTTATAATTGTACGAAATAATACTTCATTCGTCAACGTTGTCCAAATTCCAAAACAAAAAAAAAATTATAAAACAGTTCTAACCCAAATAGAAAAAAATTAGAGATGCGCACAAAGATATTGATGTCGGATTATAAGGGACACTCTTATGTACATACTTATGTATATAAAATACCAACACTGCAGACAGTTTTATTCAAAATGCATATTCCATTAATTCTTAAGGCACAAACGTTTTTGAAAGTCTGTTTTATGCGCATAATTTTTAATAATAATGGGTGGTATCATTGATTCCGAACGAAAAAGAAAGTTCAACGGAAATAAAAATCGATCGATATGCAAATTGCAATTATTCATTCCTGCGGTTGAGCTTTCTGCAAAAGTTTTTTAACATCTTTGTTTTAATAATTGCTGAGTTGATATTAGGTGTGTTCAATTACTATCAATTATTACGAATTTGTAAAAATGGTTACTAAAGTGTATTCATTAACCCAAAAAAATTTCAAGTAGAGAGCGGCAAAAAGAGATAAAAAAATTGAGAGAAAAAATTCTTGCAAATTTTTACTGGTAAAATTTTTACTTGCACTAATTTTTGAAACAGCTGTTTTAAGTTTTTGTTTATAAAACAAACTTTTGAGAATGCGTGACAAGATAATATTAATTTTTTGTATATTTAATATTGTTCAATAACATAATATATACTTTTCTTAAATTAAGAAACAATAACGATGTGGAAATAGTTTAAACAATCCAATTAAGGAAGACGCAATTTCGTATCTTGCAGCTGGATACAGTCAATGTGCCTAACATGCTGGTTTTTGCTGGTAAAGTAAATGAACACACCTAATGTGTCAATTGTTCGTAACAAGAAATATTTAAAAGAAGTTGTTGAAAGTTTTGAGAGTAATAATATTTTACAAGATAAATCTATGTAAAATAAAAAAACGTAGAAAATGTATATGTAATTTTAATATGGGAAAAGTTGATTGGAAATGAGGGCTTGGAAAACGCAGCTAATGCGAATTGAGACTCCAAAAGAGCTCTTAATGTTGCTTTATATAGTACGCAATCTATAATAGAGGATGTGGAGCAATTTTCCTATCTTGGTAGCATTGTATATAAAATTGGTAGAGCAAATAAGGATGTAATGTCCCGCATCCCCCGTCAGTCACGCATACCATAAACTGAAGAAAGTTCGGTCGACACGCAACATATCCCAGCGAACCAAATTGAGAATTTTTAACACTAGCATAAAGCCGGTCTTCTTATACGGCTCTGAAACCTGGAAAGTATATGCAACAAACTTCAGGTATTCATCAATAAATGTCTGCGACTTACATGTCGAGTATTTTGGCCTTCAACAATCTCCAACGTGGATTTACTTTGGAGTACAAATAACGAGTCAATAATGATTGAAATCATGCGCCGGAAATGGCGCTGGATAGTCCACACGATACGCAAGCCTAACAATGACTTTGCAAGAATGGCATTTGAAGGGGCTCGAGACATCAGGGAAGACCCAAGAGTACATGAATAAGATCTACACATGCAGAATGTAGGTATAGAGCAGTGATGCTCATTCAAGCAAACAATTGTTTAGAAGCCCCATCCCTTTGTTTTTTACACTCATTACTTTTGTCGTACGTGTGAGAGCAACAAGTGCACATGGACGGTAGCTGTATTGATATTTTGTCCAATACAGTGTGTTAAATAAATAATGATGAAATTAATTGTCACACAGCGAAGAATGCACACGTGCGGAAGCTGTATTGATATTTTGTTGATAAATACTATATAATCATTAAAATCACCAACTCTTCAGATGTCCCTAATCGACGGAAGTTTATCACATAGAATAAATTCAGTGGGAACTGCATTTTTATAAATTTTATACAACCAAAACAATTTCTTGTGATTAAATATTAATAAAAATTGTGCGTTTAGTTTTGCGTGTCACTGTACTTAAAAAATTCTCTCGCAATACATATGCAAAACATTTTTGAACACCAATGGTCTAGAGGAACGTAGCAGCAGAAAAAATTTATAGCACAAGACAGACAACAATAAACTGATTTTGTTTCCGCCATATGCTCCGACTAGGAGTTTTAATATTTTTGCATATATGTATATTGTATATAATTAATTTATTACAAGTACACTATTTGTTCGAAGATGTAATACAGATTAATGATTGGGAGTAAGTTGGCATAAGAAATTTAATACATTAAATATTTTGTTTAGTTTTTCACAGCTTTCAACAGAATTGTCGCTTAAATAAGGCAGCATTTAAATATATTTTGTCAGACCTAGAGAATGCC
Organism: Pollenia amentaria; assembly: GCA_943735925.1. NCBI lineage: Eukaryota > Metazoa > Arthropoda > Insecta > Diptera > Polleniidae > Pollenia > Pollenia amentaria. The sequence goes on from OX031008.1 coordinate 234,337,771, forward strand.
AGTTCAGGAAGTAGTCGACAAGGAGCTATTTTTGCCAAAGATAAACTTTCTGATTATGTAATATTTTTTTACAGAAGGAAGTTACCAAAATAAAATTCAAGAAAAATTAATTCTCGCGTTAGCAAAATTTAATATTTTAACGGTGGCCCGAATCCATTTAGAGTCAATGCCAAATCTTCCAAAATTTATTTATTTCTGCTGCGCACGTTGACTTAAACCACAAGCAATGGGTTGATTTCAATTCATTAAATCAAACATTTGCTTCTTATCGCAATTTGCTTGCATATTTACCTGTTTTCTTCCTATAATAATTTTTTTTTTAAATAACTGCACAAAGTTTTTTTTCTTTAAATTTTTTATTTTAATCATTTATTTCGAAGGGCTCAAGTGCAAATTTTACGAAATTGCTGTACAAGGGTAAAAGGGTTTATATACCCCTCCATTGCGGTGAACAACAGGTGCCTTTTAAAAATTAATTTTGAAAACTTTTGTTTAGAATATTTATTATGTGTGTTTTAGTTAGACCCCTTTCAGATTCTTAGGGTTAAGGGGAAAGCAATTAAGTACAGACTTTGTTGTACTCGGCAAGTGACTTGCCCAACTAACTTGGCGAGCCTGAAAGGAATCTTAGTTCCCATTAAGACAGGGAAACATTTGGAAGGTAAACATCTGGAATTCTCTTTTGTTTTTTCATTCTCGGTCACACAGACGAACATGTTGACGGCAACATTCTGTTACTATTGTTGCTTTTTGTCAAAAAGCAAAGCAAATGTCAACAAAGAAAATAAGAACAAAGCGTGTCGCCGAGTACCGAACACAAAAACCATTCTCTCTTCCCCACCTGTAATTTGCCGCCAAACAAAATGTTTCCTTTCCAATGGTTTCCCTGTCTAAATGGGCACTTAGCAATGGAAGAACACTGCATTCAAAATGTTAACAGCAAGAGGTGACAGTTTTGAATATATGGCCAATTTGTTATGAAAAATTGTTTTTGATTTGCCATTTTTAAAAAATCTGAATAGCAAACACCGTTTCAGGAGAAAAATATAAATGAATACAAATATTTTTAACTTCATTTTGAAAATAAGTGAATTCAGCTGCTCGGAGGATAATGATATCGTGATGGCCGATTTCCGACATTTTTAAAAAGACATTCTGCAATGGCCAACCGACATGTATTCACAGGCAGATATAGAAAAAGATTTCGAATTAATGTGTTTATCTTGATGTTATATGTTCGTTTTTTATATTATTTTATCAATGTAAGAGTTTTCTAATTTGTCGTCTTAATAAACAGATAAAAATTTACCGAAATGTTCTTATTGTTCTTCATATAAAAAAGCTTTACTTAAAAATGTGGTTTACTTTCATTTATATTTTCGAGTTCATAAATGAAACTTCAAAGGGTTAATCTTCTCTTAAAATGCAAAATATACATTTTAACTTTACAGATTATCACACTACCATTGTGTTTAATTGCAGGTACCATTTTGCTACCAAAACCACGAAAATTAAATAATAATTTTCGAAAAGGGCTCATCTTCGGAAACTGAAATGACCATTTTCTCCTTCAAATATAACTTGAAATAATTTTTGGGTTTTAATACATATAATAACATTAACAGAAGCTTACAATTTTAGAAAAATGGTTTAGGAGATATTCAGTTTTTGTGGCTCCTGAAGACTTTGTATTTTTGTACCTGAGCCCTTTTCGAAATAAATGATTCAGTTCTTCTTACATTTTCATTCCTTTCGTTGGCTTCTCGTTGTAAAATTTTAGCGTAAGCAAAATGGCGGAAAATATCTATATTGCGCTATCAATAACATTGCAATGCCGCAATGTTTGAGGTTGTACCGCAATAACGAAAGGATACCGCACAAGCGGAATAAATAGTAAAAAAGTTTGCTTTCGCACAGAAATTGCTTTCCGCGATCGAGGAGCGGAATCAATAAAACCACCAAATGATCCTAAACATAATAAAGTATTTTTTTTTAGATTTTAATATCCACTAAAGATAAATCTGAGATTTTAACTTAAACTGGATATATGCCAATTATAATTGGCATATGTCCAGATTTATCTTATTAACCTACTAATTATGGACCTACTAACAGAAAAACAAAAGAAGAAATTTAAACCATCCTCCCTTAATTTATGCTACATATTGAATAAATGAAATAATATATTTAAACAGAGTAGTATGCAGTAGGTTATAAGTAAAAAAAAACCTCAGATTGTATTAACTTACGGATCCTTTGCGGCCTGGAAAACTAAAAAATACGTCTGGACCATTTCTATGAGGCATCTGCCGTAAAACATTTAACAGCTTCGCCGAGTGACGGGGCCATTTGCCATTAACAGCCTTCATGGTGCCAAATAGTAGTTTTAGTTCTTTAACTGTTATACTGTAACTCGCCAAAACTCCCAACATTTCAATAAGAAGATCTAAAAAGAGAAACAGATTAAAATATAAAGAGAATGAGATATTAAAATGTTAGTTTATTTGAAAATAAAAACTCCAAAAAAATCATTAAAAGCAGCTGAACACATTTACTTTTAGTATGTATTTGTTTTTAGTGTATCTTAAGCCCCAGTGAGACTTCTTTCGGCAAGTAAGTTGCGCAAGTTACTTGCCGAGTACAACACAGTCTGTACTAAATTATTTTTCCTTAACCCGACCTTACTGATGACCTCTACAAACTAAGAGTTGCGCAAGTCTCTTGCCGAGTATGAAAGTGGTAACAATAATGTGACCGTACAGTAAAAAAGTAAGAAATATCTATTTTATACAGATTTAGAATTTACGGTTCAGCTACAATTTACTGCTAACTATAATCGTTCTAATTGTTGTACATACAACAACATAGTTGCTTCATGTTTTCCAACGTTACTATTACTGTCAACTAACTGTGGCTTTATAGTTTCCAACCTCTTCCCTTTTGGCAGTTTCCTCATGCTTAAATCCATGTCTTTCAAATCGGAAACTTATGTCAATATCAATTTTTTTTTCTTACCACTCAATATTCTGGTAAAACGTGCAACACATGAAAAAGTTAATTATCCTTACGTTTCCTAACCGATATTCTCATGATTTTTTTTTTCATTTCTTATTCATTAAGTTTTGTCTTCATACCGGAGATTTTTGTGTCTTTTTTTGGTTTATTTTTTATCATCCCTTCGGTGAATAAAAATGTTTTTAAGATTTGTTTGCTCTTTTCCCCATTTTTTATTTCAAACATCCTCCAACGTTGATTGTGTGCTCATTAGACTTTATTAATTGTGCACGTGTTGACTGCATAATGAATTTATACACATGAGTTAAATATAAGAAAAGGAATCACACAGTTGAGCGAATAAGCTTCTTAAAATGTCTTATGATTAAAGAAGTAATTGAAATACTTTACAACAGCCATTCCTTTTTTTCGCTGTTGTTTGAAATGGATATCAGGCCAGTGGAGGAAGAATCTACCATCGAATTATGTATACATATACTGTAGATGTGTGTATGTCAAGCCATTATTTCTTCTTAAGATAGTAAATCTGTATCTCACAATTTTAAATATTTATACACAAAAAAAAATTTTATCTGTAGTTTTTTATCAATTAAAAAAATTGTTTAAAAAGTATTTCAATTAAATTAATAGGAAAATTGAATCAATTATTTTTTTAGTTGATAGAAAATTAAAAATATAATTTTTATTTAATTTACATTTTAGTTGTCTTGAAATAAATTTTTTATTAAAATATTAATTAAATTAAAAAAAATCTTAATTGGTCTTTTCGTTTGAAATAAATTTTATTTAAACTAGTAGAATTGTTGTGGGGAATTGTCAAAACCTCAGCTATATTTAATTATATCAATTAACATATTGCTTGAAACGGCAAAGTTTTCTGATTATTTCTTTAATTTAAATTAAAAATATCATTTATAGAAAAAATATATTCACAATTTTTAATTTTTAGAAATATATATAACCATTTTGGTAATATGTGCAAAATTAGCAAATTGTTTGCTTGATTCTATAAATTTGGTATAAATTTGGCCAATTTTTAATTTTTTCTGTATATTGAACGAAATATTTTCAAACAAATTAAATAAATATCGATCATTTAATTCAATAGTGCCATAATTCAAAATGCACGATTTGTTAGCTAAGTCCCAATTTACATGTTGCAAGTCTTATTATCAATTTGCTACTTTATAGGCGAGATAGACGAGAACTGAAACGATTCTCTGTCTCTCTCTTTCGCCTTTAAATTAGCAAGCTGATCAATAAGACTTGCAACGTATAAATTGGGACTAAGTATGCAGAAAATCATTGCAAATTCATCGCTTCACATAAAAAAGTGCCGTTATTTTACTTTTTGCACACATTTTTGCAAGGGTCGTCCTAAGCAGAGCAAGTTTAAATATGCACACGAAAAAACACAAACTAATAATTTTTAATTCGTTTTATTTAAAAAACGTTTTTTTTACAAATTATAATCAAATGTGTCTTTAAGTTTTCAAATTGGAATGATCTTCGATTGTCACACGAAAACGTAGAGTAGAATAAATTAAAAATGTACACAGATGCGAAACGTTAAGTAATGGGCAAAGTATTTTTTACACAAAATATAGGTTTTTAATTTTTTCGAAAAGTTTTTTTTTTTACAATTTCAATGCGTTTCTTTTAGAAGCAGAGTAATTACAAAGTATTTGTTACAGAAAGGAACGAAACAGAACGGCAACGGAAAGTAACAACTAATGAGGCCTTTACTCATCTCTTCAATTGTGTAACTAATAGCCTTTATATCAGCAATTCTTTCCTTAATGGCGTAAGAGAACAATATTCACTTGGCCATCCTCCAGTTCCAAAAAGGCTATTTTTGTTTCGGCGAGACTTTACCTTAATGTGCAGCTCATTATCTGCCCACACCTTTAAACGTATTCATTTCTAAAAAGTTTTTATTTGTGAGTTAAAAATTATATAAAACATATTCCACTTTTCTTCTATGTCATTGGCCGGCACTCGGAGATTTAAGATCATGGAATTCCTGTTGAAGTGGTATTAACACTTTATTATTTTTTATCTATACATGAGAGCTTTGTTCTAATTTCTTGTTATTAAAAAATTTATGTTCTAGAATTGTTAGAACAAGCTGCTGGTTTAATTCTTGAGATTATAATCTGCAAATGAGTTACAAAATCGAAACTGTTCAAAAAAGCTTGTAGAATTAGTGAAAAATTGCCCAGGAAGATAAAGAACTTCACCATGAACCATTTCAGCGGGAGAAAGATTCTATGAATCTTTAGTCGGTGATCCCCAACAAAACTAATGCCAATACTTTAGCCCATTGCGATTTCTCTTGACAAGAGATTGAAGCTTTTAACGTTCTGTGTTATCGTTCTAACTAACCCATTCGATTGTGGATGATAGGAAGTAGAATTTTTAATTCTTGTACCTAAAAATTGAGCTAAACAGCGAAAATTATTTCATATGAATTGACGTGGTCTAACGGTGTGAATGACATCAGGAGTACCAAATTACAAAAAATAAAAATTAGAAAAATCAAAAATTTAAAAATTTGAATTATTAAATCAGTGAAAGTTTGATTAAAAAAAAAAAATAATTTATAACAAGAAAAATTAATAATTATGTATGTATCGCTAAAGGAAACTCAGGATATGTAAAAAACAAAAATCATTTATTTTCCACAAAATTGCTTAAGTTGCTTCAAATCGACCGTTATACTTGTTTATGTTACAAAAATTATATCAGGGAATTTGTTGGGTATATTTTGAATACTTTAGGGATTGTCATTTTTTTTTTTTTTTTTTTTTTTTTGGTAATAACTAAAAGTAAAACTGGGATCACACGATTGCCGCAATGAACCAATTTTTACACTTCTTAATACCCCAATCGTGTGACTGCACAATCAAATGGCTCATGTACCAGTCTAGGGCAATTTTGTGCTTACTTTTACCAATATAATGCAACCCTGGTGCGGCAATCGTGTGACTACTTAAAATGCAACCGCGTCAATAAAAATGACAAAAATGTACCAATATTTATTGGGTTCCTGTGCGGCAATTAAACTACACAATACGCGCCAATATTTGCCTTTTTTAATACATAAATTTACTTTTGTGTGTTTCTTTTAGTAGGAATAAATATACACATATTTAGATCTAAAATCTTAAGTCTTAATTTTTTGTTCAAAACATAGTTTTAATCATGGTAGAATAGTACAAGGTATAGTCATTAGAAAGTTTGTTCTCAATTTTAAAACCCATGTATGTCAAACAAAAGAAAATTACAAAAAAAAAAAAATTAAAACAATTGTCAAAAATCAAAGAAATTCATTTAATTTTTTAAAAATTTCTTAGCATAAACATTTTTGAATACCAAATTTTAATCAAAAATCAATTGCAAATAGACAATACATTGAATAAAATATAATTTTATATAAAAAAGTGAATTGCAATATCAAAAAAATGCAAAATATGTTAAGATTTAAATATTTGCAATTGAACGGAGGAAAATGTACTGAAATTCTTTATAGCGAATTTATTTTATATTTTTTAACAAATATAATGTGATAATTATTTCTTTTTAAATTTTTATTTTATTAACCATTTTTAAAAATATTAAAACTTTGACGTTTTTACATTTTTAGCGATGTGTGTCGTTAATATTTCTTAAAGAAAATATTTGTTAACTTAAAAACGAGAATAACAAATTCGTTAAGGTAACCGAAATTTCTCGCTACTTAACGATATCGGTAGTAAAATTCAAAAAATTCAAATAATATTATTTAAAACCGAAATTCAATTAACTAAAGCGATACAAGTACGAGTATTCTTGCATTCTTAAAATTTGAATAAAATTTGAATCCGGAAACGGAATTCATTCCGTATTTTGGTGCTTCAGAAAATTACGAAAAAACTTTGCGGAATAAAACCATTTTTGTATTCATGAACGGTATGGGAGTTTTCTGTATCTCAAAGACCAAAAAACTATCAAAATATACTTTCTATCAATAAACAAATATGTTTTCTTCAATTCCGAATGGAATCATTCCGAACGGAATTGTACTCTGTGACATGGCTGTATATCTTTATAAGTATATTTTAAAATAGAATTTTACTTTGTTTAATTTTTGGAATTTCATATATTTTACTTAAAAAATTTCAAATAAAACTATTAAAACAATTTTCTTTTTTTTTAATGAACAAACCAACTAGAATTTCCAAACAGATAAAAAAAAACTACCACAACAGCTGTTTTCGCAGTTGACACAAGTAAGAACAATCGTGTGACTGTGCTGTGGCTATTAGTGTACCCATTTCGCTTTGTACCAACTGGCGTCAATTAAATTTGTATAAAAATGGGCCATCGTGTGATTTCAGAATATTTCATTGGGGCAATTTAAGTATTGTGCGTGAATAAAGCACAATCAAAATTGTGTCGTGTGGGAGCATTTGCGGTAATCGTGTGATCCCAGCTTAACACACAACCTGTATTCTTTAATCTTTAACAAAACACGACTCACTAATTAACGAAACGCCTTACACAATAAGGCCGAATGTTTTATTGTTTTACAATAGAGAAAACTGAAGTTTATTAAGTTAATGGATTTATTTCATATAAATATTAAATAAATAAAAATTTACTTTTGATTGAATACTGCTGCAATTTTGTCAAACAAAAAATTACATCAACAAATTCAAAATTTATTTTTTGATTGATTACGATTCACTACATCATATTACATATCGAGCCATAACCGCAAATAAGCTTAAGCGACAACATTTTAAATTTTCGTTTTTTTAATAAATGAATTTATTGGAAACACTTGCATCATATCCTAAAATCTCATGGTCACAGAAGGTACCGTTATGATTTTATAGCAAAAACAATTTTAGTTTAAGCGCCAATTTTCATACAAAATTTTTATGAAATATAATAAAAAAAAACCCCTTCTCCTGCAAAATTTTGTTTTTGTCCCTTGAGCTTTTTTTGCGGTTATGGCTCGATATGTGTACAAAATTTAAACTTCTTCTATCAATAAAAAAAAAGAAATTATTTAAATACATTCAAATATTCAAAGAATTTGTTAATATTTGCATATAATAAAAAAGTGAAAAAGTGTAGTCCGTCAAGGCCAGCCATATGATACCATACTCCACAACATTAACAGACAAATTTCCGAGGGTTGCCTATTTGGGACCCTTGGGCAGTAATGGACACACAATAAATATAATAATGTTATGATGCTAAGATTTATACAAGAGTTATTTGTGCCGAATATTGTTCAGATACAAAGATGAAATGAGAATTTTTCAATTTGACATAAATGATGAAACAGAACTGGGGCTGAACGTTGTTTTCCATACAGTTTGACATAAAATTATGCCAGAGAATGCGGTCGAGAAATAAAATCAATTTTATTTTGAAAACGTTTCTTCTCATGCTCTCACATAGAGGCAATTATTCTCCCAACAATGCTACCATACTTTCGTTCAATTTCATACATTTTGTAAACAAAGAAAAAAAAGAACAAAAGAAAACGAAAGAAATGAGAGAAGATTGCAGTTACTTTCGACGTTTTAATTATGGGCTTAAGAATTTTTGCCTAAAGTTGAAGACTCAATTCTGTTTCATCATTAAAATCCATTTTTTTTAAGAACGTTTTTTCTAATCCTCTCATATAAAGACTCTTATTCTCCCAACAATGCTACCATACTTTCATTTAATTTCATACATTTTGTAAACAGAAAATAAAAAACAAAAGAATATAAAAAATTAAATCAATAAAATGAGAGAGAATTTAAGTGTGTAATTATGGGTTTTAGGATTTTCACCTGAAGTTGAAGGCTCAATTCTGTTTGAACACTTTAAGTGATTTTAAGGAGACAGGGTTTAAACGTGTCAATTCTGGCTCTTATGACAATTAAACGTATGAACAAAATTTAATTAATAGCTAGAAGGGCAGACATCGTAGGTTGAACGTTATACAAAAAGCCGGGTTTACGACCAATATTTGTATATGTTACACATCGATGGGTGGGTATTAATAGAAAAGCCACTTGGTAACCAAAATTAAATACATTTTTTTTTGTGCTGTACTTGTAAAAAAGAAAAAAATTTAACAAGTTTAATAATGTGCTTCAAAAAGATGATCTGTGCTCCTTTATGCTAAAAAATACATGTGATTCGATACATCATACCCAAAAAGAGTAAAATTAAACAGACTGAAGCGAACCTTGTTGGATATAATTGTGTGCTTTCTTATAATGTAACCCACACTAATTAAGACAAGACAAGTCAAAAAAAAGACAAAAGACATTTGTCGCATTCCTGTCTGATTACCGGTTGTCTTCTAAGACAAAAAAATGGTGTGGGTTAGCATCAAACAAGTGTCTTTGACTTAAAAGACAAAAACGTTTTGTCTTTTGTTGGTGTGGATTTAGCCTTACAATTTCTCTGCTTATGACTATTGAATAATAAAATTCAAATTTGGTTTTTTCGTTTTTAATTTTCAGTAATTGTATAACATTTATTTATCTATATAAAACTTAACATTCTGACATAATAAGTCTTAATTAAATTAATTAGAAAAATATGTGATTAGGTAAAATTCTGTGTATTTACTAAACTAACAACAACAGTTATTTTGCTGGGATAATTTGTTTAATTTTCTGTTCAAAACAATACGGTGCTGATGTTGTTATCAGTCAATTTAATTTCATCAACAACTACACACATACATTTATATTTACATACTGTGTAGGTATTTTAAAATGTGTAGGTGTTTGAAAATGTTTTGTTTTAAACAATCAAAGTCGAAGAATTTGTTTACACACGCAACAGCAGGTGGTTTCGAGTTTTATGAATATTATCTTCTTATCCGTCAACATCTCCTGTGTGAGGAGTTTGAGAATTCTTCCTTCAAAGGATATCCTTTGTTTTACTGTCGTAAGCAAAAGACATATGTATGTGTCAAACGTCAATAAAGAAATTATATCATGAAATTACCATAATCTACTTTATATACTGTCGTACATACGATACGTTCGTCATCAATTAAATATCTCTGTACATACAGACAAGCATATGTTAATGTATGCGTATACACATTCCAGCGGGAAAACTCAGAAGACTTTCTTACTTCAGGCCTTATTAAATGCCTGTTGAAACATTTTTTTTTTTTATTGAATTACCATTCTGATCTAACTGCTAAGAATGACTCAAAGAAGGTTTCGGGTCTTCCGTAAATAATAAGATACACATTCCCTTCTACGAGAAGAGAGAAGAGAAGGAGTAACATTTTCTGTTTCTTTGCCAAAGCAAAAGCAAAAAAAAATTTTATCCAGTTATCATTCTTATGTATCTGCGAAAGAAGCGAGTAAGGAAGACCTACCCCGCAATGACACGTGTAATGGAGCGAGCAGGCCTTGCACAGAAGGAGTACAGAGGCCTTCTAGAAGGCATCCGTACTCCTTCTTTTTCCCGCTGGGTATTTATAAACACAAACATATGCATGTTTCTGTGTATGCAGATGTTCACATTAATAAGTGTAGGTATGAAGAAAAGCGAATTTTAATAATTTTGCTTAATCACAAAGTACGATTTAATGGTTTATTTGGTTTTCTTTTCACGGGCTTTTTCAAAAATCTTGTTTTTTTTTTAAATACATACTTGAATTCAAACACAACAGCATTATTTTTTAAGCGATTCTAAAAATATAAATTATCATCTTTTTTGCCTCTATTTCTAGGCGTTATAAATCTAACATAACCAAAAATATTTGGAAGTTAAAGGGTTCCTCGGAAAGATATGTAATTTAATTAGATTATATATTGTTATAAATTGGGTTTGGTACTGTTTAAACCTAAAGACAGCGAATTAAAAATTAATTTTCTTTATAATTATAAAAATAAAAATCAATTTTAATTATTGTGTTTTGAGTTCTATTTATCCTAATTGCCACAAGGACCAACCCTTTTGGGTCGAGTCGGTCCATTATTTCATATAGCCCCCATACAAGCCGCTTTCCGGAATAGTGTCTTTGTTCCCACTATCAAACCATTTTTAATGACATTTAAACCAGTGTTTAAATTGCTTGCTTTAAAATAGCAACAGTCGCACATTTTTGCTTTGTTTACATTTTTTGCAGCAAATTAAAAAACTGTGTGTCTAAGTGTTTACTTAACTCTTTGATTACGAGTCAGCAAAAGCAAAAAAGCAAAAGCAAAACAAAGAGAGTAAATAATTTGTTTAAACTCGCTATGTGCATGTACTCTGCTTAATCTGTCAGCAAAGAAGCCACTTAAGAAAACAAATTTTCTGTTGCTGTAAGTATTAAGTTTTTGATTGTTTTTTTTTTGCTTTTAATGCGCTTAAAGTCAGCAAGTTAACTTCTTTGCTGTTGCTGTCGAATTTGTTTCGAATTTTTTTGGTATTTTGCGTTTTTTTTTTTTAATAAATAGGTACATACATACGTAAATGAAACTACACGTTTTTTTAAACTAATTTGTTTATTTTGTGTTATGTAATTATGTATATATTCTAGGAAACTAACGCCTGCAACAGCAAGCAACAGCAATGAAGTCAAAAACAGCAAAGAAGTTAATACTCGCTGAATTTAAGCACATCAATTTACAGTTAAGCCAAAGCAAAAAAAAAATAAACAAAAACTTATTACTTACAGCAACAGCAATTTTTTTTTTCAAGTGGTTGCTTGGCTGGCTTTTTAAGCTGAGAACATAAACATGGTGAGAATAAATAAATTATTTACTCTCACTTTTTCTGCGTTTGCTTTTGCTTTTTGCTTTTACTGTGTTCTTTTTCTTAAGTTAAGTTAAGCAACTACAAAAACATTAAAAATAGTCAAGCATTTTTAAACACTGATTTAAACCATAGATAGATCCATATTTATATGGGCACATTAGCTATGCATTTTTCAAAACAAAATCCCAAATAGGTACATACACTTGCAAAAATTTGTTTCTATATACTGTGGTGAAGGGTATCATATGGTCGGGGTTGACCGACTATACTCTCTTACTTGTTTACAATTAATTTTTATCAAATACTTTGTTCCAAAATGGTATAAGTTTTGTTCAGTTTATTAAATATTTTCAGTTTAATTGTTATGATATCTAAATATATTTTAATTTAAATTTTTTATTACATAAAGAATCCAATTTAGCTCAGCTCAAGGCGAATTCAGATCAGGTGGCAGCGAAAAGCCTGCTGACTTTGACTGTTTTAACCGTTTGCTTTGGTTTACAATGTTTTGCTTAAAAATGGTTGACATTTCAAGTAGTTAATATGTACTAACAAGGCAATGCAAAGAATCCCAGGAAAAACTTTTTGAATTTTGGTAATAGGTCGTAGTTATTTCATACGTTACCTGGTAAGTAGTTGTCATTACAATTATCATTATTCTGAAAACCTCAATAAGTACTTGCTAGTAATGACCTCAGTAAGTACTTTTCAGTACTATTATTTTCAGTTATGAATATTTGCTTACTAATAATCAGCTAAATAACTACTTATTTGTTGTCTGGTTTTCAGTACTGAATATTTACTTACTGGTAACTAGCTCCATAACTAATTATTAGGTCTATTAACTAGCGCAAATTAAATAAAAACTAGTTATTTTTTGGCTTCTAGTAAGTATATTGTAAGTACTTACAATTCAACTTACTGGTAGTTAAATAATAACTAGATATTTTGTGACTTCTAGTAAGTGTATTGTAACTACTGAATTCTGTGGACAACTCGAACAAAAATAAGTAGTTATTCAGCCGAAAAATAAGTAGTGTTCATATGTCTCCAATGTTACTTGCTAACTTACCATGTAAGTAAAGTTTTTGCTGGGATGTTGTTTTGTATTGTTGAAGTACTGCTGACACCGTGTAACCTAAATTCGTCTTGGCTCCGCTGTAACTTTTCCATCCCTTCATAACTAACTCGAACGTATTTTATTTCTTAGTATTCAACTAAAGTTGTGTATGAAAATGACATCTCAACTAGTCGACATCGATTTTACTCCAATACGAAATGTCTCTAATAAAAGCCCATATCCATATATTTGTTGTCTATGGATTTGTTTGTTTAAAAGGATGCTTGTTAACGAAGATTTCAACACCACCTTCTTAATTATCTTTTGTTGGTTAGAATGACATGTTGATATGTTTGTCTGTATGTCCGTCTTCTTGGTTGAGTGCATGTACGAATTGGTTTGTAGTGTGTGTGTGTGTGTGTGTGTGGCTGTGTAACATATAAACTCAATAAACTATAGATATTTCTTATAAAACTTGACATGTATCCCTCTGTATAACACATGCATGCAATAAACTATGTAAATGAATACATTCATACAACGTACATTTGTATGGATGAAAATTTCCCATTAGATTATGTACCACCCACATATCCAAACATGTGTTTCTCTATTGGCATGTATTAGTGTAAGTTTATACACGTATACTCCCAAATACAGTGGTGTTCAACGAAAGTTAATTATCTTCTTTTTGTTTTATTACTTTATGTTTTTGTCATCTAAGTGTGGGGTAATGTTTGTGTGTGTGTGTGTGTGTGTTAGCGTCTTAAGTTCACGACCCGTTTTGTATATTTAACACTCACTTGGAAATACATACTTTGCTTCAAGTACATACAAGATGGTTAATATTTCAAGTTGTTGCGTGGATTTGTCAATTGAGAGTTTATTGTAAATAAATTGAGTTTGAGTGTCATGGTCCCTTTTATATTTTTCCTATACTATTTTTTTTTTGTGTTCTTGTGTCACGTCTAGGTGACGTGCTTGTAAGAATGGTTTCTAAACTCTATAAGGAAAGCATATTCATCTTTATGAACTGTTAAAATACAAACAAACACACTGAAACATAAAAATGTTCAATGCAGGATACTCCTGGCAGTGTGTTAAAATTATAACTTTGACTTGACATTGTTTAATACTCGCACATAATAAATTGACAACAATTGTTCGTACAATCGAAGCTCTGACACTGACAACGAGAGGTTAATAAACAGTAAAATAAGCAATTTATATCAATTAAATCCAAATATTTTATTTTTAAAATAAATTTACGGATTTTCTAATTTTTTGCCTTGAAACTTAAAGATAATAGAGAACTAGAAATTAAGAATTGTGAAAGTATTACAGAAAAATATAAAACTTATTATTTGCTAATTCATATTTCTAAAAAAAAGTTGTTTTTTAATCTAAATTTTCGTTTTGGAAAAATTTACTATCAGTCACTTCTTTATGGTGCAAAATACAACCGTTAATTAAAGACGCCTAACGCGAATAGAAAGTGAACAGTGAACATTTTTAGGGAAAAGGGAACAAATTTCGAGGGAAATTTTATTCTCGATGAATGAACATAAAAAATCACACAAAAGTTTAAAAACCTTATCAAGTCCTATAAAAGTGTATGAAAGTGCCTTATGATGTCTTCTTTTATACACAAAAAAATATCACCTTCTGAAAAGTTGCATGTATAAAATGTAATAAAATACTTATCACTTCACATCCTTTAGTTGCTACCAAATCGTGGACTATATCGCTAAAGTGACTATAAGCCTAATTCAAATATATGTTCGAGTTTACAGGAGAGTAGAGGCACCGCAACGCCTTCCAAGTCAGTGGAACGCATAAGGTGGTTTCAAGTCTAGCAAGCACATCCGCCCTAATGTTTCCCAGTATATCCCTGTACCCCTCTTCGCAGGGAGAGGGAATCCAAGGCCATAATGACGGCACGGTTATCACTGTAAATATCAACAACAGTCGTCGTCACAGCAGATAGTGTAAGCCAGTTTGCAGCTTCATTGAGCGCAAGCATCTACGCATAGAAAACGCTACATTAATCCGTAAGTCTTCGTAAGGATGTATAAATCCTTTATTTACAAGTTCATTTACATGATATGTAAATTTTGTGATTTAATCGTCTAGATATTACAGCAAATAACATAATGGGATCATAAGAAATTGATAAATATAAATTTGTTTAAACTATTTTAAAGGTAAAAACAGGGGTAAAACCCTTTATATGAATATACAAATAAACAAAATGTCAAATATTAGAAAATTGCATATATTCATAGAAAGACTATTAAAAAAATAGTCGCTCATAAACATATTATTTTCTATTTGATAATTTGCAGGTTGTTTTACGTAGTTTCTATGCATTCTCGTATCAATGGATACAAGGAATTTCCAATTTTATCGAAATACTTGTTATTAAGTCTTGTTATATATTCAGATATTTTTTCATATTCGGTCTCTTGATGAAGTAGGAATGTAGGATATCTCCAATGTTTGTTGTTTATTATTTTTAAGCATTTGTTCTGTATAATTTGCAACCTTTTTCGGTGGCAATTAGCAGTTGTATACCAGATAGGGCACGCATAAGTTAATGTCGGTCTAATAATACCTTTATAGATGAGATTTTTATTTTTAAAGTTCAAGTAAGAGCGTCTATTTAAAAGCGGCCAAAGAGCTTTCATCGATTTTATTGCTTTTTGACAAGTGTGATCAATGTGTTTTTTGAAGAGTAACTTTTTGTCTAAGATAACGCCGAGATATTTTACATCATCCTTAATATCGATGTTATCATTCCCAAAGAAAAGTTGGCGTTGTGCCAGTCTTTCAGGAGATTTATTAAACGGGAATATTATGGCTTGTGTCTTGTTGGGGTTGATCTTGATTTTCCATTTATAGAATTGAGTGTTGTGTTGCTCATAACAAGATCAATTGTGGAAGCTTCACGACCGCGTTGATGTGGATAGCATGTTGGATCGGCCGTATAATATATAAAAAAGTTGCACGTTTGTTGTGAATTGCTAAGAACGTTACCCGCTGTATTATCCGTAGGGAAAATCCATGATGAATGCTTTGCATTTAGATCTCCAAATATTATGAATTCTTTATGAGATGACGTTAATTCTAAAATGTCATTCAAAAAGTAAGTGGTATACCGAGGAGAGTAACATGAAGTTATTACAACATGTTTGCGATTAATAATTATTTCAATAGAAATATTTTCAATACATTTTGTATTCGACACCGAGAGTTTTTTATGTTTAACAGTTTTATGAATTAAAAGAGCAACGCCACCACCCCTTGATCCTTCAGTTCTGTCATTTCGGTAAATAAAAAAAAATTTTTAAAATGGTTTATGAGATTCGTTGAAAAATGTTTCATTTAGCGATGCGATTTTAACATTTTCCTTTTCTAATAAATTCTCTAATTGCCTTAATTTAGAGCAGTTAGCAATGCCATTAGAATTCCAGTGAAGCATTTTGAAAACATTTGTATTTTTGTAATTCATAAGCATACTTTATCAAAGACATTACCACTTGAATTTGCTGAACTTTTGTAGAGCACTTACGCAGATATTCCATTGCTGTATTAAATATGTCAAATAAATCATCTACGCTAAAAAGATTGTTGTTTGATTTCAGCTGATGGGCATATGTTATATTGCGCTTATTACTGCTATAGTTATTGGAGTTGTTGTTATTATTATTGATGTTGTTGTAAGAATTATTACTATTTATGTTTGGGAATTCAGTTCTTTATTTTGTTTGAAACTCTCTATTTTGTCTAATATTATTTCTTTGTGAATTTTTTAAAGTGGCTCTTGCCCTTGTTTCAAGATAAAGAGAACGGAAAGGGCAATTAACGTCGTTAGCAGAATGATCAAATCGCACTCTACCATGTTTTTTACAATTGAAACAGGAAAAAACTTCATGTCTTTTTTAATTATATGGAAAATCTTTTGTATGATGGGCACAAGCACAACTCATGCAAGCAGCACTACGATGACAATGTTCTCCACCGTGACCATACATCAAACAATTCCAACATTGTGTTGGTTTATCGTTATTTCTTTGCTTGTATTTCTCCCACGAGATTATAAAATTGGAAATTGTTCTTACGTTTTTTAACGAATCTGGGTTGAATGTTTTCCGAGTGAATTGCACTTTATAAACTGCATTGTTGTTGGAGCTAAATTTTGTGTTGACCTCTGTTACATAAACAGGAATTAAGTTTTAACCTGTTAGTTCAGCCTTGATTTCATCCGGATCAACCTTGGGCAAACCGTATAAAAACGTTGTGTACAACCGATTTTCTTTAGAGTTAAAAGAGTGAAACTCCTTTTTGCTTTCTTTTAAAATTTGCAATCAGCAATTGTATGTCGCAACATTAGGGGGAAAAACATTCCGCATCTAAAAAATTTTGAATTTCTACAAAAGGTGTGTCAGCTTCAACAACTATGGGTGGAGGCTTATGTTGTTTGACTTCCGATAAATTCGATGCTGGAGCTGCGTTTATATCGATGAGATCTGATAAAGGGCTGAATCTGTTGCGCGAGGTGGACGCGTTGTTCGAGTAAGTATTACCCGGCGTTTTTTGTTGTTTCATCATCATAGCCTTTGCCAGATGATTTTTGTATCTTGATTTGGATTTGGCCATGTTTGGTTTTATTTGATTGTTCTTGTGTTAATTGTCTACCACGTGTAGAATTCGAATGAAAACAAGCAGGCAATTACAAAAACAAAAGTATGATACACTTGTAGTTTAACTGTTAATTTATGCAGAGCGCTTTTATCAAAGATACGACCGTACGTTAAGAGAATCAGGTACGAACTGTATATCTTCGCCATAAATTGCGTTGGACTTAAGCAAAATTTCAGTTTATGGCATCTTTATAAACTTTGTTTAAACATGACAAAGTTCTAATTATTTTGTATGATTTTTAAGGAAGACAAAGCCAAATAAATGACTTTTGATAATTTTTATGATGTGCAATAACTTTTGGAATAAAACTTAAGTTTACTTCCGATATGTGACGTTAGGATATTTTTAGAATTGTTATATTTAGATTGTTTTCGAAATATACCGTTATTTCGAAAATAGAGGAGGTGGCACAACATACATATATTCGCGTAACCCAAAAACGGTTTAATTTATCGAATAAATTAAATAAACCGAAACTTCGCTGTACAATTTTTCCGTTAAGTAATGCAAAACTTGTTTCTAATTTGCGCAGTCGTTTTAGAAACATTTTATTAAACTTTTTTTTGGCAAAAAAAATAATTTTTTTGCAAAAATCAAAATTGCTGTTTTTTAAAACGGCATAAACAAATTTTAAAATGCAGCTAATACTTTCAAGTATTTGGTAAGACGAGGAGCAGTTCCCACCCAGGTGAAACTGCTCCTAAATAAATATGCTTAAAGGTGCTGAAAAAGTGTTTTTGAAACACACATTTTTATTTTGTTGTTTCTCAGTTTTCTTAAAGAATTTAACAATTTATTCAGTGAGTAAAAATTTCAATTTAACGGAAACAAACTTAATTAAGTTTTTAAATTAATAAAACCGAAATGGGCAGCTGGGAGGGTATTGGTAAGGCGAAGGTTAACATTAAATTCGTCTTCTGTTAGCTAATTATCTTTATTATTAGCTAATTAGCATTCTGTTTTATAAAGATTTGTTTTAAAATGTTCAAAGACGAATGTATCCGCGTAATGTAAAAAATAATAAAAGTTAAACATGTATTAGATTCTTACCAGCCACAACCGTCTCCGAACGTTGTAGACGCACAAGCACGTGCTCGATGAGGCCAACATCCGTACAGGCTTGTAAATTGCGTACACTTTTTCTCAAAATTGCAATGAAAACGCTCCATATTTCCGCCTGCAAATTAAGAAAAAAATTGTTTATAATAAAAAGTGTATTCATGTTTAATAAAAATAAAATAAAAACAAAAAGAAACAAGCCGTACGATAAACTTTTGTATTAAAATATAATTATAACCTTCACAGAGTCAAAAATGTCTACCCTAATGTCAAAATTAATATTTGCCCCCATGGCTAGTGAAATGTTATCAACAGTGTCAAAATGTTACCTCTATGAGTACTTTGCTACCGTTTCACACACACACCCATTCTCTAAACTTATTTTCGAGGGAGATCTAGTTTATAAACTGATTTAATCAGCGTCGTCTCAGACATACCGATGATTTTGTGGTATTCAGTAGAATATTAAAAAAAAAGGTGATTTCACTGATTGATTAAATATCAAATATTATTTAAAATTATTATAATTAATATTCCCAAAAACAACTTTGATAATAAAAAAAAAAAAAATTTTTTTTGCAAGTGCACGTGGATAAAAAACTGAACTGGCAAATTGTTTTTATTTTGATTTCTTGCGAAAACAATAAAAGCAATTTGTTCTTAATTACCCACTTACAACTACAATTAACGGGAGAATTCCAACTAATTGTAGTGGGAAATGTAAGAAAAGATAAACACACTTTGTTTAAGCTTTGATATCGTTGCAAATAAGACTTTTTGAGTGTTTGTAATTCTCATTCCCTCTGTAGTCTTATTTGCTGATATTTTTGGCTTTTCTAAATTTTGGGAAAAAAGTTCCCTGATGATCTGGCCTAAGCAACCAGTGAAATGCGCAGAGAAACAGCTTATCCTCAGTTGTTTTATCAAGAATAAAAATAGGGAATTAAGCACAACAAATAAAATCTTTTAATTATAATTAAAATTTACAATTTTACATTAAAAAAAAATATTTGTCTGAGTTGAGTTATTTTTCTTTAGCATTTTTCAAAAAAAATATAATATTTAAAAATAAAATAGTCAAAAGTAAAGATTAGTTATTAGGCGATCGGACCGCCCATTTTTATTTATCATTTGTTCTCTTTTGAAACACTCTTTAAATTGTCGTTGCCACATTTTTTGAATGCGATTTATTGATCCCATTAATACAGTTTAAACTTGTGTTTGTTATCTGCAAATACTCGTATATGTGAATGTGTATATGTACATACATAGATATTTGTGAGTATATTATCTTTGAAAGTTTCGAGAACTTTTATGATATTTCTTGTAACTTTTCAACAAGTTTGAGTATGTCGTTGGCATTTTTAGTGTTGTAAGTTTACATTAAGTATAGGCATGTAAGTATGTTTGTATTTGTTACAAGTATTTGGTATAAAAGTATAAATTTTTGGTTGGTAATACATAAATCTGTAATGTATGTATGTACATGCACGAACTATTTTTATAAATATGTGTGTATGTTTATGCATAAGAATGGGCGAGTACTTGAACAAGTACACAGAAAGAAAAAACTCGTACTAAATTTAAGGTTATTTCCACTTGCTTTAAGTACAAGTTGTACTTAAAAATTTAGCTTTGCATTCTTTATGCGTGCATACGCGTGTGTTTGTAAAAGTTTATTGTACAAACAACAAAAACACTACAAAAGTAGGAAAAAACGATTTGCTTATTTCGTGTAGAAAAAGCATGAACAACACTGCAAGAAGAAAAATATACATTAAATACATTAAAAGTAATGCTGTGCTCGCACGGAATTTTGAATTACGTTGTTCCCTCTTTGAATTACGGATGCGAATTTTACTATTCGCACGGCATATTTATAATTCAACGACTCTTCTTCTTGCATTTATGAACATTGTTTTGCTTTAAAAATTAATACAAAAGCAAGTAACAATTTAACATGTCTCGTTATTTTATCAATTTATATTTTGTAAATTTAATTGTTTTAAGTTTCACAAAAAATACCTTTTTTCTTCTTTTGGACGCTAACCTGATGACGCGCAGTGTATGTATTTCTTTATATATAATTAATAGAAAAATGGTTGTTTTTTGCTTCTTTAACAATTAGTTTAAAATATGTGCACAGATATGGTTTAACCATTTTTTAAGGAGCAGTTTTTCCCCATAAAAACAGATTTGATTTTTTTTTTTTGGAAATAGTCAATTTTATTAATAAATTTGGCAACACAGGTAACGGGTAAGTAAGTAACAATATTTTAATAGTTAATTTTATTAACAAATTTGGCAACACTGGTAACGGGTAAGTAAACACCAATATTCTCTCTATCTCTCTGGCTCTCTGCTTTAAGCCATCATTAGTTGTTACTTTCCGTTGCCGTTCTGTTACGTTCCTTTCAGTAACAAATATTTTGTAATTACTTTTTCTGTGTAAAAAAAAACTTTTCGTAAAAAATAAAAAACTATTATTTTGTATCAAAAATACGTCAATTTTTAAAAAATCATTAATTAAAACCAATTTTTCTAGGTTTAAGGAAAAAATTACAGATTTTTCAAATCACAACAAACTAATGCATACACACTTTGGCCGTAACTCAACGTTGAATTCTATTTTCAGCAGATTTATCCGCAACAGAACAGAACGAAAAAGTAAAAACAAACCACACATACAGACTTTCAATTGAACAGAAGCAAAACAGCTGAACAGAACAGAACGTACAAACTAATTCTGCCTTTAGAGTTTAGGTAAGAATCAAACTCACTTTAAAATTATTTCAAATACAAATTCTCGGGGTTGAACCAATTTTGAAATTCTTTTATTTTTTCTCTCACTTTTACTTAAGATAATCAAGTTTTCGGATTATTTTTAGTACGGTGCACTTGAATTATTTAAGTATTCTGTACAAGATTTAAGGAAATCTGTTCGTACCTGGATTTAAGTACGAACTTTTCTTTTCAGTGTATGTAAACTGTTGTAGTTTTCAAATGGCATTTTCAGTGGTTGTTGTTGAATATGTTTTTGACATGAATTCAGGTCACTCTTTTTATTCTATGCATCGTTGTATATGACACATTATGAAAATATGGAATTCAGGAATTATGGAAAAGTGTTAAAGTTGCCTAAAGTTTAAAATGGCTGTACCCGAAAGTGGTCGGGAATGTTATGTGAAGAACAATACGAAAAAGTATATAAAATTTAATAAATCCTTCACATTAAATGGTCATTCAACGCAATTAACGGGCATTATCAAAAAATAAAAATAAAATATGTAGTTTATACTGCTTGAAATATGTTTAAGACAGTGGAATCCAACAGAAGTCGTTAAGCTCGCCTCATGGCTTCGTCGTTAAGGCTCCTCATTGTATTACAAGAGATTTCTGAAAACAGATCAGAGTGTTACAATTGACAGCACTGCCTTATGTGACTGTTGATCTGACAGTTCTCCAACTATTTCGTGTTACCATTTTGGTTTCTCAAATATCAAAATTTTTTGATATTTTATGTTCCCAAACACAACGTTTCATCGTGTGTGGCTAGGGTTGGGCAAATTGAAAAAAAATATAGCGATATATATCGTATCGATATTTTTTAAGAGTATCGATATTTATTAAATAAAAATATCCATATATCGATGTATCGAACGTATTAAGCTGAAAATATTACCAAATTTCAATACATATTTACATATGTACAAACATATTACATGTAATTCCATTCTAGCTTTTTATTGTTCTTTTAATTTCAAATTTACTGCCTGTCCCTCGATTTAGAAAGAAACTTTCATTCGCTTAACTTTTATATAAAATAAAAACCATTTTTAAAATTTTGTTTTTAAGGTAAGTTATGCGAAGGAAGTTTTCGTTTGAAATCGAGGGAACGGCAGTTAATTCTACAATAAAAAAAAATAAAAAAAAAGTAAAGAATACAAAAAATTGTATTTATTCGCCATATGAAATTAAAAAAAAATTAATTGGGATTATATAATGCCGGATTATATACTGCCGGTAAGCGAAACTTGTGACACATACTACACAAGTAAACTGTGCAATATTTTATTTTTAATATATAAGAACAAGATCAAATAAAAAAATAAACAAAATATTTCTTTTATTACATATTAAAATTCCAACTTTCATGAGTCTATTGCTGCTAATACGCCATAATTAAGGCGATTCTTTGCATAATTCTAGGAACCCTTTCCAGAATATTTTTTCTACGCTTATTTTTTTGAACTGTGTAATCTATTAAAATGAACAATGGAAAAGCGCCGTTATTTTCTTAATATTAGTTAAAAAACATATAATGCAATTCTTAAAAAAAAACAACAGTATTGTAAGCAGTTGAGCAACCGTTAAAATGTTGAATTTTATTATAAAGAGATCTTAAAAATATCAAATTCGATAGTCGTAAATAAATATCGATGTATCGATATGTGGGTATTTTTAATATCGGCGATATATATCAATTATAATCTTTTTAAATATCGATATTTTGATGTATCGATATTTATTGCCCATCCCTATGTGTGGCGATGGTGACTGTTTTTTATTTCTCATTTTGTTCAGAACAGTTGTTGAGTGCGGTGCTTTTGCAACTCTCAGAGAAAAATATATGAAGAAAGAAATCGGAAAAAGGCAACAATTCCAATTATGGGAACTGGAAAACAATTATAATTGAATATAAAATTTTTCCAAATTTATGGGACATAAAATATGATGAGGTGTAAAAACAAAATAAATAAATTTTGTTTTTTGTTTTCTAGTAGTATATTCAAAAAACGCGCAATACTAATGTTTCGTCTTTGGTAAAAACTGGAGCATTAGTAGTAACACATGTTTCGTCAAATGTGGGTATCTTAAGATAATTTTTTTTCTGGGATATGTAAAGCCCCGGGTTTCTGAAAGTAAGCCAAAAACGATCGAGCACTTATATGAGCAAATATATGATTCGTTATTGAAAAAATTAATGCAGAGCTTCTGTGAATGGTGGTATAAATTAGGCCCCAAGATTACGACATGTGTCAGCAAGCCGTGGCGGCCACATGCCTGAAATTAAAATATTTTTATCTATTTAACCCATTTTTCGACGACCGGTGTTTACAAATAACAAGCACCCATACCCTTTATTTATTTATTTTTTGTTGCAATGTTTTGTTCCTGGCAATAACTTTAAATCTTATTTCGTTATTATATTGTCAGTTTACTTGGTGCGGCGAAAAATGGGTTAATTTTTGTTTGAAGTTTTCGCCTTTAAAAACCCACCCCATTTATAAGAGACTTTATTTAGCATCATTACCTTAAGTCTTAGCCCTTATAAGTGTGAATATATTTGTTAAACTTTCCAAGGTATCAAGATTTATGGAAAGTTTACTTCTCCCACGAAAGAATGCAAATAATTTTATAATAAAATTTAATTTAACTTATGTTTAATATACCATAATATACAACAGGTTACAGGACATGCTAAGAAGACTATTTTGTAATTTTCAAAGTTTAAATACATATTAGGACTTCGTGGAAAAAAATGGCGACGCGAGGATTAAAGCTAGGTCTTTATAAATCACGTGAATCAAACATTTCAAATACATAAGTCCCAAGCTCTAGATACTACATATTTATGTATGGATGTGTGTTTAAATATTTTTCTGTGCAATAAATTAAAAGCCACACACTTATCTTCTGAACAAAAATTTGGTTACATTAACGCGTTTGAAAAAAAAAATTTATATTTTTGTTAAATATTTTAAATGATTTATTTTACTTGCTGCCAATTGCTCTTGTGAAACTAAAGTACATAATTAAAAATTTAATTTCAAATATTTTTGAAATTATTTATGTATAAAAAATTTCCTTTAATCTGAAAACAATATATACACCTAGAAAAAGACTCTTTAACCCGTTCAAGAATTATAAATCGGTAAAAAAAAGGAATCTAAAATATTTTTATCCACGAATTTTTATCCTGAGTACAAGTCCCGCGACCTACGCAACATTTTAAAAGTTTATGTCGGGTTTTTAATGTCCAACGGTGCTTCTTATTTTCCTAATTTTGTAATTTAAAGCTTAAAAGAACATTTCTCATGTTTTTCCTTTTCTATTTATGTCCTCTTATTTCATAAAACTCAAAAACACAATCACATATCCATACAAATAAAACCACAAATCTCCTGCGGAGTTCAGGCATATTATTTTGATTAACATTTACTCTCATATTGTAAAAATCAAATGTATTAAATTAACTAACTCTAAACAAGATCACCCGTGGAGATTTAACCAAACAAAGCTTAAATTTTATGTGCTTTTATACCCTGCACCAGGGGTTCCCATCGATTTTTGCTGCGCGGACCCCATGGAAACTAATTTATTCGCCGACCCCCAAACATCGTTTAGTTAAAAAAGGTATGAAGAAATATTCGTATAAATAAACGTAGTCGCTACTTTCATCCAATCCCCCATTTTTTGAAAAACGCACATCGCTCAAAATTCGCGTTGTCGATTTAAAATCGGCAAACAGTTGTCAGTTGTCTCTTTAAATTGTTAACTTCTTCTGATTGGAGCTTTTTTAAATCCAATGCAGCGAGCAAGAACGCTGTGCGGACCCCATGGAAACTAATTTATTCGCCGACCCCCAAACATCGTTTAGTTAAAAAAGGTATGAAGAAATATTCGTATAAATAAACGTAGTCGCTACTTCCATCCAATCGCCCATTTTTTGAAAAACGCACATCGCTCAAAACTCGCGTTGTCGATTTAAAATCAGCAAACAGTTGTCAGTTGTCTCTTTAAATTGTTAACTTCTTCTGATTGGAGCTTTTTTAAATCCAATGTAGCGAGCAAGAACGCTGTATTCATTTTAATTAAAAATTTAATTGTTTGTTTGCTCAAACACAATTAGAAAAAAATTATTATTAAATCACGCGATTTTAAAACGTTGCGTTTTCCAGAGCATGGGCGAGTGTTTTCTTGTTTCAATTCGAAATTTTTAACGATTCAAGAGTTTTAAATCTAAGCAAATTCAAATAAAAAAGATTTGAAATTCTAGAAAAGTTTTTTTCACGGAAACCCCTGAAAATCTTTCACCGTTTACATGCGACAAAATTGTTTAACAATCGATTTATATTTGATTCATTTTAGCTCTCATATACATAATACCTCTTCCGGAACTTGCTTGCATAACATTTGTAACGATAGGTCCAAGGCAGAAACTACATTCGTTTTAAGCTTAACTGCGCAATTTATGTCTCAAATAGAGTCCACATAATCAAAGGTGCAGAAGTTACAATATTTGAGAAAGGAGGATCAGGCACTCGTATCCAAGCGTATACAATACGATGATGTAAAACAATATTGCCAACTAAAACTAATTACATTATTAATATTCAACAGTTTTTTAATTCGGTATTGGCATTTATATTTTAATTATATCGCTATCGGTTTTCCGAACCAGACACTTCTAAGCCAGTAAAAAATATATATAACAATCAAAACTTTAAAAAAAAACCTGAAAGGATTTGAGAGTGAACTTAAAATTTTTATTAACGGTTAAGAGGACAATTTATGGCATTTATTGTTTCAAAATGATATCATGTAATGCCCCTATTGCGGTTGGCAACTTTTTAAACAGTTTGGTCGTCGTTTATAAATTCGCATTGCCAATCTCAACACAATCATTTTTTCGTTGTGTTCACTACTTTTTCCTGGTATTGTGGTTTACATCTCTGTGTAAGTTTGATCGACATAAATGTTATAAATCAGTGGTATCAATTATGATTGTGTTGGTGCGAATACTCTTGTCTCTTACATTCCCAGCGGGAGAAATCTGCGGTTGCGAGGCCTTTTACGAGGCCTTATTAACATACATATTTTGCTATGAAGACTGTAGAGCAATTAATAATAATACAATTATCGAAAAATTTTGAGTTACGAACAGACACAATCAGTTATTATTTAAATAAATTTAATTTGGAACCTGCATTTCGCAGAAACTTTGCTTATTTTTTGGAAAAATTTAGCACTTGACAATATTTGAAGTCTTTTTACAACCTTATATAATTCTTTCCAATATTTTAAATTTTTGCCTTCTTGTGATACCCAATATTTCAAACTATCTAAATAAATCTTTTTTTTAACCATATATTGATTTTCCCTTTCTTTGACTTCATATTGTTGAATATCATTATGGAAATGATCGAAATGCCTTTTCAAACAATTTAATCTCTTAACTTCAAATGTTTTAAAACATAAGAGAAATATTTTTAATATGGCATCATTTATCTTT
The DNA here is from genome assembly GCA_943735925.1 of Pollenia amentaria. Taxonomy (NCBI): domain Eukaryota; kingdom Metazoa; phylum Arthropoda; class Insecta; order Diptera; family Polleniidae; genus Pollenia; species Pollenia amentaria. The sequence goes on from OX031008.1 coordinate 234,364,668, forward strand.
TTTTTAATAAAATCATCCGCTTGCATGCTCGTTATCGCTGTCTACAAGACTACTTAATAAAATTCAAATTTGAAGTTTACACAAGCTCAATAAACTCAACACCAAGGCGAATTCATCGCAGTTATTCTTGACACTACACAAGTACACCTCGTACAATAACCACAAGTAATTTGTTTTTTTTAAATCATTGTACGATGTTAAAAACAGAAATAAAACAAAAAAACGAACAAAGATAATAAATAATAAATATATTATTTCTGTTTAGAGGCCTCAAAACAGGCCGTGCGATATTTCCCGCTCAATGAGAGTGTTTTGCAGAAAACAATTATATTTTACGCTCGCAAAATAAAAGAGCGTAAGCGTACATGTGAGTTTTGCTTACACAATTGTGTATGACGCTGACATTCCTGTTATAAATAGACAACAGCTTATTAGTAGTTCAGTTCTGTTCAGTTTCAGTTGACTTGAATTTTAAAAAGCAAAAACTAAATAAAAAATGGGGAAACCGTAAGTTGAGAGATTTGTTAAGCAGAATATTAGATATTCACAGCATTTAATACATTCGCAGATCTTTGAAAATTACAACTTAAGCACAATTTGGAGGATTGTTAATCTAATAGGGAAAAAACCCAAGAGATTGCTCGTGGAAAACCAAAATTTGGTATGACTAAAAATTACTGTAAAGATATATGGGAGCGACTACATGTTAATTTTGTTCAAAAAATTGTTAACATTTTCTAATTTAAAAAAGAAAAAACCCCTGAAGAAGGCACTCAAAGAAGTGCCGAAATATTGGATAGAATAAAAGTTTAAAGTTTTTGATAAATAAGACCTCAGGCTAGAAAATTTAATTATACTTGAAATAATAAAGGTCGAATAAAATACAGAGCAATTCCATATGAAAACGATCAAAATTGGCAAATTTTTGGACGACCCCTCTCCGATTTTAAAATAAATAGTGTCAATCGATTGCCCAGCAAAAAATATTGTACCTACATATTTTTTTTTTTTTATAGTGACTGGTTTAGTGGTGGTGTACACCACTGTCATGTGATAAAATTGAAGAATTCTTCATAAGGGACCTCATTGAAAAAACTACTAAAGCGATCGCAACGAGTGATAGCTCGTTGGAAAGGTATTGAATCAGGCTTTAATTTAAAAAAAAATTTCCTAATTTTTCTTAGAAATTTACCTTTAAATTTTCCCAAGAAAATTAAATTTTCCGATTTTCCACAGAAGCTCCTAAATTTTCCGGCAAATTTTTTTTTTTTTTGGATTCCTCATAATTTTTGCTTTAAGAATCAGCAATAAAAAAATGGGCCCCGACTCCTTGTTTGGACAGGAGAAGAGCATTTAAGAGACCACCTTGTTAAAAATACATTTTAAAAATTATTTTACAGTTAAAAATACATTTATGAAGAAAAAATAATTTTTTTTTTTAAGAGCCCCAAGTTGAGTGTGTAGTGAATATGGTCTGCCTGCCTTCACAAGATCGGCCATAAATCCATGGATAATAGCAGCAGTGGCATGTAATGGCACACCAAACCCGACTGAGGCTACAGGTCATAAAATGTTTTGTAAATTTTTTAAATTACCAGGTAATAAATATTTCGCCTAAAATGACACGTGCAGAAACAAGTCATAAAACACGGATTTTCCATAAATATGGCGAAATATTTATTACCTGGTAATTTAAAACATTTGCAAAACATTTTATGACCTGTGGTCGGCTTATTGGCAGTAACCAGTTAAGTCCCTTTTAAAAAACATTTTATGATCAGTAGTTCACGCAAATTTTCCTATTAAAGAAAAGCAAATATCGCTGATTTTTTTTTACCTATTTTTTACCAAAAAATAAATATAAATACTTCACACACTCTAAATCAAATTTCAGTTGAATACTAAACGTGAAAGTGTTAAAGTGTTTTTTTTTTTTTTTGTAAAGTAAAGAGTGAAGCTGTAAAGACAATTTAAAGTAAAATAAATAAATTTTGCTGCAATCCGTTTAACAAGAGTGGACATCGTTCGAAAAAGATAAAAGTATTAAAATTAACTGGTGTTTCGAAGCGATACATGAATGAATTAAATATACAATACGGTGAAGAAGCAGAATTCATTTGCCCCAAGTGTAAAATCGATTTGTCTCAACAAGCAAATGCATTGAAACAAATGCAGCCACAATCCGAGAGTGAAATGACAAGTGAACAAAATGTTTCATCTGATAGTGAGGCAGACATTCCGATGGTCAATATGTCTTTGAGTCCTTTGAATGAGGCTATTACCACTTTAGGTGAAACGCCTATTAGAAAAAGAAAGTTGCGAAGTGAAACATACAGGAAAGAGGAAAAAGGCAAGGTTATGAGTGCAATCGCGACAATATTTGATGAAGGCTCTGATAACATATGCAGTCAAGCAGATGACGTTGATGACGGCAAACAAATGATTGAGCAGTTGAAAAGAAAATTCAATTTAGCGACCACTTTTCTGGAGAAATATCTCATTTTATCTGTGCCGCCTCAATCATGGTCTATACGCAAGATTTCTGAACAGTTTCAAACATCTTTTTACATCGCGAGAAGAAGCAAAGAATTAGTTCGACAGAAGGGCATATTGGCGACTCCCACCAAGAAATTTGGCTCAAGGACCCTCAGCGAAGCAACGGTGAAATTGATTCAAGATTTTTACTGCAATGATGACAACAGCCGCGCCTGCCCAGGTACACGTGACTATGTTATCACACGTGAAGATGGAGAAAAAGTACACAAGCAGCGCAGATTATTATTATGTAATCTATCCGAAGCATACCATCAGTTCAATGAGAAATACCCAGCAGAAAAAGTGGGATTTTCTAAGTTTGCCATCCTACGACCAAAAGAATGCGTGCTGGCATTAGACAGGCACGGAACGCATTCAGTCTGCGTTTGCATGTTTCATCAAAACATCAAATTAATTTTCTTTCCATGCAAGAAATTGAAAGTATTTCACGGTGAAATTGAAACATATAGGGACCTCCTGTCGAATTCGTTGTGCGCATACCCCACGGAAAATTGTCATCTGTCCAAATGCGACAATTGTCCGAAGATTGACGAGCTAGAGCAATATTTGGCGGAAAAGGTTGAACAGCTGTTAATACAGGAGGTGCATTTCAAACAGTGGATAATTAGCAGCGGCAGATGTTCCCTTGAGACCGTGGTAAAGCAGATTCCGGAATTAATCGAGGAATTCGGATTCAAGTTGAATGCCTTCAGGCACCATTTCATATCCGAGATGCAATCGAAATTTCTAAAGGAAAGTAAGGAGAAATTAGCCCAAAATGAATTCATTGTGATAAGCGACTTTGCCGAGAATTACACTTTTCTCGTTCAGGATGAAATTCAGGCTTATCACTGGGCAAACGACCAGTGCACGGTGCATCCTTTTTGCATTTATTTCAAAAACGAAGATAACGAACTACAGACCGTAAGCCTTGTTGTTGTCGCGGAGAGTTTAGCTCATAATTATGTGTCCGTTTATTTATTTCAAATGAAACTGTTTGAATTCTTAAGATCAAAATTCGATGCAATCGACAAAGTAACGTTTTTCTCAGATAATAATGTCAAAACTATAACTGGAACGCAAAAGTTTCATTGCTTCAAACCAAATATTTCTGATATGTCAATTAATGTAAAGCGGTACTCTTCGTATGCCGACGTGCTAAATTTAAAGTTACTTTAATTTTATAATGATGCCAAGACAATTGAAATTTTTAATAAATATTGTAATTAAGTATAAGCAGCAAAATAAGAAAGATTTTTTCTTCATAAATGTATTTTTAACTGTAAAATAATTTTTAAAATGTATTTTTAACAAGGTGGTCTCTTAAATGCTCTTCTCCTGTCCAAACAAGGAGTCGGGGCCCATTTTTTATTGCTGATTCTTAAAGCAAAAATTATGAGGAATCCAAAAAAAAAAAAAAATTAGCCGGAAAATTTAGGAGCTTCTGTGGAAAATCGGAAAATTTAATTTTCTTGGGAAAATTGAAAGGTAAATTTCTAAGAAAAATTAGGAAAATTTTATTTTTCAATTAAAGCCTGATTCAATACCTTTCCAACGAGCTATCACTCGTTGCGATCGCTTTAGTAGTTTAAAACAACTTTCAATGAGGTCCCTTATGAAGAATTCTTCAATTTTGTCACATGACAGTGGTGTACACCACCACTAAACCAGTCACTATAAAAAAAAAAAAAAATATGTAGGTACATTATTTTTTGCTGGGCAATCGATTGAGACTATTTATTTTAAAATCGGAGAGGGGTCGTCCAAAAGGTGATCGCTTTCATATGGAATTGCTCTACATATTATATTTTTTATTTATTGTAATGACACTTTTTTTCTTGAGATATTTTTTTTTTTTTTTTTTAATTTTAAACTTTAATTTGCTTTTGTATTACAATATTAACTCTTAAATTAATAAAAAAAAAGTCAATAATTTGTCTGTTTTTCTGTCAAACTTGATATTTAAAGTTTGCAACGCCATAACAATTTCAACTAAAAACAGTTTTGTTTCACAATACTAACAAACAGTTTGGTGGTGTGAAAGTTGGGTCGACTCGTAGTCAACCAAACTGCGTTGAGTTGAGACCAACATTAGGGGCATAAATATTGGCCATGACTTCATCCAATTTTTGGCGTCTCTTTCGTACATAGCGACTGATATCTCGAAAAAAAACGCGAGTTATGTTGGCTTCCAAAGCGTCAATCTTAATTGGCTTATTTCTGGAGAACTCAGACAAAATATATCCCCAGAGAAAACAGTCCAAAAGTGTGATATCACACGACATTGGTGGCCAATTTACCGTAGCAAAACGTGAAATTAAGTGCTCACCAAAAGTATTTGTCAAAAAGGTCCACCGTCTTGTTGAAACCAGCGCTCACCGAGACCATCCGTTAGCACGGATGGTAACATTCTGATTTTCCTAATTTTTGAAGAAAAATGGACCAATGATTCCACCAGCCCATAAACCACACCACACCTTTGGTTTTAATGGAAGCCCTTGGTACTCTTCGGTTTGCTTATCAGCCCAAATACGGCAAATTTATTTCTTAACTTATCAATTGAGCCAGAAATGTGCTTCATCACTAAACAAAATTTTACGATAAAACTACGGATTTTCATTGAGTTTTTCCAGAGGCCCTTTGGAGACGCTGTTGTGGTGCGAGTCTTTCCATTAGCACTTGCCAAACGATACTGAACAAAAATGACAAAGCAGATTGATATGATTCACTATGAATTACCCTTTAATTATCATGTTGGTGGATTTTCCATGGTAGTTTGGAGAATGTTAACAAAAAAGTCCATTTTAATACTGTTAAATAAATGAATAACACTTTTAATATTTGTTTACAAACCAAAAGTGGTAATTTTTATATGTGAAATTTTTACCACAGGACTCAACAATTTCAATTTATGTTTTATAAAATTTATTTGTTTAAAAAATCCCCCTTTTCCCTTCAAAGTGCCTAATTTTGTTCATAAATCATAATCGGAAACCACTTTTGTGTAACCTAAAAAACAAAAACATAAAGTCTGCCTAATAATAATTTATCCAGTTGACCTTTTTTACAAAACAAAGGACATTTTATCCCAAATTGTGGAACATAATAAATGTCATACTAATATTAACTTCCATATTGTGTATCCAATTTATGCGGGCTTTTTATTGCCCGTCCCATTAAATTTATTGCCAGATTCAACACAATTGCGCACATGTGCGGTTTCTAGTTCTAGTTCTTGTTCTTGTTTTACCGTCAGTTACATCTAGAAAAACTTATCAATTTTCAATTTAATGCTCAAGTAAAAGGTTTCAAATCTGCATATCACTCAATATGTTAATTTCTTCTTTTGTAAAGTGTAAATTTCTCCTTTTTCCCTTTTTTTCTTATGTCGTTGGCCAAAATTGTTAAAAACTTCAAATTAGCATGTAAATTGAAATTTGTTTGGTTAAAATTGAATTCGTAGCGCAAACAGACAGAAAGTAAAAAGCGAAATTCTTACTTAAAATTTATTTTGTTTGTTAAAACACATTTTACAAACAAAACTTATACTTTTGTTTTGTCAAATGGTTCGAAAACCGAATAAGAAAAAAACAGCAGTAAACTTAAGTTAAAGTTATTGCATAATTAATGCATGCAGACTCTAGTACAATTTGATTTTCATATTGTACGCCCCCTTAAAAGTTAAGGTACTAATTGGTCATGTTAAAGTTTTTTGCGCCGAGAAAAAATAAACATTCCCCTTCTCTTTAATGAAACAAGCGATTATTTCGGCTCACACAAAATAAACCCGTTTAACAAAAATAAGACGCAATAAAGCAGGGTTTAAAAAACTGCAGTCGAAAAAACGAAAATTTGTATACACCTTTTCGCTTTATGAGTTCGTTTGACAGCGACTGTTAACATTTAATTAATTAGAAGTTAAAGCAACAGTTTTTTTTTTTTTTTTGCCAATGACAAATGAAGAAGTGGAAGAAATGGCAGTTTTTCAACTTTGACTGCAGCGGAAATGCTGCAATATCTAGTTTCGATAGGCTTTTTACTGTTCAAAGGATCTGTTTAGGAGCTGATGGTTAAAAACAGTTTGGAAAAATTGCATCGAACAAGAGGGCTTGAATAATAAATTTGTTATTTTTAAATGAACTTGGCATATTTTCTTCGATTCGTTTTCTAGTTGGGGTTTTTTGGTGACTTATGGCAACTACCACATCAGTAAAAACAAAAGATATGTAGTTTTGTTTTTGGAGATATTAAATTACAGAGTCTGAAGATAAAAAAAATCGAAAAGTTTGCAATCGTTTTGTTTTGTACTTTCCAGTGGAGAATAATATTACCATATAATTCTGTATTGTTTTTGCTTTCAGCTTTAAAAGAAAACAAAAGAAAGCCGAATTAACAAGTACTGTTTTCGAGTAGAATCATTGAAAACAGCAGATCAGCAGTTTATGCTTTTTTTTGGGATATAAAATTCCACAGTACGAAAATAAACAAGCCAAAACATTTTTAATCGTTTTGTTTTGTACCTTCTAGTGCGTAAAACAAAAATAAAGAGAATGATATTTCGTATTGTGCAAAATTAATAAAATTTCAGGAAATCTATTTCGCAATCGTTTGCTAATTGAAATGCTCCTTATGGTAGTTTTTTCGAGTAGAACCAAAAGACAGCCTCGTGTAAAGTTGTTTGTTTTTATTGGTTCTGTACATTCATAAAATAAATCACAAAACTCAATGATCTTAGGAAAAAAAACTAAATGAATCATTTACAAAATTCGTTTCGGCATTTGTTTTGTTCTCAAATGTACGTTTTCTTAAAAAAAGAAATACCAATTTTTTTTGTACTCTTAACTTCCTAAAATGTATTTGTTGTGAGAATGTACAAAACGTTTAAAACAATTTAAAAAGTATTGTTCATTTTACAAAAGTTCCCGAAATGATTCGATTGTTTTATACACACTAATAAATTAATTTAATTTTTGCCACTTTTCGGTGCTTTACAAATATGAGGATGTTTTTTAATTTTAAATTTATCATTCTGTTTGAAACAGAATATTGTACCGATATGTGTACAATATTCAGGGTCCTTGAATAATTTCAAGTCGAATTTGCCAGCGTTTAAAATTAATTAGAAGTAAAAGCAACAGTTTTTTTCTTTTTGGCCAATGACATATGAAGTGGAAGAAATGGCAGTTTTCCAACTTTGACTGCAGTTTTTTAAACGCTGCAATAAACCCATCAGTCAGCGGAAATGCTTCTACAAGATCTAGTTTCGATAGATCTTTTACTTGTCAAAGGATCTGGTGCTAAAAAAAATTTGGAAAAATTGCATCGAACAAGAGGACTTAAATAATAAATTTGTTACTTTTCAATGAACTTGCATATTTTCTTCGATACGTTTTCTGTATTTTTTTTTTTTTTTTTCTTAAATTTTACTATCAAAAAACTTTGTACTTTTAATAAAAAATAAAAAAATTAAATTTTAAGCTTCTTGTAGTTGGCGTGGTGCTTCTCGAACACATATGTGTGTTCAAAGATATTTTGGAAATAATTAGATATTTTTAAAAGATTAAAAAATCTTAATTTTTCGAGAATGCCCTATCTAAAAAATAGTAAACTTCCAAAAAGTACCTTTTTTAAATAAATAAGTACGTTATTCAGAAAGTATATTTTTTAATTATTTCTAAATATAAATTATAGATATTGTTTTAAATCTGAATTACATATATATGCATACATACATATCGTCGCTGTTTTAACTAACCGACCCAACTAACATTTAACAAATTTTACAGGAGAGCACTTTTAATGTTTTTTGTCTTAAATGTTGTCATTTCCTAACCAAAATACGAATGAAATTGGGTTTATGCATTATTTGTTATGTAGTATATGTAGTATTAATTCAATTTACAAAAAAATTTCAGTTAGGTCAGTTAGTAAAAACAGCGACGGGGGCTATAAATTGAGATTAAGTGCTCGTATACCCCTTGTGCTCCAAGCGAAACAGGTACTTTAGTGACAACTGCTAGAATTGGTGACCATATCTCGCTACCGGATGAGAATTACACATCCACCTCGTGTTCTGAACTACTCTGAACTTCACTTACTAATTCCATATGTAATCTTAATTTTAAAAAAGCACTAAAAACCCTTGTGCTTTAAGCCCCTCATATGTATTTGTATAATAAAAGAAGTTTACATATTAAAAAAGTTGCTTTGCCACTGTTTTTTTTATTCGTATCTGTAGGAATTTTTAATCGCTTAGAAATTATAAAAATTGCCTGGTTGTTTTGTTTGCATTTGATTGAAAAAATTTAAATGTAAATGTGAAGAGTGTTTCGGAGCAACTAAAAAACTCTGCGTTAATTACAAAATTTAAATAATATCATTGTCGATCAATTTCGCAATAATTGGTTTATATGAGTAGAAATCATTTGTAAAGATCGGCCCATAATTTACCATAGATAAAGCCCACTCTCGAATAAACACAATACAAATAGTTTAAAGAAAATTAAATTTGATGAACTTAAGCCTAATTAAAACATCAAAAAACTTCAATTAACACCAACAGTTCAACGAATAAACCAAAACTGAACAATTGAAAAGCGAACAAGTCCTTCAAAAATTGTGCTCTATTTCAAATTAAACATATTCTTCAGCAGCAGTTTATTTAAGTTTAAAAGATTTTTGTTTTACTTTTTTACGAACATTAAATTAGACATCCACCTCTTATTTCGAAAGTTGATTTCATAGAAATCTGGTCCTCTTACAAACTATTAGGATTAGAATCTCATATTATTCTTGTTAGATTTATACAATAAATGAAAATGCATAAAAAAAAGTATAAAGAGTGCGAGCTACTGAGGCCTTCGACACTTCTTAAAATTATTATTCCAAATTTAATTCAAATGTTGCAGTTATGCCAATGTCCAGCGGTCTGCCTCGCTTATGGAACAAGTATAAAAGAAAACTACTAAATTGCGATTTTATTACATGAAATTTTCTAGAAAATTTTTTCTATGACAAAGATATTGTTAAATTTTAAAATTTATTTTCGTGTGTAAATTTATATCGTCACCTAAAATGCAAGAGGGTGTAACAAAAAAAAATCGAAATAGAGTTTTTAATGGATTTTTGTTCGTTTGATTAAACTTCTTGTTCACAAAAAATGTTATTAAAGAAATTCAAACGCCAAGTACCCCTTGTCGTTATTGATTTTTTTAAGTTGTTTGCTTCTCCTGTAAAAAAAAATAAAGTGTTGTTACGCCCTTTTGCATTTTAGGTGACGATATGAATGTATGAGTGCGACTATGAATGTAATTCTGTTGGAAAGTGAAGAATAATTCCTCGTTAGAGGATTTACATAAATGCAGCATTATGTTTATTTTGCAATTGCCTCATTATTTGCTAAGACAGATAACATCGGAATAAGTATCAGCTGAGGGTGGATACCACACAGCAGCAATCTCTTCCTCCATAAGTCTCTGTTTCATTGCACAGAATACACGTGACATTTCTTATGTCAATAATTAGAGCCTTTCTTTAATTTAAAGTTTGCACAAGACTTGTCGCTAATAAATAAACAAAGACTAATAAAGATATACATATTTCCCTTATGCCAAAATTTCGAAAAATTAAATAAAAGGTTTTGTTAGCTCTCTTTTCTTACATATTTTTTTTATACTTTTCCTGACGCATTTAAATTTTCCAAAAAAATTTAACGATTATTTTAAGACCAGCCATCCGTCTGTTAAACTTGAGAATTGTATTTCTTTTTTTTTTAGCGCATACAGAAAATGAACAAGTCCTTGTTAAGATATTAAAGTTAAGCTAAAGGTTGTGAAGTATTAAACAGTTTCAAATATTGTTAACTTTCATATTTGATTTGTTTATTCGTGATTGATATTTAATTTTTAATGCAGAGCAGGTTTCGGTTATACTTTATAGATTTAGGCGTTAAAAGCAAAACTCAATTTAACCCCTTTTTATCGTTGTGCAAATAATCTAAAATACTTTTCCGATATTTGCTACTTAAGTGTATGTATGTGTGTATGCATGTGTATACGCATGTGCATGTTCTTTTTGCGTATTTAACCATAAAAGGATTTATTATCCTTTTGGTGTAAGCAAGATATTTTTAGTTGTGTGCAAGTAGAGGTATATAGACTGTCACTCTTTCCTCTACCGCACACAAACTGTTTTTTTATATTCTTTATGGTTCTATGGCTGAATGTTATTGACTTTATAATTTCAGAGAGTTGAGTTAGTGTGCATGTGTTAGTTATATCAGACATGTACTATACATATTAGTGGTATAACTTTTTTTGGGCATGTGAGTTTACGAGCAATTCAAAAACCACGTCCATATACGACTGGAAATCTTAATCAGACAAATAATAAAATGAATACGCGTCCTTTGGACACGGCCTTACCAGCTTAACCATGTAAGTTTTGCCGTTTTAAATAATTGCAAAAAGTCATACCCCTAATGTGAAAATATATATTGTATAATACAGGGTTTATCACCTCTCTCGTGGGTATAATACATACAACATAAAAATCCTGCTTCGAATTTTAATTTTTTTCTTCTTCTTTTTTTTGAAAGTTATACATTCCTTGTATTCATGTATTCAGGCAAGATTCAGAAAACTTTACAAAACAATTTTAATAGGGAAAAAAATATTTAATGGGAACTTGCTCACAGTTAAATAAAAGTAATTTAATGCTTTTTTTTGTATGTGTGTACGCTTCCATAAATTATAGAATTTAAAATAAGAAAGAAAATAATTTTACTCATACAAGCAGATTTGATTCCTTTTGAAATGTATTTAAAATTAGAAAGAAAGTTCTTAAACATGAATATTTCACGATTTGGAATTCGTGCTCATTCAGTTTGTTTTGCCTCCTCTGTCGATTGTTCATTTTAGTTTTTTTTTTTTTTTACCAATTCCAAGAAAATTATCTGGGGAATAATAAACAATAACTTTATTAACCTCAAGAACATGGACAAAAATTTTTTTTTATTTCTCTAAATTTTAAAATTCTTGGGAAAGCGGAAGTTTTAAATATTTCGAATTTTATGAAACATTATGAAAGAAAGTTAATAACAAAAATTGTAGATGCAATTTTCATTTAAGTGTAATAAGATTTTCCAAATAGAAGAACAGAGAAAAGACAACTTTGTAAAATCTTTCTTTAACTTTTTATCTTATAAAATAATTTAAAAAGTGTTTTCCGTAAATTTGTTATATTTCATAAATGTTCAAAACATTCAAGGGGATTTTCATAGCACATTCTAAAATGCAGCTAGAAACAGTGTAGATCGATACATGTACAAATGATACTCTCGTATAAAATGTATTTTTAATTCCACGTTTCCGTAATTTTTCAGTTTTGCAAAAAAAAATAAAAACAACCATAAACAAACAAAGTGCGTGTTTGAAATACACAAGGACTTGAAGTTAATATTTTCAACGGGGGGATGGTTTCCACCTAAAATATTTATTTATTTATTTATGTATGGATGATGTGCTAAAGTCATCGGCAAAGGAAAAGTATATAATATATGTAAAATAATTTAAAATGACATGTTGTTGACACCATGAAGTGCGAATACAAAACTCGGTGGGACGGGCAACACTAAATTCACCACAACTAATAACGAAAATGTCACGTAAATAAAGTCAACAATAAAGTTAAATACAAAATAGAAAATCTCCATGTTAAATTGTCTTTTTTTTTTTTTTTTTTTTTTTTGCAAAAACAAAATTCACATAAATGCTAAAAGTTAAAATGAGTTCTTTTCATTTAAAACGTGATCAGGAATGAATGATATATTTATTTGGCTCACCTGCAAATTGGGAGGACAGTGGTCTAACAACTCCAACATGTGTTTGATATTTTGGGCATCTTGTATAACAAAGTTCAATTCCATATCAAATTCACCACCAACGAGCTGAAAAAAAAATAAAGATATCAATTATTATAAATTCTAATCTATCGATTTTTGAACACAATACTTTAATTGTTGTAGATGTGATTGTAAAAAAGGGCAAGTTGTTTAAGCGTTTTTCTTGCAAATAAAAAATATTTGTTTTCCTTTTTGGAATGCATAAAAATCGTTTTTTATATTTATAGTCACCAAATAAGCCGGAAAAACGTGACCCCTTGTTTCTTAGGATTTTCATACATTCATTTATTAAACTTTATTTCGTAACAAAATCGCGTAGTAAAATGTGATCTACTTAGCGTTAATTGAAGTTTTATATAGCAAACGTTATCCAAAGTTAAACAAATGTGCGATTAAAATAGTGTTGAGTGTGGGGCGCAAAATAATGGTTAAATGTGGCCATATCATAAGTTTTTAAATAAAGATTTTTTTTCATATTTAGTTTTGTCATTTCGTTTGCACCATATCCAAATAATCATCGGAAACCCTATACATTTACAACGTATACTCCGGATTCTTGTAAAATTCTACGACGGTCTAGCGATAGAACGGTTCTGTATTAAATTTTAGCAGGTTTGAAAAACAAATTGCCTTAGAAAAGTCAGGATATGGAAAATCTAAGCCAAGGCCACCGATGCTCTGAAGGTCTCAAATATAACTCATTCTTGGAAAAAGGATTTAACACTAAACTTGTAACGTGACAGCAAGGTAGTGACCGGTTCTACTGCCAACAGTTTATATGAAGCGGGCTGGTCACATAAACATGAGGAGTTCCTAGGAGGGGGTTAAATTATACCTTTTTAAAATTTTGTAACAGGTCACTGAAATAACCCAAAAAGACGTATTTAATTTCGGTTAACATAGTGCCTGTTGCAGATATTGTCCCGAGCGAATCATGTTAATATGATACATCCCCGTCATATACAGTAATATAACCGGATAGAATCAGCCACTACTAGCAAAACATCAAATCACATGACTAGTTTTGATACAACTGCCTTTCCTCTGCTGTAACTACACTTAAGAGACAATATCACCAGTTACGTGATATGTCTTGTTTTCACATATCACAAATCGTTCCTTTTTATTATGGTATTGTGTTCACTGGTCATGGGATAAGTGCTTTAAAAGCAATTGACACAAATTTCCCGCAGGGATTATTACTCTAAAACTCTTTCAAGCTGATTAATATTGTTTGTGTTTTATAATATTCCGTCTTTCGATTTTGATTAATATAGAATCGGTACGGCCTAGTAAAGCCTACTTACTGGTTTTTTTTTTATCATTTTTGCTTGCATTATTTAAAATTTGCATATAAAAACTTGCCCGGATTATTGCAGAAATTTCACAAGCAGACCATTAAGATTTTTTAATATTTCTGACAACAATGCACCAAAAATTGTATATATGCAAATTCAAGCGTTTTAAAAACGTCAAGGCTTCTAATTCGCATACAATTCGCATCCGTTTCCGTTTATTTTATTAACATAAAATAGGCAGGACTATTTTGAAAATCTTAAAAATTGTTACCACAATATTGCAGCTCTAAATCAATGATTTTGAAATGGTGGTTTATATGCAGTACCAAAGTCAAAGAATGTGACGTTTAAAAAACTCGATTTATGTCGCGTGTATGATAAACTTGATCCGAAGGTGCCTAATGGTACTTTTTAATTTTTGTTGATTGAAAATACCAAACGTCTGTGTTCAATTCAACTTGGCAAACTATTGTGTATCAACTTCTTTGATATGTGCATATCTCTATTTTGAGACATATGAGCTGTTATATTTGAAAGTGGAATAAGTCCATTTTTTCATGCATCGAGGTATTCAAGGGCTTGCGTTTGAGTTTATTCAAAAATATTGGCGAACGTTCATCTATTTAATTGATGTTTTATACAATTACCACCCTTTAAATTATATTATAAAAAATTAATCATTATAATGACCTAGAAAATATTAGATTTATTATAGCTCCAAATGGCCTTATACCACTTTCAAAAATAACATATTATAAAAAATAAGAAATAAGAGCATAATTAAGGCCATATTTTTATAGACATTAAGCTTTACCCAAATGGATTTTAAATGCCGAAAGTAATTAATATGAAGACATTTAACTACACGATCAACCAAGTTTATTAAGAGTTAATTTCAGTTATACAGTAGAATCCCGATAATTCGTAGTCGAAGCGACTGACTGATTTTTAAGAGTTAGAGGAGTTTTCGACATAAAGAGATTCGTATCATAATAAACTGATTGAACTCTCCTTATCTAAATCAGCGCGAACGACCTTTGTCCCGTACACATAAGCTTTACGCTATAATATGGGCTTGAGTTGTAGCATTCTGAATGTGCTTCATGCAGCTAGATTATGTTTCTCTCGCACGTCTAGATGCTACAGTTTCTTCCCATGCACACATATGAACTTGCTGTCATGAAAAGTTATGTCTGCTTAAGCACATCGTACACTGAAGTCATAAAAATCAAATAATAATTTCAATAAGAAAGTTGTGTTATTTATTATTATTTGGAGTGGACTTATTCCACTTTCAAAGAGTTTGTTTATTTAATGGCCAAATCCCACTCCATTGAATAGATGATAATAAATATGGATAGAAGGTTTATTTACCTAATTAAAGTAAACGTTAAAAATTTTTTTTTAAGAATATGAGTCAAAATGATTTTTATAAACCTTTTTGAACGAAATTTGATGAATGTAGTTTTATTCAAGGCTGTGAAGTCGCCAAAAAATAGTTCTATCTCCGACTCTAACCTCTGAAATTTTTAAAGTTCGACGCCGACCACAATTTCGACTCCGACTCCGACTCCTACTCTAACCCCACGTTGCCACATGCAAGTGCAAGTGAAAAAAAAACTCAATACATTCACACTTTTTTACTAACACCATCACATTTTTGGTACTTGCAGCTCAACTTGCAAGGGAATTTGCTTGCAAGGAAATTTTTGACACTTGTAGATTTAAAAGTAAAATGAGAAATGAAGAAACAGTGTTACCGTAGCTGATTTTTATCTGATTTTCTGTGTATTTATAAAATATAAAAAACAACAAAAAAAATATTACTATACGTTCCTATGTATAAGTAAAGTGACAACAGGAAAAACAGTGTTGCCAAATACTGAGTTTTTTTGTTAACATACTATTTGATGCAGTAGTGATTAATAATAGCTAATATTAGCTAATAATATATCTAATTTTTTTTAATAAAAATATATATACAGGCAGTCAAAAAAGTTAAGGCACAACATGTCTCAAAAGATATCTGTCAATACCTTTACATCCGCTTAGCTTAAATAAATTTGTTTGATATCTTTCTATAAATTGATAATTTTACTATTAATTCAGCGCACAAATTTTGTCATATTGTATCATTTGTATCACACAACGCTTTGAAAACTAAAGGACAAAAAAATCGACATAAAAAAAGTTTATGCACAATATGTGCTTACACTTTTTTATGTGGATTTTGCTTTTATAACGGTAATTTTTCAGTTTGTTGTGTGTTAATTCGTTTTTCCGTACAAGTTAATTGCACAGTAGCCGAGTTTAAAATGAAAAAATTATTCTCGATATTGTATGTTTGGCGAAAACAGCAAAATGAGCAATCGGTCAGAAATTTCCATAGACGTCCACAAAATTATTGTAAATCGTCACGCGTAAGGATAATCATATCGGAAAATGGGTGTAATTGTACAAAGGCCACATACTAGTGTCAGAAACATTGTAAAATATCTGAGCGGATGTAAAGGTAATGAACCAATCTCTTTTGAAAGTCATGTTGTGCCTAAACTTTATTGATTGACTGTATGTAAATGAATAATTTTGAAAAATATCAAAGAGGATAATTTTGAAGGGAAGTTTTTACATTAATTTCACCTTTAAAAAAAAATATATTACCAAATAATGTGTATTAAGTGACTACTTGGCAACACTTCGTTAACAATTGAGAAATTGAAGTTTCGCTAGAAGTTAAGTTGTTGACGACATTTTAAAAATGAGCTTGCACTGAGCTCGAAAACTTTTTGTTTTTGACATTTTGCCTGATTTTCGTTAGTAATATGTATACACTAATTGCAAGTAATTACTTGCTTGTGGCAACGTAGGGTAACATTGATGCTGAATGTATATGAGACTGGTCCTTTTTCACTTTAAACTCTTTTTTTAATAAAGTACTTTTAAATGTTTATATATATCAAAAAAAAGTATTCTAAAAAAATTTCGAATCGATATTTTAAATATTTAAATTTTGAGTCGAATTCACGAGTATTTTGTGGGTTCTTCGACTCCGACTCCGGCACAAAAGCATCAACTCCTACTCTTCAACTCCGACTCCACAGCCCTGGTTTTATTGAACAGAGACCAATATTTTAAAGAGATTTAACCGGGTTAAATCCTACTTTACGGAATCATTTTAATAGGATCTAGGTGTAATTATAGATTACATTTCACCAGTTATAAATGGAATAGGTCTTAATTCGAAGAAAAGCGTGTTTGCCAACAAAAATTTTATTATCAAAAAAAATTTTAACTTATTACCAAATTATTCGAAAGGAATTATCTATTTTGCAAAAAAAAAAACTTCGCACCAATTTCATTTTGTGTTCTATTTTTATTTAACGTCATATACAATAGTTATAAAATTACGAAACAAAAGCAACGATACAACAATTACACAGGCCTGCAAAATTTGGAAAAAGGCAAAACCTTTTCTAAGGGCTTGAGTGGCGCTGAGTTGGAATCTGGTTTTCGCCATATTCGGGACGTTATAAGTAGGCAAATTCATCTTTATTTAAAAAAAACTGATATGTCAGCTGCTTTAAAAATAAATTTTTAACCTTTTTCATTTTTGTTCCTTCTCTCAGATAACTTAACCTGAAGTTGGACAATTCTGGATTTTTTCTATTTTTTCACAGCCCGACCTACGATGTCGATCGACAACTTTATCAAACGAGAACAAGTCACTTATTATCGACTTGTCGGTCGACAGGTTTTACGTTTCTAACGTAATCCATTTATTTATTGTCAAATGACTCTATTGCCACATCAACAATTCCACAAAAAAAAACGATAGTTTGAAAATAAAGATTGGCAAAACATATAAAACAAGCCATACAAATACAACTCTGTGCTACAAACAAAGCAATTAACAAAACAAAGCAGTAACCCAAAAATTAAACATATAATTTTTTGGAATTTTTGTTATAAAACCAGTGTATATACAGTGCCACTTCGATAATTTTATTAGTGGTGCTGTTTTGCAAATATATAATTATGAAAAAATATTTAGAGTTTTTAAGGTTATCTTCGTGAAATCGGTGGTCTGAGAACCATACATATCGCACTACTTCCTCTAAAAAGGGGCAACTCAAAATTTTAAAATTTTCACTTTTTGCAAGAAATCAATGTACAGTGGCCATATCTACCCACTGTAAAAATCTTACATTATTTTCTCTAGTATTTTGTCAAAATAAAATTCAATTGTATCCCCCTTTGTGATATAAGAGTACACATAAAAAGGAAACAGTTCTTTTGTCTCTACTGAAAATTTGTAAATTTTGAGTTGACGCGGTCTATTCGACTGTATTTGATATTTGCAACAAAATTTAAAGTTATAGCCCTCTACTGTATATTGGCCAAAGGAAGAACTGTTAGACGGATGGATTTTGTTAAATGGAGTCTGTTATCGAGTGTTACAGCTGCCGGTCACATACTTTTTTTTCTGTGTTATTCTTTATTCCGCGCTAGATGATTAGCCATTTGATCCACTGTGCTACGGTGTTAAGGGTATAAAATTGCATCAACCTTTAATATGAATTTTATTGACAATTACTGATCTCTTTAAAACTAAGTCAATTATTTTATATCAGTTTTTTTTATTAAGATTAATGCAATAAAATTTAAATTGCAAATACAAAAGTTTTGTTAAAAATGTGTTTCAATATGTTGCAATCAATATTTTTATGATAAACTATTGAATATTTAGTAGATCCACAGGAGACATGAGTTGTTTTTTCCAAATATTAAATTGCATTTTAATCAACATAATAAAATCTAATTACCTATAAATTAAATAACTATTTATTATTAAAAATGTCTCATTTAGTTTCTGTGTATATTCATATGCATATGCGCGTTTATCACATGTGTGTAACGCTCATTATTAATAAAACATTGCAATTTGAATAAAAAATAATATTTTTTTTTTTTTTTGCCTTTGCAATGTACTCTTAAGGAGAGGCAAACCTACAAATGAGAATTTTTTATTTTTCATCTAGATATATAAACGATTTAGAGTGTCGTAGCAGCAGAAAGTTTTTTCTTACAATTTTTTAAAGAACAAAGACAAACACAAAAACAAAAGATAAAAAAAAATCTCAAGAAATTAATGGAAAAACTAATTCAAACTCCATGAGACATCCTTATCATTTCAATTCACAAATACATGCGAAAAGCCCAGGAGAATAAAAATGCGGGTGGTCGATCGGTGGAAATACACGTACGACGTATTTGTGCTAAGTATGTCGTCATTTTCAAATGCACACACCCACACCCACACCCACAAAGTTGTACACAGTAGTGGTACTTATCATTAGGATGTGTTATTATTTTTTTTTTCTTTTTCATGTCTTCTGTGCTGTTGTGTCTGGCTGCCAATAATCCGGGCGCCACTTTCAGAGTCTTCATATTTTAAAAAAGAAAAGACGAAAGCAAAAAGAAGAAATTCAAAAAAAAAGCATGGCAATTTATTTATTTCGCAAACCTTGAAGGAAATGAAAGGAATAGAAAAGATTCTTTAGGTAATGATAAGTAAAATTTAGTTTCAACTCCCTGCAGAAACAATTACATTTATCTTTTGAGATAGCAGTAGAAAGGATGTATTATGTGTTGAAAGCAAAAGCAAATCTCTTTGCTTCAAGTCGATTTAATTTAAAGTTTAAATCCTTAAGCCGTAGCTAAAATAGTTTTTAAGCAGGTCCCTTTATAGTTAAGTTTTCATTGTGTCTTTTTGGCTATCCTTTTTTAGTTTGTACTGATTACACTGGTCTACAGCAAAATACATTACAACCATTTCATCAAAACTTGAGATAATATTTTTAACTGTTTTGGTGTTATTCAGAAATTAGTGGCGATCTGTTTTCTGTAAAATTACCATAACTCCTTTGTATCGGGCAAGACATTAAGCCAAGCCCATAAAAAAAAATTGTTTAATAAAAATAGTGTAAAGAAAAATAAAAACTTTATTGTTCTTTTTTTCTAGTTGCACGTACTTAAACAATATATATGAATAATTATATAGGAAATTATTAAGTAAACTTTAAATAAAATCCTAAAATAATTTTTATAAATTGAGTGTGAGAGCAACCGGTACACACAGGTAAAAATTCGAGTGAATAATACGGCCAGGTAATACACTCGCCCCTTCTTACGGAGCAAGAGCTAGAGATCGAAAGCTTTCTTGGGATCTGTTAATTTTGGATTTTTGGCTAGTCCAAAGTGTTGGCTGCACCCGATTTTCTCGAAGACTGTAACACTAGAAGGTGAAACAGAAATATCTACAAACCCTTAGGAGGTGGTAAAAGGTAGAGGTGCATTGTTAAAATGTTCACTATTGGAATGGAAAAAGCTTTAAATGCTTGTAAGCGTTGCCTGCGCATACAAGCGATAAATACTGTGTTCTCCTTAAAAAATTTGTCATCAATACTCTGCACATTTTATTTAATTCTCAGTGTGACCAGATCTTAAAAATTTTTAAAGCTAAATCTGGCATTAGACATGGCCAAGAAATGCTAAAAATGATTTAAAAAATTGCTAGAAATAATGCTAAATGTGTAATTTTATTCGAAACTAAATACATTTTAGTGGCATATTTATTAACGATGAAATAAATGGTTATATTTAAACAATTGGGTCGGTTTTGGTAAAACTTCAGATACATATAAATATCAAGCACAGGTAGTTGAGATTAAATGTTAAATTTGGGGGGGCCGCAAACCCCTGATACATGCAAAATTTAAACGATTTTTTTTCTATGCTATAAAAAGTTTATTAGATCAATTTATGTCTTTTTCATGAAAAGTTGAAGTTTTAAAACTATTATTTTTTCAGCAAGAAATTTTTAAAAACATTTACACTATAGAATTTTTATCTAAATACAAAGTGAAATCTCTTTGTACTTTAATATCGTAATATCAAAGGGCAAAACATTTGCTAACATACGAATTATTCCTTTTCGTGCGAAATTTCATGTTGGGTACAACTGTTTTTATTTAAAATGTATTATCTATTATCTATATATATAAAAATGAATTATGTATGTTTGTTTGTTTGTCGCTTTATAGACTCCGAAACTACTGAACCGATTTTCCTGAAATTTTTACAGTAACATCACGTGAGCCCTAAAAATAAAATAGGCTACTTATTTTTTCGATAGGGGCAGGGGAATTGGTACCCCCCATAGGATGCCAATATTAATTATCGAACCGATTTTCCTGAAATTTTTACAGTAACATCACGTGAGCCCTAAAAATAAAATAGGCTACTTATTTTTTCGATAGGGGCAGGGGAATTGGTACCCCCCATAGGATGCCAATATTAATTATTGAACCGATTTTCCTGAAATTTTTACAGTAACATCACGTGAGCCCTAAAAATAAAATAGGCTACTTATTTTTTCGATAGGGGCAGGGGAATTGGTACCCCCCATAGGATGCCAATATTAATTATCGCATATCTTAAGAGCCGCTGCACGCATTTTGCTGAACTTTTTGTAGTAGGATCTTCTGAGCCCCGGAATTGAAATAAAATAAGAGCCGCTGCACGCATTTTGCTGAACTTTTTGTAGTAGGATCTTCTGAGCCCCGGAATTGAAATAAAATAGCAGCGGGGGTATAGGAATACCCCATAGGACGCCAATGTTTAACATCGCATATCTTAAGAACTGTAATAGTGAGAATGTTCAAACTTTCTAAAAGTCACTCTTATGGTATACTACACTTTTGAAAATAAAAATAAAGCGCGTAGGCGCAGGGGGGGAAATACCTCCCATAGGATGCATACATTAAATATCGCTCAACTGAAGAACTATTAAAGGGAGAGTCTTCAAACGTGGTTAAAGCTACTATTATAGTAAACTATAAATTTCAATATAAAAATGTGCGGGGTCAGTGTAGCGAAGCGCACCGGGTTAAGCTAGTAGTTTATAAAAAAAAATAAGTAAAATCAATAAAACTTTTTGTCAAAATTTTTAAAAAAAAAATGCTTAGAAAAAGCTAAAAATATTTTATAAAAATGCTAGATAAAATGCCAAGTGCGAAATGAAAATGTTTCAGCTAAATAAAAAATTTTAATGCTCAATTTAGCTGCAAAAATCCCAAAATGGCCACACTGTTAATGCTTATAAAAATCCAATTTCTCTCGGCCTATTCAAATTTGCAAGATTTAATTTCTCTTTAATTTTAAAGCTTAAAATTAAATAAAACTTTTGTTAAATAAAATTTTCCTTTAAACACAAAACACAAACATCGGTAACTATTGTTTTTGACATTGATAACACACTCAAATCAATTATCGAATTTTGCCAACAAACAAAAAAATTTACTCTCAAATGGATGTGTGCGTGCTTTCAGATGTATACAAATATTGATATGTGCGTATGCATTTGAATGTAAAAGAATCTACAGACGACACATTATTATCTATTTAAATGTCACTTCAAATATATTGCTGTCATGATGCTTTATATAGATAGATTTTACTTACAAATATTTGTTTTTTAAGAATAATAATATTTTTTCTTTGTTTCGGAGCTTTTTAAATATTGAAAATTTTGGAATGGTGTGATTCTATTTCAAGAGTAAAATACTTGACAATGTCAACTGTGGCATAAAACGAATGAGTTTTCATTTTTTTACATGCTCGTTGCTTTGAAGATTGAAAATTTCATCATTAAATTTATTTTTAAACTTTTCAAAAAAAAAAAAACAACCACCACCTTTTTACCGACTCTGAAAAACTCAACGAAAGTCTGTTTTTAAATATAAATAAACTTAAGTTTTTAAAGTTGTAAACATTAAAAAATAACTTATTAAAGAATTGTTGTTTTGGCAAATTTAAGATTTCTATAAATAATTTTTTTTATATAAATTAAAACAAATTCGTTTTTAAATTTATACAGAAATCAACATAAATTTGTGTTGAGACGGAAAACACTAATTCAAGAAGTTAATTTTAGTCCATTTCTTTTGTTCCACGTACATACGACTCTTTATGAAACTAGCAAAAAAGTTTAGACATCACATGACTTTAATTTCAAAAACAAATTATTATACAAATTTTACAGATGCTCTTTGTTGCCACCCACTGTATTCTCAAATGATTTCATGGAACAATTACCATAACAGTTGTAAAAGTGAAAGTAAAAAAATCGTCCTTTGTGTAAATTTTTATTTAAATTTTGAGACATGAAAAGAAAACAGCAACAACAACAACAGCTCCCGCTATAACATAATACTCTAAAATTGTTACGCAGTTGCCTCCCATCCAAAGACAAAATGAAATAAAGTTATGACTACATTTATGAAAAATCTAATTTTAATTTTACACTTCTTTTCATTAATTAAATTTTTTTAATTTGTTTTATAATTTCTGTTTTTCCTCTTCTTTTTCGCATAAATCCAGGAATAAATAAAAACCTTGACTTTTTATTAATTCATCCAAGTCTTAATATAATTTGTAATTCATATTAAAATGGTATTAAGACGTTCCAGGAAATCCGTTAATTATTCATTTAAAGTGTTATGAACTATAAAAGAAAACCCTTTAGGAAGTGGTATAATAAAGAACTTGGAAGAAAATGCGCAGATGCGTTTATTTGGAGGCGAGTTTTGAAAACAGTAGCATTAAAATATGTACTCAGTACTCACAACAATTTGGGAGGATCAAAAATTATTTTTAAACTAGTGCTTTTTACCAGAAGGTGCAAGATGGAGTGTTTTAGGGGACCAGTGCTAGATGGTGTCGAGTTAACTCTATCGGACAGTGTGAAGTATTTGGGTAATTTCCTCGACTGTAAATTATCTTGGAAGAGAAATACTCCGAAGAGGATGAGAAGGGGATTCAACGCCTACTACACATGCAGGAACTCCATCGGTATGAACTGGGGACTGAGACCGGATATGGTAAACTGGATTTACACATCGGTGGTTAGGCCAATTCTTACTTATGAATGTTCTGTTTGGTGGGATGCGTTGAACGTGGATAGCTGGAGGAGGATGCTCAGCAAGGCTCAAAGGAGTGCATCTCTTGGTATCACAGGTGCAAGGAGAAGCACTGCACAGGCAGCGTTGGATATCCTACTATTGAGCATTATGTGAATAGTGAGGCTGCTAGGAACTTATTTAGACTCTACGAGTCTTCATTGGTTGGACCTAGGCGGGATGATCACCCGAGAATTTTGTACGAAGTGGGTCTCCTTGATCACCATAGTATTCTCGAGGGAATTTCGAATCAAAGGACTATGACCCTAGACTTCGGTATACCACCACCAGTGGAGTTCCCGTATAGGGAAGTCTAGCGTGGATCCATTGGACTGTTTGAGGGGTGAGCAATATTTACGGATGGATCTTAGATGGAAACCGGCACTGGTGCCGGAGGTGATACTGAATCACATCGTGGGTGGATCTGAGGTGACAACTTACGTCGATAATCAGGCAGCGCTTAGGGCATTGCGATCGTGCCTGGTCGCTCAGTGGAGGGATGCTCTGAGGGAACTCATGGAGGTATTCACATTAAGGTTGTGTTGGGTACCCGGACACTGCAAGGTGGATGGCAATGAGGTGGAGCACGAAGGCGCGAGAGAGGGTTTAAGTCTGGACTAAAGAAATGGCTGGGGGATAGATTTCACGACGAACTGGGGTGCATCGCTGGATGTAATCCAGTCGATTTACTGGGGTTTGTCAGGGAAATAAGACGGCTGTTTCTGTTGAGGGGACTGTAGAAGGAGTACCTTTCCTACGTAGTACCTACTAATATCTTTTACTCTATATATCTGTTTATTTCCTTCCTTCTTCAATTACCTATTTTCTCTACCTCCTTACTGAAGGGATTTACAATGGACCGCAATGGTATCCGAGTGGAGGTGTAACCTAACCTAACTTTATTTTGTTTTGCTGTTATTTTTTTCGGAAGATAGATTCCATCCTCTGTGGATAGCCAATTTTAGCCAAAGGTCGATGGGGTAAAGGAGGTTGAATACTCATAAGTAGGTGAAGGGTCAAACTGACTAGCAATGTCAACATAGGAAACTTATCAGAGAGGCGTCAATGGAGAAGGACAAATAGAGCAGTTGCACACTTTTTCTTTTTCGGGAGAAAGTGAGAAATTTCATGCGAAATTTTTCTTTATAACAGAAAAATGGGGAAAGAGAAATATTTCCGCGGAATTTTTATTAATGATTGCGCTGATTATAGTTTTTGCGGTCATGCTTAACCATAATTTTCTTTTCTCTGCGGGTATGCAAGAAAATGGGGAATTTTACAAAATCGATAAATTTTTTATGAACTCAGATAGAGAATAGATTAAATATTTAAATTGAATTTAACATGAAAATC
The DNA here is from genome assembly GCA_943735925.1 of Pollenia amentaria. Classification (NCBI taxonomy): domain Eukaryota; kingdom Metazoa; phylum Arthropoda; class Insecta; order Diptera; family Polleniidae; genus Pollenia; species Pollenia amentaria. The sequence continues at coordinate 234,389,774 of OX031008.1, forward strand.
TTTAGAAAAAAAACAAACTTAAACAATTTAAGCAGTTGCCAGCCAACGAAATAGTCATATTAAAGTTTGATTAATGTTGTTAAATTAATCTGAAATATTCTCTTTCTCGCATTAAAATATTTTCTACCCTCTTGACTGCAAACTAAATAAAATTTGACACTAAAAGGTTAATAAAAGTACATGGTAGTATGTAAATACGTATTAAATAAAGATTATATTTCTGAAACACAACCCATGATTTCATTTTTGTCTTGGTTTAAAAGTATCTTTATTCATTAAATCTGCCTGTTTGTCTGCCTGTCTGTCTATCCTTAAGAAAAATAAACATTAATCAAAAGTAACCTTGTTTTCTTTGTCAAGAATAAATAAATCTTTATATACAAAAGAAGGGCACATCGATAAATTGCGACACCAAAAAAATGTTTCAAATGAAGAAATATACAAACTTAGATAAACAATGATCGGCATTAAAATAATACGTACAGTGAAACTCGGTTATATCGATCACTGAATACAGCGATAACAAACAATTGCCGCCGGTCTCATTGATTTTGACGATAGCGATAAATAATTACGTTTATAACGAGTTTTAGTGTCTTAAGCCTAGTACTCTGTTCCAGTTTGTGAAAAATGTTCAGCAACATCTATTATTTCATGCGAAAAATTTGACACGTATCAATGTTACCAATGTCGAGAGTTTGCACAATTTGACGTTTTTAATCTTTGAAAGTATGCGACATTGTTTTGCATATGTAAGCAAAACCCACATGTATTTTACTGAAAAGTATTTTTAAAATAACAAATAAAATAAAAATTAATGCAAAAATGGATGAAAAACTGTTACCGGTTGTGTTATTAATGTTTTTCAGTTCTCATTTTTATATTAAGTTTAAACTTTTTCTCATTTGCTTAAAATTCCACGTGAAATAAGTGCAGCTTATATTATTTCGCAGTTTTAAAAAAATGTTGGCAGAAACATTTCGCAACTTTTTCACAAATTAAACAGAGTGCAACTCTATCAACATAATTTCATAGAAATTCCGCAAGTTTTTTTCATATGAGTTTGGACAGCATTTCACGTGAATTGTTAAACAGAGTACCAGGCTTTAGCAGAAACTAAATAAAATTAGTACCTTAATTGTACGTGGCTAAAAAATTAAATTTCACAACCAGTACTTTATTTTCCAAAAATTGTCTAATGTTTATGACACAATTTATTAAAATTGTTAAACAACTAAATTGATTTTGGGCTGTACTCTTTCTAATCTACAAAGCTGAAAGTGAAAATTCACCGCATTTGTTCAAATTGTAAATGTAAAAGAGCAAAATAAAAATAAATGTCTGGGTTTTGTACATTTTTCTTTGTATTTTATCCAAAATAACTGAAAATTTTAATGGGTCTATAAGGGGTTATCCATTTTCCTGTTTCCAAAGTTTAGATTAAGGATGCTTGCCCCTTGCGATTACATACGAAAAGCAATGTCATTTAAATGACTGCCTCTAGATTAGTTGCAGCAGTTGAGCGTTTTGAGGTAGTTTTCGACCATTTTTTCATACATTTCGTGCGGTATCTCGGCGATAACTAAACAAAAGTTGGTTTTCAAACTAAAGAAAAGTTTTTGCTGGGATACTTCCCTTTTACTCTTTTTTTCTTCTTTTTTGTTTACTCGTATGTCATTACCGTACACTCTGCTCGGTTAGTTAGTTCGCTAAAGCCACTAGCAAAATTTCTTTGTTATTTCTCCTTTAAAGAATGAAAGGCATGTGGTGCCAAATACTTAAACATCCATACCAACAGATACGTTTTCTCAACTTGTGCCACATGCAATGTGTTGTGCTTAGGAAAGCTGAATTATTGTAAATGGGTTTCTGTTCAGACGTTCTTCTGTTTCTTCCCTGTTTGGCAACAGATGTTAGGAAAGGAACACAAAATGTATCTACACCAAAATAGCTGCCTCCCTACACGAAGAATACAACGCAATCATATAAAATTCTCCATCACAATTAAATGACTACATCTAATAAATACAGATATGGGAAACTATTGGTTTGCACATGCAGCAGTGCATGTGCGCTTTTATAAGGAATATATTTATGAAAAGTTATTATAAATAAGAACAAATTTATGGCCATAATATGCACACAATTATAATTATATTATAAAAAAAAAGAAAAAAAATATTAACAATTTGCAGTAAATTTAAAAAAACTTTTCGCAAACACTCACACTATTATACTTCTTAATAATCAATGACATTTAAAATTCCTTAGTCTGGACAAATGTTCACTGTCGATAGGGGTTTTGTGCATTTTATTTTATGTGTAAAATGAAGAGGACAAAATGGCTAAAAAAAATCAAATCAATACTTCCGAGATTTAGGCCCTAATTGTGTAAAACGCATCGCAGCGCCAAAAATTATTTGGAGAGCAAAATTTTAAAACGCAGTATGAATTTCTGTAAAAAAGCAACAACAAAATTATGAATTATTTTTGACTTTGTTTTTGCTTTCAATATTATTTTGGCGTTGCGTTGCGTTTTATACAATTAGGGCCTTTTTCTTTTAATTATGATGTTAAGGAGGGAGCCCTTGTGGACAACTCCGGATCTCCACAAAACTTTCGTTCGCCACTAGGTTTCTTTAAAAAATTATTTATTTCTTTATTTTTGCATCACGATCCCAACATTAATAAGTAATTTATGGCCATAAAATCAATTTCCGGGTGTCTAACTTGCTTAAGATTTATGGTCAAATATACCCCTACTTTGGAAAAATTTAGTTTTTTTTTTCTTTTATTTTTATTAATTTAAAATTACAATTTTACAATTATGGTGAGGTCTCAGCGCCCCTAGGGCTTTGTTGAGACGTCGCACAGTGGCGCCCGTAGAGCAAGCGAGGTTGCAAAAATCAAAATTTTCATGAGTGCCGACGAAGTTTTGAATAAACCCATGTTATAGGAAACTTTTCAACGATTTCAAATATGCCACTCTTAATAATATCACATTTTTAGTTTAGAAGATATAACCGTTCAAAGTTGACCGACTTTCGGTTTCCAAAAAAACACACAATTTTTAGTCAATTTGTTGCGATTTCAGGTGTAATATCACGAAAAATAGGTAACGAATCGCCTTATTTTTTGTTTGTATTGATTGATGTATTTATTAAATGTATAATGATAAAAAAAAATTAACTGTTTGCTTTGTGTTTCTCCTGGTAAATCACTATTTAAAAACTATCCGTTTTTTCACTATTTTTCAACTTTGACGGAAAATAAAAAAAAACTATATTTTTCTATATTTGCCATACTTGCAAAACCTGTTCTTTGATTATTTCTTTACATAATTCAAAAGGTTTTATCTGCCCGTACGTGCCCGTTTGGCTTCTAGAGGTAAAAAAGTTTAAAAAGACATGGTTGCAGAAATTGTATGGCGTCCATCCCTTATATGTTTTGACTGACAGTAGTTTGATCTAATAGTTTGAAAAAAACTACTCATTGAAATTAGCAGGTATGTACCTCACATAAACAATACTTTGGCGTACAAATGGTCAGGAACAATATTGACTTATGGTCCCTACAGGTAGGCACAAATCTTATTTGGACACGTGCATAATATCAAAATTGCATTATTCAGCCTAAATCCATATGTATGCAGGGAAGAGGTAAATTTTTAGGCATGGTAGCAAAAGCCTATATATTGCAAAATAAGCATAATGCCTGGATTAGTCTACGCCTGAAAGTTGGCGCAACAATTACTGAAACCATTAAACAATTTAAGTACTGAAAACATGGCGTTGAACAATTTAAAATTATTTGAACTGTTTGGAAAGTCAACCACACCAAAGTTTTTCACGGAAGTGAAAATTCTTCCTGAGAAGTTGACATTGATCAGCAAATGGGGCTGCGATGGATCATCCGGACAAAGCGTTTATAAGCAAAGGATATCTTCCGATGACGCTACAATATCGGATGGAAATATGTTTATGGCATCTGTTGTTCCTTTGCGGCTAAAATCGGATGATTCCCTACACTGGAAAAATCCACGACCGTCATCAGTGCATTATTGCCGACCAATAATGTTTTAGTTTGCAAGGGAATCGACAGAACTCATAAGGACTACGGTGAAGGACATTGAAGAACAAATAAGCAAGATTAAGCCTACAAAGCTGCAAATTGGAGAAGGAAAATATATTGAATGCAATTACGAGTTCCACCTGACCATGGTTGACGGAAAAGTCGTAAACGAACTGACAGGAACAACCTCAACAATGTCATGCCCGATTTGCAAAAAGAGTCAGAAGAACTTTTTTCAATTCAATTCAATTTATTTCATATATAATATGTTACATCTCAATTTTATATAATTAGTTGTAAAGAGTTTAAGATTAGTATCTTTTTCTGCTTAATTATAACATATTTCAATTAGTTATCATATACATATATATAGACAGAATTATATTGGAGGTAAAAATTTAGCAAAAACCTATTTAAACCCCTTTTTTCGTTTTATTTTTATATTTTTTTTATCGATTTTATATTATTATTTGTCAGAAGAACTTTGGTAATTTAAACGATTCTACAAATGAGGAGAATTACGAATATGGAATGTCACCATTGCACGCAAGGATAAGGTGTATGGAATTCTTGCTAAAACTGGCATATACCCTACCACAAGAGGAAGAAAACTTCGATGAAAATACATCAATAAAGGATAAGGAAAAGATCAGAAAGAAGCAAATACAGGATGCTTTTTTTAAACAAGTTGGACTAAAAGTAGACTGTCCCAAGCACGGATACGGTAACTCAAACGATGGAAACACTTCTAGGAGATTTTTTGAAAATGATGAGGCAGTAACTAGAATCATTGGAATTGACAATCAAATCGTGAAAAGATTGGGAACGATCTTGGATGTTTTAAACTGCAAAGAAAATGTCAATTCTACAAAATATGGAGAATATGCGTCGAAAACTGCATCTCTTTTAGCAGAAATGTATCCACAGAAGAAGTTGACCCCGACCGTCCATAAAATATTGGCGCATGGCAAAGATATAATTGAGTACCAGTCTTTGCCAATTGGAGAGCTTTCTGAAGAAGCACAGGAGTCTCTTAACAAATTTTATAAAATATATATATTGCACAACACATTCAAAGCATCAAGGGTAAGGCAAAATAAGGACCTCTTCAACATGTTGGCAGCATCTTCCGATCCACTTATTTCTTCCCTGCGGCATGTGAAGTCACAAATAGAGTTACAAAATAATTATAGTTTAGAAATGGTTAGTCTTTTAGATATACCTTCTCTTACGAATTGTGATGAATATTTTACAGAAAATTTAAAAAATAAATTTAAAAAAAAAATAATTTTTTTTTTAATTTGTTGGGTAATAATTTAAAACATAGAACCCTTAAGAAAAAAAATAAAAACAATATAAAAATGTAAAAATAATTTTTTTTAGTTACCATAAAATTGATTTTTCTACTAATTTTAACTTTGATAACCCATAAGTAGACCCCTACAAAGCGTAGCACCCTTTCCAAACGCTCATTTCATAGGCTGAACAGTTATCTATCATATGCTGTTTAAACTGTTCAATTATCTTATTCTGTTCAAAAGATATGATTTTTGCAACGAAAAAACTCAAATGGCGCCACTGTGCGTCGTTGGCAAAAAAAAAATACAAATTGTTTATAATTTTTTAAATTATTACTAAAAAAGAAATTAAATAGTTAAATTAGACTACATTAAAAGCATTTCAATATTATTAAGATAAAAATCTTTAAACTTTTTTTTAATGTTATTGATGTACAATTTTTTAAAAATTGGTGCAAATTATTGTATTCCGAACCTGAGTATTCTATTCTTTGTTCAGTGATTTCTAGACGACATCTAGGAATCCTTAAATTCAAATTGTTTCTTGTATTAAAAAACATTTGATTGACAGAAAAACTGATCGTGTGATGTCCAATATTATATATGGTTTCATAAATATATATCAATAACTGCTGTTTATAAATACCATATACATATTGGTAAAACATTTTTTGCAATCTATATACATATATAAAATAGGATGTATAAATGTATATAAATGTATATATGTGTATGTAACGTATGGACTCCAAAACTGCTGGGCCGATTTTGAGGAAATTTTCAGAGAATCTTCAGAATATTCAGGCGGGTGACACTGTGAAGTCTGATTTCTGATTTTCGGTCTGGGGGCGGGGGGGAGCGTGGCAAAATCCATAACTTTAGAACGGCTTGACCGATTTGAACGATTTTTTTCTTTAAAATGATCGCCATGGTCCAACTTAGGTTTTTACGGAAAGAAAATTTTGCCCCGCCCACTTTTTTCGTAAGAAAAACTTTATGATAGGTATTTCATGGATTTTTATTTAAAGGCCGTACATTTCGTTTAAAGATCAATTTAAATCGTCTGGTAATACAACACTAATGTTTGCTTAGCAACGCGGACCGGGTCAGCTAGTATCCTTATAAAGCAGCAAAGTAGGTTATAACGGCGGCAAATTAAAAACAGCCTTTAGCGATTTGTTTTGCATAACCTGTAGGCTTTTTAGGTCAGTATTTCTTTTAAATCCATATACAAGCGTAAGATAATTAAGATGACTTTGTATAAGAGCTTGAAAAATCAAATATTTTGTTTTTTCATCAAGTTTATGTCGTAGTTTAAATAAAACGCCAAGTGCAGGAGATATTTTTGATCGAACATATTTAATGTGATTGTTTTGCAAGATAATTCCCAAATACTTTATAGAATCTTCTTCAGGTTATACAATTACGGTTGGAATAAAACATTTTTTGGCTGATATTAATTCAAATACTAACATAATAGAAAGTTAAAGAGCGAAAATGTACTATTTCGGAAGGACATTAGTATGGGGGCTACACAGCCAGTCGGTTGGGCATCGTTGGATAAAACTGTCGGCTCCAAGACCAATATTTCTATGTGTTAAGTTTAAAGTACACGAAATGTGAAAAGGCACATGCGTATGTGGTCCTGCCTTTGTCTTGACATCATTACAAAGTCACAATGGCCATTTTATGTTGTATGAGGTCGTCAGAGATACGTCAGAACCACATGCGAAAGTGCTTTTTCCCATTCCGTGCACTCTAGCCTTGACACATAGAAATATTGGTTTTAGAACCGAAACTTCATCAACACTTACGATTAATCTACCCGTCTCGCATATGGTGGTTACATCCATACGCTTTTCGTACACTTTTATTGTACCAATTCATTACATATATTTCATTTTTTTTTGTTTTTTTTTTTTTGTTTATTAATTTGCAATATCGGAAACATTAGCAGAACTATAATAAACAATAGTTAGTAATTATAAATATTAACAAATATACACAGTCACTTTTCAGAGCTCTCAAGTATTTTTTTTTTTTTTTTTCAGAGAGAGAGCGGGGAGATTTCTCCCAACGGAGACGGTACCGCGACCAAACCAGGTCTATTGTACCCAGCTCTCAAGTATAATATATGTACAATAATTTTATATTTTAAATAGATTTTTGTCAGTGACGTTTTTACTTCAAATGAAGAATATATATAATATTTTGTAATGAAAAATTTTTTTTTTTAAAAACTTTACTTTAATATTTTGATGTGTAAAAAGGTCAATAAAAGTAAAAACAAGTGAAAACAATAGACATTGCTTGTTCATTTAACCACCAAAATTTATTAGTACCTTGGCAAACATATTTATCGGTATTAGAAATACTTTTTTCATAACTTAAATAATTTAACATTTGCTCTTCTAAAATTGTGATAAAATATTGGAACTGCATTTTCATTTTGGATGAATTTAATTTTATCTAGATACAAAAATGCCTCTGGGGGAACAAGCCCGATTTTCAGAGTATTTATTATATATTCTTCATTTGCGTAGTATGAAGCCATAATGATGTAATTTTCAATACATAACATACATCTTAGTATATGATTTCTTATTAAATTTATTATAAAATTGTCAATTCGTATTATATTTGATGCATTGTACAAAATGTTGTTTGATACATATTTTTTATAATTACTTGTTTTTTATCTAAATAATGATGTACAAGGTCTTAAACATTTTCGCTCGAAGACTCTAATTTTTCCCATGTAAGAAGGTGATATGTTAAACCAAATCTGGCATCCATATGTGATTATTGGTCTAATAAACGCTTGATACATAGTGAGTTTAAATTTTGTGTTAATATATTTGGAATAGAACATTTGTTTGTACATAAAAAATGCTTTGGTTGCCTTTTTAAGCGTTTGGTTTACATGTGTGTTAAAGTATAAAAATGTTTTTAAATAAATACCTAAGTATCAACACTTACGAATAATCTACCCGTCTCGCATATGGTGGTTACATCCCTACGCTTTTCGTACACTTTTATTGTACCAATTCATTACATATATCGTATTTGATCAGCAAAAGGGTAGTAACTGAAAATTTTAACAGTTTTAGTAGAAGCAAAACAATTTTTATTTTAACAATAAAGGCATATGAAAACGAATTTTTTAATCATCCGTTTCATTACCAAAAAGTAGACAAAATAACACGACATTTAAAAAGTGGGTAAATTTAAATATTATATTTTTCTCAAAAAGTCAAAAATAAAAATTCTGAGTTAATACCCTCTTTATGATCAAGTGCGATATGCTTAAAAACAACAATTACTAATTATTATAACTTAATTTCAAATATTTCACCAGTGTAATTTGAGAAACACCCTAATTTTACATACTTATTAAATGTGTCCCACATTTTCCTAAATCTCGTATTAAAACAAAAGTACCAACGTAAGTATGTCAAATATGTTCATGTTTTATTTTAAACAATTGTCATTGTTAACAAATTAACGCACACACATACATTAGACTTATTTGGTATGTATAAAATTTAGCATATTCAAACACAATGAAACGTTTAACAAACAAACTTTCCGTAAAAACACGTATAAATGTACCAGTTACAGTGAAGTATCATTATTACCGCCATCTGAATCTTTGTGTGTGTTCATTTTTATAATTTATGAATAAACAACCAAAAAAAATGTGTGGGTGTGGGTGATTGAGTAAGCGTATTTTGTTCATTAGAGTTGTCCAAAAAACAAAAACACTTTTAACGGCCCATAAAATACGTTGAAACTAAAGGGTTTCTTTTCCCGGACTTTTGTATTTCGCGGGAAAGCGGGATTTATTTTTAATTTATTCGGAAATTCCTCCTTAATATAAATCAGTGCCAAATATAATTAAATTTAATTAATTTGAACAAAAAACAAATAACAATTCATTAGATCTATTAAATAATTAAGCAATAAAAAATTTCATTTCCTTATATGCAAAGCCAACCGTATTGACATAAATCCAAAATAGTTAAATTATTAAAACAAAATATTATAAAATAATTTTTGTAAAAAAGGATTTTAGCACAGAATTTACAGAATCGTTTGACAGCCTCTACTTCTAATTTTTATCAAGAAGAGTCCTGTCAATGCGAAAACACGTTCCCTTTCTACGAATGTTTGCTTTTATAATCAAAAGGACATACATATGGGCCCTAATTGTGTAAAACGCAACGCAACGCTAAAGATTCAACGCCGCCAGCTATGCAGCGTTTGAAATTTAAAAATTATATATGAATTTCTGTAGAAAGCAACAACAAAATTATGAAATATTTTTGACTTTTTTTTTTTTGGCTTTCCATATAATTTTTGGCGTTGCGCTGCGCTTTACACAATAATGGCCATAACCTCTGGACACTTTCAGAATTTGTAATGTTTAATTCCTTTTTTAAGGGAAATGAGTTTCTTTGTATTGAATCAGCGTTTATACTAATTGTTGTGTTGTAAATTTTCTTAGATGTTAATTTTTCCCTTTTTTCATCACTTCTTACAGAAATAGTATTTACTGGTTGTTCAGAATATAATCCAAAAAATCTTTTGTGGATACCATGAATGAAGCAAGTGGGAACAACTTTTTTCGTTTTATAAAAAAAAGTCTGCGTCTTTATAAAAATTGAAGATGGTGTAAATGTTTAATCCTCATCTTTTACTAGTTAGAAATTTCAGAGCATCAATCATAAAACATTGCCTTACTTTTCGGATTTAAATTTTATTTACAGGGTGTTTTTTTAGCTGCATGAAACCTTAAACAGAATTTAATTTTTTATTATAATCTGGTAGATAATTATATGGCATTTATTTTTTAAATATGATTTCCGGCATATGTCCGCCACGGCTACGAGTTGCGTGGTTCATTTGATCAGTTAAATTTTTGACAACTTTCTCCAAGACATCTGGCCGTATGGCGAAAATTGTGGCTTGAATATTAAGTTTCAATGCTTCATAGCCCCATTAAAAGTAATCCAAACAGAACAACTTCTGGAAACAAATTGCATTTGCGCGCTGTATTAAATTGCGCCGCCTTATTTGGACCAAATGTGGTGTATGTTTAGCTGATTAATTTTTAGAAACAAAAATTCAGTCAGCATACCTCAATAGTGCGAGCCCTTTACCGTAACGGCAGCTCCTTGTTTATGTCGAAAGAGTTATGCTAGGAACACAACCGGGACGAACGAGGAATTTCGCCCAACACGACGAATTTTTCCGTAAAAATTCGTTGAGTAAATTCGTCGTATGAAGCTTAATAACGACGAATAGCTGGCAGCTTTTATAATTGAGAAAGTTGATTACTGTTTGTGCAAAGAGAGAGAAATAGTGTGACCATATTCAAAAAAAATGCTTAAAAATAAAAACATAATCAAAAACACAACTAAAAACAATTTTTATAGTAAAATACTTTGTATACTTATTTTATGTGTTATACAATAAAAAAAAAACAATTATTAAAGTAAAAAGTAACTTTATTTACTGAACTACTTCTTAACTAAAACCAAACATGGTCACCTAGTACTGATTTGTTCATCGTTCGCCGGCGTATGAAATAGAATTAAATCTATTTAAAGTTCGCCGCGTCTGGCGAATTTTCGCCGGCGCCCTGATTGTGTGCATTTTCATATACACAAACGTCTTTTATTTTTGGCGACGAATATTCGCGGACAAAAATTTGTCGTTCGCCCCAGTTGTGTTCCTAGCATTAAGGGCCAATGATGCCGCCAGCGTGTAGGCCGCACCAAACAGTCACTTTTAATGGGTGTTATGGTGATTCGTTAACGGCTTGAGCATTATCTTCGCTCTAAATACTTATTGACGGAGCCATTTAACCAGAATTGGTCTCCATCACTTAACACAATTCTTTGTTTCAAATGAGCCCATTAAGCGAAAATGCGAGGCAACCGATAGTCCTTTGTACCAGCTCTATGAACTTCGCAAACTGATTTTTTTAAAGCAAATTTCCACCATTTGGAAGCGTTTTTCTAGCGTTAAACGATTCATGATGACTTACTAAATCTTACTGAACAGATATCTCAACACTGTTTGGAAGTTTTTAAGCTGCTAAAATAACACCCAGTAAATTTGCCATAACTAAATTAAAAGAAACCGGGAATTTCTCCATAAATTTCCAGGGTATTTTTTTCGAGTAATATACGAGAAATCTCGTATGAAAAACACTAGTTCAAATCGTAGCCGGATATCAATAGTTAATAATAGTTCAAAAAAGATCAGGAGAAATATTAAGGATTTAGTATAAGCAATTTGGTTTAAAAATATTAAAATCATATTTTTTTATATAAAACTTGACAGTTTAAACGTCATTAAATATAACAGAAACCACTTAATAATACTAGTTCTAATCTGCCTTGTATATGAGGGTGGAACGTCAGAATATTTTTGCAAATTTAAGTTTCAAATAGCACTAAAACGTTGCATTATATTCTGAGATACATGGAAAAAATATTGGGAAGTAGTTTTAGTCTTCTATGAGATCATGAGATCTAAATGAGATAAAATCGATCAATTTCTGAAACATCATAAAAATTACAGTACATTAAAAATTTTTTTTTAAATATCCACAATTTTTACACATAAAAGGTCAGATTTCTTAACTTAAGATGACCAATTTTTAAATCCTAAGGTGGTTTCGTATCTTATAATTCATTTACATACTTTCCTTATGCACGTTTTAGCGATATTCGCAAAAAATATCCTTTTTTGGATTTTTTTTGGGGTTTTTGTTTATTGGAGAAAATTTTGAGAACGGTTCATCTGAATAAATCTCTCTATTGTTTCAGCCAATATAACAATTGTGTTGATCGGATAACTTTTGTTGCTGCAATTTTTTTAAATTCTGCTTTGATATTGTATTAGTGTCCAGATTATGAAATTCTAGATTTGAGTTTTTGTATTTTAATCTTGTTTGTGTTCTTCTAATTTTTATATTTTTAATACAAATACAATTACACCTACAGCCAACTTTCGGTTAAAATGTATAAGAATTACAAAACAAAACGGCATTGCAGAGTGCATGAAACTGAGTACCCGTTCCGAATGTTCTTAGCCCTTTTACCAATAAACTCAAGAACTGCTGCGTTTTGTAAATTAATTATCATTTTAAGTTGATCCTTTAAGGTGGAAAATACACTGAGAATATTTTCGGTGCTGTATTTCAAACATCATTTTGCTACGATCACACGATGTATAAAATTTGTAAAATGATATAAGAATTATGAAAGTTATTAGTTATCAAGTGGAAAGAGTTGAATTATTCCTTATTCAGATAATTCAATTATGTATTGAACAAAATAGTGGCCAAATGACCGCCGCGACACGGCGGCACAACTCCATCCGATGGTCAAAATTTTCGATGACGCTGAGCCATATTGAGGTTCTATGCCGTTAATGTGCCGAATTATCTCATCCTTTAGCTCTTGAATTGTTGCTGGCTTATCGAAGTACACCTTTTCTTTCAAATAACCCCAAAGAAAGAAGTCCAACGGTGTCAAATCACATAATCTTGGCGACCGAGTGACATCTCCACGACGTGAGATAACACGGCCATTGAATTTGTCGCGCAAAAGAGCCATTGTTTCGTTAGCTGTGTGGCACCGTCCTGTTGATACCACATATCGTCCAAATCCATATCTTCCAATTTGGGTCATAAAAAGTTCGTTATCATCTCACAATAGCGAACACCATTCACAGTAACTGCCTGACCGGCCTCATTTTGGAAAAAAAAATACGGCCTGATGATGCCGCCAGCCCATAAACCGCACCAAACAGTCACTCTTTGTGGGTGCATTGGTTTTTCGACAATCACTCTTGGAATATCTATCATTCGTCCAAATGCGGCAATTCTGCTTATTGACGAATCCACTGAGGTGAAAATGCGCCTCATCACTGAAGATTATTTTCACGATATGCATTTTGATTTGAACGACCATTTTCAAAATAAGCCTGAATAACTTTAACGCGTTGCTCGATTGTGTATCTTTCCATAGTTCAAATTGAGTTAGTCGGATATTGAGAAATGTCAAATGAAATGCAGAAAAAACTTGACGTTTAGGTGTGGTTCACTTTCAAAATCGGCCCTTAAAATTTAACCACCCGGTATATAACAAATTTTTTTTTTGGATTAAAAACAAATTTTGTATGGAAAATAATGTAATAGCGTATAACTTTCTTATTTTTTTGTCAAATTTGTTTTAACGCGTAGGATTTACAGAAATTATTAGAAAGAAAAAATCCACATTAAAGAATTTTGCCTTTTGTCCCCACAATATATTTAGTTTTGAGCAAAATTCCTAACTTGCAGAAGGGTTTTTTGGACCACTCTAATGTACACATCCATATTAATAACAAAATACATCTTTGTAAATTTACACATACACACATCCACAAATGTATGTAAATGCATATGTTTCTGAACGGAGTCCTTTTAAGCCATTGTTTTGTTAGTTTTTTATGCCAACTGGGGTATTTATTAAGCAATTATGTCAGTTAAACGTTTTTTTTTTTTTTTTTTTTTTTTTTTTGTACTTAAAGCATGTAAATATGAATATGATTTTTTACGCAAACACACAGTTTCACATACAATGAAAATTAAAAAAGGATTCAATTTACAAAAAAAAATTAGAAAAAAGTTGGTGAGTACTTAACTGGTGCTTGTGGCAGGTCAACAAAATTTAATTATATTTTTTTTTGTTTGTTAAAAATGAACAGCAATTAGTTTTAATTGAGTGTTTAATTAATTGCCGCATAAATAATTTCAGGGAAATTCAACCTAAAGTGACAGATAATCGAGTGAATTGTGTTTTGTTAAGTCTCACATTCAGATCAGATCAGTAGCCACATCTACAAAAAAATTAAAGAAATAGAAAACAAAACGAAATATTAGTGAACCAAAAAAAAACTAATTACGTTTTAAATTTAATCAAATATGGGTTTGCACAAACCCATTATTTCTTTTCTTTGATAATTATTTTTGGTGCGAGTCGGGAGATTTTAATACAAAGTAAAACTTTACAAATTGCCAATTCATTAATTAACCGTCATCATGAACCCAATTCATTACTGTTAATTTTGCCAGCACTTTTTTCTTTCCCATTTATTCCATACACGCCCCCTCCACCATTAGCAGCCAATTTTGAATTTCTGTTTGTTTTTTTTTTTACTTTTTGTGGCAAACGTTAAGAACTTTAAGTGGTAAGAAAATATGTATCGAAAGAGAAAAAAACAGAAACTTTATTATTTGTTTATTACAAACTTTCGAAATAAAAAATAAACCTGAGAAACTTTTTATCTGAAGTGATTTATATTCAAGAAATGACATTGTCCTAAAGTATATGACAGGAGCAAAAAGAAATGAAACATGTAACCCAACACACGGCAGGGTAATAAAAGGAAGCCAACAATAATTACGTTCTAAGACTACCAAACTGTCAATGAAGCGCAATTAGTTAATTTGACTCTATGTGGGTTGCCATGGTTCGGAAACCTCAAACTATGTTTTCTTCACTTTCGTAGTCTGTTCAATCCAATTCAGAACCATTTGATTTAATTTCATTACGTTTTCTTCATTATCATGGTTTAGTGCTTGCTGTGTTTGTTCGTGTGAGAGGGAGTGTGAAAACGCATGTGTTTCAGTTTTGAATTGTATTTTTATCTACGCTGTCGTTTTATTGGTAGTTGTACGATGATGTTGCTACTGAATGAATGTTTGCATAGTTTTCTATTGTTCTTCTTTTATCATAATTCTAGATTTTAGCTGTCATGTTTGCTTTCTTTTTTTTGTGTTTGCGTGTGATTGTTTTTCTTTTTTTTTAGATTCATTGTGTAAGCTTTATGTTGCAGATAAACAATGTTGTTATGCATGACAGGAGATACGTGTGTATTTACAGGGAATTTCTTTTTATTTCTATTTCTAGGAATACAACTGTAGTATTATCTTCTTCTCTACGCCGCCTATTCTGTTAACTACTCGTTCGTACATACGCATACATTCATATGTGTGTGTGTGTAAACATATAGTCAGTAGTGTATCTTCCATACATGTATTTAGTGTTTGTATGTGCCTCGGCCGTGTATCTTCATTTTGATTACAGGAGACGAACCAGGAACACACAATTTGTACATAGAAATCCCATCTTGATAAATTGATGTGCAGCCCTACAATCAGTCTAGAATTCAAAGGAAAAAATTCTATCCAAATTTTTTTCTAATTTTAAAATGGTGAATATGTTTTTTATGTGTTTTCTCGTCTCTAAAATGGTTGGTTCTCCATTGTCTTTTATTCATTTACTGTTCAGATGCTATTTTGCTTAGACAAGCTGTTTGTTGAGACTCTTGTTGGAACTTCCTTTCTGTTTGCTTTTTTATGCTTTTGTTTCTTGGGCTTTTGAATGCAGTTGCAGGTTATCGTATGACACCATCATCTGCTTGACTGTATGGGTTAGTTACTCCATTACACATTTTGTTTGTTTACCTCAATTGAGTTTTACTTTGTTTTACTTTACTTAACAAATCAGCAGTGACTCACCAGTTTCTTCCTAGTTGCTCTTAAAACTGCTGTTAAAATGAAGCTTTTTTATAACACTTCGGGCTAAAGATAGATAAGTTTTAATGCAGTGTTTAAAACCAACGAATGGGGTTTTTTACAAAAATATATTTTAGCTACACTGAAAATAATTGATGCTTAATTAAAAGCACAATACTTCAGAATGTAAGACTACCTTTTATCATTTGGAAAAATTATTAGTTTGAGGGCTACGTATAAAAACATATATTTTTTCCACCATGAGAACGATACAATGATGGGTGACTGGGGGCCTAGCTCACGGCGGTCGTAGCACCGGGTGACAAACAAAGCGAAAACTAACCAATTCACACGCAGGTGGTAATAAGAGTGTATAATTCAGCAGAATAATAAATTCGATCCCTGTTTAGAAACTGGAGCTTTCCAGCAGCTTCTGCAGTTTCGAAGTAATCCACATTTGTTTAGTGATAACAGCACCTTAAAAGATCAGTGAACAGCCGATAAATGGGTCCAAGTCGCAATCTCTGGTCAGCCACGATCCCAAAAGATTTATCAATGTTGAGCTCTGCCGGATTCCAGGCATTGACTGCAGCTGATTTCCCCAGAGGATATAACACCAAAAGGTGAAATTCAGGATGTCTCCCAAAGGGATAGAAGATAGCAATGAAGCGAACTCGAAGCACAGAAAAAGGTAGAACTCGTATTAAAACGTTTGCATATAAATCTGTCCTCTTTTTTTTATATAAAAGTTATTTTTAACTGTAATTCAAATCAAAGCAGCAGGACCTTTAAGAGCATAACACGTATTTATGGCCAAGAAATTATTAAAGTTTTAATACATCTTGGGGCTATGAGAAATGCTGGCTCACTATAACACTATGAGTGCCAAAGCACAATGATTAATTTTATTAGTTTAACACATTGCGTTTTGTAATTGATCGGCCTCCAATGCAATATCGACGTAATTGCAATTTTCATAAATGAAGAGGCATTCCCGTTCAATATGCAAATAATAATAATATTAATTTAAAAAAAAAGAATAGCGAAAAAATTAGAAATTGATAACATAAATATCTAAAAAAAATAGTGTTGTATTTTCGAAAGAATAATAATTCAATCATGGGAATTGAGAATGTAATTTTATTGAAACAGTAATTATGCATTGATTACCCAGTATATTCCCACATTTGCAGAACAAGGAATGTATTGTTTCTTTTCATAACAATTATTCGTGTTTTTCGTAGTTTTTTCTTTTTTTTATTTTCTTAATAAAAATACGCTATGAATTATCCAAATAAAAAATGGAGGTTCCGACGAAGCAGGTTTGTATGGGAGAAAAGTAAAAGTTTCGCTTTACCGTATCGCTAACGCAAGATATGAATTTTATGTGGCGAGTTCCCACTTTGAAGCAATACATTTTTAACACAGAAAGCGCTTTATTCAGCGCATATAAAAATTGGTGAATGTAACAATCAGCTTTGCACAATGAATTTTTTGTTACCGTTACTCTTTTATAAACTCCCTAACGAACCTGCTTCGTAGATAGGGATTTTCCTGCTGGGAATTTTCATTTCTCTTGAAGTCAATTCCACAGCCTAATTTAAGGGCGTTATTGTATTTCTAGTAAGCAAGAAAATGTTGAACGTGATTCCTCAACCTTTAGGAAAATTGCAATTACGTCGTTATTGCATTGGAGGAGCGATATATACCCCCCCCCCCAAGTTTTTTAAAAATTTTCAATTGCTTTTAATTTGGAAAAGGGCACTGATTATAACGTTTTTACAACAATATAACGCAAGTGAAAATCTTGCACAGGGAGCCAAATTTGGCAAAGGGAAGCCGCATCGGTTTCTTTGATGCCGTTCATAAAGACCTCTCATAGACTGTGGGTTCCTAGCGTTACCAAAATATACGATAAAAAATCTATTTAAAACGGTTAGTTCGATGTGATGATACTGAGTGCTCCCCACCCTCTTGGCGAACGCTACGAGCCTCAATAGTCCGATTCCAGAGATGTTCCCCAGATCTTGGAAGTAATGACAGTTCGCTCTGGAGCTTACGAGTGCCGGACAGTGGCAGAGTATGTGCTCCACTGTCTCTTTTTCCCCTGGTACCCCACAGAATCTACAATTACCACTAGTCAGTTGCACCGCCCTTTTGGTGTATACTGCCGTCCAACACTGGCCCGTTTTAAAGCCTACCAGAAGCCTACAGTACCCTCTCAGTAGCGACTCAAGAATTATAGTCGATTTAGGGTCATAGGATCCCCAAATAACCCTGGAAATCCTGCATGTTTCGGTGTTTAACCCAAACCGCCTCAGATTTTCCTTGCATATTACAGTCCGTAACTCTTCCTCCCGGATGATCGAAGAGTATGTATAATTATCATATATCGCCTTGATCGCCGCCTGACTATCTATAAGGAAGTTTACATGTGAGTTCCTAGAATTAGAATTACGAGCCAAATAGCAGCCATTTTGTCCGTAAATATTTGCGCCGGGAATATACTGCAGCAATCGGGAAGCTTATAAGATTCCCGAATATCGAGTTCCTGACAGTAAACTGCAGCCACAACTCGCTCTTCCATTTTGGAACCATCAGTATGAAAACTGAAAGTCCTATGGTGAGATCGGAGCCAACCGCCAACCATCAATGGGTTGCAATAATACAAAATTAAAACTTTAAAAAAAAAACAATTTTTAATACTTGAACGACAAAAAAAAAGATTCCAAATAGTTTATAATTTTCAACAGCTTTAAATATATATATATATTATATTAATATATAAATACACACATTTAAGATGCAAAAGATTTTTGATGTGTATTTTTAGAAGCTGTTCATGGAGACAGTGAAATATTCGATTATTAATAAAAAATTTTATATAAAACTGACTTTGAGCTTGAAGACTAAATAAGAAGCAAAACATTTTAATTTTTAAGTTCTTTTTGTTTAACATTTTATTTAAATTTATTTACAATTTTTCGTCTCAATTTTAAAGAATTTTCAAAAATTCACAAGCTTTTGTGAGATATCGTTGGTTTATTATTTTTTTTTAAAGAACTAAAAAAAGATATTTAAGACCAAATACAAATTTTAAAGAAATTCTAATAGATAGAAAAAAAGTTGCGTTGTGTTAGTAATCGATGTTCTCTGTAGTGCGTAGGCCGATTCTCTTTTTAGAAATTGTCCATGAAAGATGACAGGGTGCCCCGGTAGGCTACTTGGTAGTGAGCTAGTCTATCAGCGCCGGGGATGCGGGTTCAATTCCCGCCAGAGACTCTGGTTTCTTTCCTGCAGACATGCGAAGAGCTTCGCGGGATAAGTTTAGAAAGAAAAAAAAAGAAACAAATACCATTTTATCTATTACTTTTGATCCTTAACTAACGACACGCCCAACCTTGAGCCCACTTTATTTAAAAACTTTATCTTCTGCAATATTTATTAGAAGAAGCTGGCATAATATTTTGCGAAAAGATTATCAAAAGGAATTTTAAAAATTAAAAATTACCGTGCCCACTTTAGACAATTGAATTATTATCCTACTAATATTATAAATGTGAAAGTTTGTATGTTAGTTAGTTTGTGGTTCAATCACGCGAAAACCGTCTAATGGATTTGGATCAATGTTGGTAGACGGATATCATATGGCCCAGATTCAAAAATAGGGTTCTTTTTAAGAGATAAATCGGAAAACAAACATACAGTGTTCTTTCTGTGGGACTATAAAGAGAAAAATATGGTACTCTTGGTGCTCTTTTGCCTTTTTTTGTTATGGAGATAGCATATGGCCCAGGTTAAAATATAGGTTAGTTTTTATGAACGGAACAAATTGGTACTTTTTCTCGTTTTGTTTAATTTGGTAGACAGATTGCATATGGGCCAGTAGCTGAAATCTTCATATTTAGAGAACACTTGCTTTTCATATGGGCAGTTGAATGTTGAAAACTCATTTGTAAGTGTTGGAGAAAAATAATAATTCCTACAATGTTGTTTATTAAAATAATTAAACATAAAATAAGTAAAGATGTAGAAAATTCATATAATTCTTGTAAATGTTTTATTGGATAAACCCTTTTTTAAATCTTGGTCTAATCTTCACGTGAATGAAGTCTCGGGTAAGTAAAAGTTTGTATGACTATTTTATAATATAGAAATAAATGCAGCCTAGTTCACTGTTTTGCGGAAATGATCTTGTAATACAAAAGAAACTTAAAGTTGTTTGGCATCTGCATCTCTGCACCGACATTTGCATTCGGTAAAGAAAAAAAAAGTCTTTTAATTTAAATTGTTAAGACAATATTTCAAATTTGTACTCATGTTTTTCTGGACTTCAGAATTCCATTTCTTTAAATATTAAATAATAATTTCTATAATGTTGTTTATTAAAATTTTTAAACATAAAATAAGTATAGATATAGATAATTCATAAAATTCTTGTAAAGGTTTTATGGGATAAGCCCTTTTCTTTAAATCTTGGCCTAATTTTCACGTCATCGAAGTCATGGGTAAGTAAAAGGTAGTATAACTTTTATATATAATTTTTAACAGGGACCGAAAATAACATTTATTTTGAAATTTTAAAACAAAAAAACCAAATTTGAATTTTTTTCTTTATACTCGGCCAGTTTGATAAACTTACTTTAAGGCATTTTAATTTTTTTTTTTGCATTATTTATTTATTGAATCTTCATATAGTAAATATGAACTTACAATAATTAATCAAATCTTATTCTATTTCATTGATTTATGACCTGCCAGTGCCGGACGACACAGCTTTTATTCGCCGTTAATGTTTACATGTATAGGTGTTTAGCGCTCTTTTAATCGGATGAT
Source organism: Pollenia amentaria (assembly GCA_943735925.1). Taxonomy (NCBI): domain Eukaryota; kingdom Metazoa; phylum Arthropoda; class Insecta; order Diptera; family Polleniidae; genus Pollenia; species Pollenia amentaria. Next base: position 234,410,558 of record OX031008.1, read on the forward strand.
TCCTGCAGTATCTTTTCTCCTTAACCTTAAGCGAATGTGGGCGCCGTCAATGATATTCTAGCCCTTTAAAATAAATTACTGCGTATTTCGTAATGTTCTTTGGCTTAAAAAAAAATTAAACATTTTTGTGCTGGTATGTGAGGAACACTACAATTTACAATGCTCTCGACGTTCCCAATATCAGGGATACAATCAAAAGGTATAGCACGAATTACCTGAAAAAACTTAGCGACCATTAAAACATACAAGCTTTTAAATAAATGTGTTTGTTGAATTAAGACAATTTCAAACAAATGCTCGTATCAGATGTTCACTTTTTAATCTTAGGTCGTATGTAATCACTTTTGCCTGTGGTATAAATCGGAAGAGTCTTATAATTGTAAAAGTGTAAACTTGTTCCATTTTATGGAATTTTACGCCACTGGTATAGATAGAAAAAATCACTTTTGTGAGTCACTGTACATGTATTTATTTATTTATTTATTGGTATTCCTATACAACAGGACTTAAATTCCTATAATTATAGTACAAAATAAAAATTGTTGCAATTTCATATGTGTCATACAATTAAATATTTTAACATTAAACATAAAAATAAAAGAAATAAATATATAAAAACAATTTTAAAACCATTTTTTTTTTTATGTCATTGATCAAACAATATTAAATTAAAATTTTCAAGTTTGGGAATAAGAATTAAAAATAAATTTCCTAAACTGCGTTGCATTGCTAATAAATTGAACAGATGCTGGTAGTGTGTTCCCAAGACGAATACTATGAACGAAAAACTGTCATTCTGATACCAACTTCTTAAATCTTATCGGGATCAGGTTGTTATTTCTTCTTGACTACGTAAAAGTAACACGTTCAAACAGATATGTCGGCTCGCCAGTATAGATAATTTTATGTAAAAGAATATTTAGCATGTCTGAAAAGCACACACCATAAAGTTTAGTTTCGTGGGTGTAACATGCGAGAAACGGCCTAAGTTAAAGACATATCTCAGAATGACATTATATGTAGATTGTAATTTCCTGGTGCTTTTTTGGCCACAGCTTGCAAAAACCTCGCTACCATATATTAAAACTGGAATAAGATTTGTTTTAGCCAAGAGCATACGTATGTTGAACGGGGTTGAGTGTCGAGAAGCCCAAAGTGAACGAAGCATCGCAAATACTTTCCCTGAGGCAGCGTTGACATGATCCGACCAAGTGAGTGAAGAATTAAAAATAATGCCAAGGTTTTTAGTCTTCTTGACAATTTCAATTCGCTGTGAGTTCAAGATTATATTGGGTTCCATAGTTATTTGTGTATGGTTCCTGGAAATAACAAGGCACTTAGATTTAGCGGGATTCAGACATAAACCATTTGTCACTGCCCAGGCTTCAATTTTTGATAGATCAAAATTTAATCTTGAAATATAGTCATCAGTCTTATCAGGTTCGCTTCATATATAAACCTGAACATCATCGGCATACATATGAATTTTACAATGTGATAACTGTGTCGGCAAATCGTTTATATATATTGTAAAAAGTAGAGGACCCAATATGGACCCTTGGGGAACACCTTTGGTCACAGGCAACGGCAGTGATTGTTTGTTGTTTGAGATAACATATTGATAGCGATTACCAAGATATGATGAGATGAGATCAGCCGCAGAGGAGGTAAAATTTAATAGCTTATGGCGATTTCTTTTCTGAGAAATATGTTGCATAAATGGTACATGCTCTATCTCTTTTGTGTAGAGCATGTACCATTTATGCAACATTTTTCTCAGAAAAGAAATCGCCATTAGTTAGTTTAATGTATGAGAAAAAACGGTAAAAGTCTGTGTGTTCTCATCACTCATGTATCTCTTTAATACTTTTACACAAACGTACGATATGCAATTATTATCTTTAAAAAAAGCACTTAGCAAAAACAAAAACATCAAATCTATTTGGAAGTTGGATTAATGTAAGAATATTTAAATATTCATTTTAAAGAGATTTGAAATTTATTGTGAGTTTTTTATTCCGGGTATTTTCCATTTAAAGTAACGATATGAATTCTTAAAAAACTTTTTTGAAGTGCTGCTATTTATAACACACACTCACAATCATTTCAAGCCTCCTAAAAGAAATAAAATTCAAAAACAACAATAAAATAAACTTAAGAGCATAAGGAGGAAGTAAGAAAGAGAATCTTCAATCCACTAGCACACATATACACACATACATACATCCTACCCACATTTTATATCCGTAAAAATAGGAAATACAAAAAGTTTTGTTAAGATTCTGAAGAATAAGTATTTAATACACGAATATCTGTGCGGATTGGCGTTGGAGGGATGTTTTTGTTGGAATTTTCCTTGTTTGTCGTATGTATGTGTGTGTATGTGACTTCTTTCGAAAGCATTTTATTATAAATTTTATCAATTCACTTCTTCATGCCATGAACGAATGAGTGTCAGGAAAGTTTGTTTATTGTATGTAAAAGTAGATGCAAAAAAAAAATAAGCGCAGTTGTTACAATTATTTTATTGACTCAAATGTCGAATAAAAAATGGTTCCCATAATCTATTGAATTTTTGTATATAAATTTACACAAGTGTTTATACTTTAAGTCTTCTTACATTTAAAGAACTACTTGTACATAAAAAAGGTTAATGAATAATTCATATTTATTGTAATGTTTTGCATACATTATTTATAGTATCTAAGTCTTGTAGAGTTTTGCCGGAAATTAGTTTCTTAATTGAAAGTAGATTTTCTTCTCAGGATATTATGTTTGTTGTAATTTGTGGTAAATAAGTCAAGAAATTGTTCAAGTATCTGAAAAAGAAATGTTGAATGACTCTTTTATGTTAAATTCATAAGTTTTATAAAACAAATGGCTAAACGACTTGTACTAAAGATTGATACTAGAATGGATTTCTTCGCGGAAAAAATTTCCCGGGCATTACCGGAAAAAATATTCTTGAAATTTCCGGAAATTATATTTCCTAACAAGATTTTGTTTATACTTACAAGTTGTATTAATTAATGGCTGCTTTTTCTAAATTATGTGACTTTTATGGATATTTAACTAAAAAAAATTGTGAAAAGTTTAATAGGGGCTCTAAATTTTATCCGGGCATTCATTTGATAAATTTGGATTTAGTTTTCTAGCATCATTTAAAAATGTTTTTTACTAATTTTTGTTGAAATTTCGTTGAAATAAAATCTGAAAAAAAATTAGTGAACTTGATCTCAATGCAGGCAACACGAAATAAGCACAAACTAAGAGCATGGAATAAAACCCAAAATAAATGCTTAATTTTAAAATTAGACGCAATTAAGTGTTTTGGGGGTTTTGTTTCATTTGTAAATTGGGTCTTATTTCATTACGAAATAACACCAAAAAAAAATTTTTTAATAACAGAATTAATTGGGGTTTATTTAATTTTAAATCTTTTTTTAATTTTATTTTTGCTTTATTTCATCTTATTAAATTTAATTTTTTTTAAAAAATAAGCACATATTTTTGCAGCGTCATATTTTTAACATTTTCAAATAAAATTTTATTAAGGCCCTAATAATGTAAACGTTTTACAATTTACAACGCCACAAGATGTGCAACGTTTGAAAGTCTAACACGCAACAACAAAATTACATAATATTTACGACTTTGTTTTTGCCTACAATATATTTCTTTGGCGTTGCGTTTTACATGATTAGGGCCTAAATTAAAAATGGGCTTTTTTTTGGGAATTATTTCATATTTTCTTTTTTTTTTATTTATAATTTTTTAAATAAAAGCCCAATAATTTATGTGTTTAATTGGGGGTTACTAAATAAAAATTGGGTATTATTTAATTTTTTTTTCACTTGGGATTTATTAAATTAGTTTTTGACATTTTTTGCATTGGGGATGATTTCATATTCTTAATTGGGCCTCTTTTCATTGGGCCTTATTTTGTGTCGCCCTAAAGGACAATAAGTGATTCAACTGATTGAATCTTTATTACGACTTTTTTTGCTTTCTTTTCAAGAGTTATTATGATTTCATTTCCAATATTATTGGTATGGGCAACCATATTATGGTTAAATTAGTCCTCCATCGAGAAGCCACAAGCATATTATGGTTGTATTCAAACAGATTAAGTTTGGATCAAATTTATGTTCTTCTTATCTAAATCATTTACCAATTTTTATTGAAATGAGTCCATATTTGACCATAGCTCCCATACAAATACTACTCCCGTAAATTGTTTTTAATACCATAACTTCCTTATAAATGTTGGTATTGGCATAAAAATATGCGACAATAACTTTTTCGATAGATTCTATGTCATGATAAAATGTTATGCTGGTAGGTCTAAAGTTAACTATAGATCTCAAATGAGCCCCTTTCTTATATCACTTAAAGGCAAGCAAATCTCAAATAATGATATTTAATTAATATTCTGCGTGGCGGGGCCATGATTGCACATGGATCCCTAAAAGAGCTCACTGTCGAAAATCTGTGTTGAATACCGTGGTGGAGGATATCATATGGTCAGGCTTAGCCGACTTTACTTTCTTCCTTGTTTTTTTTTTTTTTTTGGAAACAAAAACCTTTTGGCTGTCATATTTAATATATATATATAGACAATTACTCGTATTTGAAGTCGGCTCAAGAGTTGCTGTGTTTAGGTCGCTTAAGTCAAGTAGATATAACAAAATCTATTAAGAGAGGGATAAGGAAACACACACCCACAGACATGCAAAAGCTCTATTGAAAAAAACATGATTAAAAGAAATATTGGGAATTTATGAACTACAACAGAACAGAACAGTTGCTGTATGAGAACCCCTGATTTCTTTTGAATGTGTGTCTTAGTGTTATTGAAAGAAATCGAAAAAATGGTAATTCGTTTATTGACAACGGACAAACAAACAAAAATAATAATAATAATAAAATTAGTTTTTAAAGCAAAAGTGTATTTGGTAGATAACATTGTGTAGGACTTTCAACCAAAAGGGTTAAAAATAATATCAATACATGCAAATACAAAGTAAGATACACATATTCTATTTATGGTCCATTTCGCTCTATCCAATAAATGTTTAAAGCATTTTATTAAAGGGCAAAGAAAAAAAAAAATTTTACTAGAACCCATATCCAGAGCTCAAGGATTTTTTAAAAAAAAAGCAAACAACAATTGCAAAATACACACATATAAAATAAATTTAGTGATCCTGAAAGTATTCTTAAATTTTTTGCTTAATATAGACCCTAAAAGTATGCATGATTTAATTTTTCAAAATTCTTTTTTATAAATAGGATATACGGTATGTTTTTTAAGTGTTTCGTAATAGAATATTTAAATTCATTCATAATATGTTAATTTTAAATTAAGGAATTTTCAAAATGTCCATCACAGGACAGCAAAGATGAAAAAGGCTTTTGTTTTATTTGATAAGGGTCTACATTTATATTTACATTTACTTCGACGGACAGACCGCATTTTATAACGTTTAAAAAGAGAAAAATTAAGAGAATAACTATTAGAAGAAGATTATTAAAGTTAAGAGAAGTCTTTAAAAAAAAATTTGACCTGACATCTGAGTCTTTATTCAGTAATGTCGACTTAGCCATTTTCAGTCTAGATTTAGCCCTTTTTAAGTTCCTGGAATGCGAAAAAAAATTTTAAGCCCTAACCTAAAAAATTCGCAACTTCTGCACTTTTTGTTGTTACTATTTATTTCTTACAGCCCGTTTTTTACTTTTGCTCCGGCAAATTTAAAATTTTTTTTCGGGCAATATCGAATTAGGAAAACTGTTCAAAAACGTGCTAATGAAAAAACATTGAAAGAACGGATAAGATTTAATTTTAAAAATGCAATAATTTACAAATTATTTTAAACTGTCTAGTTTTGATATTAATATATTGAAATATTTATGCTGTTGTTGAGTGGAATTTTAGTGTCATAAATTTGTTAAAAAAAAAGAAATTGGTGACGTGTAATTTATATTTAATATATTCTCAAAAGAGATATTAAAACTAAGCATGAGGAATTGAATTTTAGTTTATAAACTAATCGACCTGTTTAGGGATTTTTTTTATATTTAAGTTCTGTAGTCTTATTTACTAATATCTTTGACTTTTCTAAATTTTTTTTGGGAAAATGTTTCCTGATGATCTGGCCTAAGCAACCAGTGAAATGCACATAGAAACAGCTTATGCACCAAAAAAAATTGTAGTATTTTTATCCGGAATAAAAATAGGGAATTAAGCACAACAAACAAAATCTTTTAATAAAAATTTTTTTATTCCCAAAAACAACTTTGATAATTTAAGTTCTTCACTTGAAAATTTTTTTTGAAAAAATAAATAAGTTTTTCTTACAAAAATTAAAACAAAAAATAGCAATAAACTTAATTTAAATGAATAATTAATTAAACATCTACTATGATTTTTATGGTTAACAGATGTTAAATGCGAAAATGCAATGCCTTACCGATATAAAATTAAGCCGATATAAAATTAAGTTTTTTAATCTTTTTTATTTGCTTAGAATATCTATTAACGAGTGTTTTACGCACGGTATGTTATCGCATTATCGTAGCTAGAAATTATTCTGTGTTTGGAATTAAATTAGTCTATCCAGTACACGTATATTATCTAGGGAGGGTAGAGTCTAGGACCCCTTCACAGACTCGGAAAGTTAGTTGCGCAAGTTACTTGTCGAGTACAACAAAGTCTGTACTCAATTGTTTTCCCCTTAACCCGAACTTACCACTGGCATCTACAAGCCAAGAGTTTCGCAAGAGACTTGCGCAAGTAACTTGCCGAATCTGAAAGCGGTCTATCTACGCCAATATGCATCAGAGAGAAGAGAAAGAGAGCTTTTTGAATGGTAAAATTTACATTTATTGCTCTGATCCCCCAAAAGAAATTGGTGCTGTTCGTTGAAATGTCAATTCAGTTGTTACTGGTTTAACAATCTGCGTATCTGTAGAATTGAAATAAGCTTAACGATCCGAAAAGGCTTATAAATATTCCCATGCCAAACGTCATTTCCCAGTATAATAAGACAATGGGTGAAGTTGTCTGATTTGACAATGCAATGAGTAATTATCGTATGCAAGTAAGAAGAAAAATATAGCGCTGGTAACTTTTTACCAATGCCCTAGACGCAGCTCTTATTAATGATTGGGAACTGTAAAAAAGAAAAAAGACAGCTCCTTTTCCACAGCTGGATTTTCGAATGTCTGTAATTCAATGCAGAAAATGATGAGGATAAGAGCGAAAAACATCATTGATTCATATCCACTATTACCTGTTTGAACTGATCCAAAATGGAAGATTGCTCTGTCGAAAATATTAATTGAAAATATTATATGTGATTATTAATGAGTTCAGGTGAATTACTTTTATTTTAAGAAATTAAAAATAAATTGAAAATTTGTAATATTTATATGAATTAACTCGTTTTCTAAGTTTTTAAATTTTTTTCTTATCATATTAAGGCCAAAGCAAACATGTTCTTAAGAACGTAGCTTTACAGATACAATGCTGGGCATTAATGGGTTAATGCTACTAAAGGCTTCAGTAATATTATAATATTTTTTAGTAACTGCTGGGTTTGCTAAATTTTTACAGTTTTTGCAGCAATTCTTGAAAAAATGTCATAAAACATGCTAAAATGGCTTTTTTAGCTTTTAAGGCCGTTTCTTCAAATATGTTTACGCGTTTAGTGTCCCAAGAATTGGCATCACTGTCTTTGAAATTTAAATTCATCAACAAAATGTTTGCCAAGTCTTTTGATTCCCCAAATTTGTTATAATTTTTGTATGTGTACTTACCGAAAACGCTTTAAGGAAGACTAAACACTGGATTATACCCTCCATTGTGTCACCGGTCAGACAAAATGTACCCGTCAAATGTCTGCCTTTGCGACCAACAGTAGCTGCAGCTAAGGAAGCATGAATCAGAGCACGCTGCTGTCCTTTTGTATTCGTTGAATTAACACTTAGAGCGCGCGGCAAAGGAGCCGCACGCATTATACGTTCCAAGGAGTCCATAATTGAGTTAAAATTTTGATTTTATGTCACCACTTAACAACAACATGACTTAATCTCTTATTTAATTATTTTGCTTTATGCTTTTTTGTTTTTATTTATATTTACACATTTACTTATTTACTTTTTATTTATTTTAATTTTTTTCTTTTCCACTCTCTACCTTCAACATCTACTTGGTAGATGGTAGATTTGGATTATCCTTCGGATGTCCTTTGTGCTATTTAAAAACGTTTGTATTTTATTTTAGATCGTTTGGAATATTTACATGTTTTTAGCAATTTACAATATTTGATTAACTTTTTAATAACGTTCAAGTGTTGTTTCTGTTTCGCTGGAATCTAGCTTTAAAAGATTATAAAACAAAAAATATTTGCTTATCATTAATCTACTTTGAAATGCTGGTTAACAAATAAGAATTTGTTATGGTGGGATGAAATGAGTTTTCCGGAAAAAAAATAAGAAAAAGCACACTTTTACTTTATGTTTCATTATGAATTTGCAAGAAAAGAAATTTTACAGATGTTTCGTAATACATTTTTTGTCCTGGCCACAAATAAAAGATTTGAAAGAGGGTCGTTTAAAGAAAACCATATTGACCTATTTTCCAAGCTCCAACACAATGCAATGCCTACGAGTGCTGGTCCCTTTAAAAAAAAATACAATATTAATCTTAGACTTAGAATGTTCGTCTGTCTGCGTGTCCGTGTGTATGTTGATGTGGGTGAAGCGTATTATCGGAATTAGGATATTATTTATATCACAAAAAAAATTAAATCACACCGGTATACAAATAACTGATATATGAGCAAAAACTACATATCCTTAATTTTATCCCATAACTCTCTAATTTTTACCCGTAAACCTTTACTTTTTGGAGTCTTCTTAAAATCTTTAAACTTTAAGAAAAAATTAATAAAATCGAATTTTAAAGATGGCAGAGTTATAAACAAATAACTACTTTTTTCTTTCTATTAAAAATGGTTTTGCCAGATACCTTTTAAACAAGGAGGACCAAATCCTCTATATAAATATAAGATTTGTTTGGTTTATCACCGTAATTGAAATATATACGTGCCAGTGATGCAAGGCAGTAAGCAGTGATGCAAATTTAGCCATTTAGTGGCTAGATTTAGCAACTTTTCAACTTGTCAAGCCATACATTTTTTGCCGTTTTCCTTTAAAATAATAATTTAAATTTTCTTATAAAAATTTATAAAATTGATAAAAGTAAAAAAAACTTTTTCAAACCATTACAACGCATTAAATTTAAATCATCACTTTTCAGGGGTGTGCTGGAAACCCAAGACGTAAACGGAAGAATTTTAAATGTCGTTTTTTAATAAGTTTTCTGTAATAAAAGAATCTTATGACAAATATTATACAATTATTAAACAGAATTTTATAAAAATAAAAAAAATTAGAAAAAATAGATTAAATGAGTTTAAAAAGAACTTTAAAATTCTCGCGTTTTACGTTTTTGATTTCCAGCAGACCCCTGTTTATAAATGTTGAAAATCGCTATAGACGATGACGCTGAAAATCTTTTAAAATAAAGGAACAGTATTCATTCCAATATTTAATTTAAAAAATGGATCAAAACAAACAACACTGTTTCTTTCTGGTTGTAAGTATTTCAATATAAAGATGCAGGCGCAACCAAAAACTTTTAGAAACTTTAGAATTTACTATAAAGTTGTTCTCACTTCCATGGTCTAATGCTGAAGTAAAGAGGGTATTAAGCGAAGAAAACATCGTTAAAATTAATTTGTGATATTTGAGAAAATTTTTTTTTTTTTGCCACAATAAAAAAATTTTTTATCTCTTTTAATTTTTTTTTTTTTTTTGAGATTTTGACTTGAAAGGTTGAGTAAATGTTGCCATGATTATGGTTTACCTTAAAAAAAATTTTAAACAAATAAGCAGAAGTGATTCCTATAAGATGAACAATAACGACATCAAACTTATCGATGATTTGGTTTTTTTAATGCTAAAATATTAAAATTCCGTTTATTCTTTTGTATTAAATTGATTTAAATTTACAATTGTTAAAATATTTTAATGTTAAAAAATTGTAATGAACAATTATTGCTTTGTTATTGAATTTAAATATGTTTTAATATAAAAGAAAAAAAAGTTATTAGCCCTTTTTTAGTCATTTTTTCCAGTTGGTTATAAAGTTTTGGCAACACTGCCGGTAGGCTTTTTGGTAGTGAGCTAGTCTATCAGCGCGGGGGTTGCGGGTTCGATTCCCGCCAGAGACTCTGGTCTCCTGCAGACAAGCGTAGAGCTTCGCTGGATTAGCATTAAATTTAAAACAAAGTAAACATGCTCCCGAAATAAGGACTTTGACACGATAACCCTATGCCGTAGGAATTAGTAAAAAAAATACTCTGATTATATAAAATTCAACCTTCCACCCTGGTAAGGTGTGGAGCTTATCTAACACTTCTACTCTTCTTTTAATAAAATAAATTAGTTGCAATGTAACTCTACAAGAAATAAATTGTTTTACCCGCGATATGGGCAATAAACCACAGCCACCACTTTACACATCGAAGGTCATCACCATTAACCAGGTTCGTACCGGAGTCCCAAGGACGTCCTGCTTCCTGTGGTACCTAATGAAGACTCCGGTCAGCTTCGTTGCCAATAACAACTACCAGTTGATCCCCGAATAGATCCGGATTGGTCACCGTTAAGATTCGGCACAGTAATGGATATATTTAAATGAGCAACTGCCGTCTTGGCCTCAGCTCATACTGGTCCTCTGGGGTCAAACTCTGATAGCGATTTCTTTTCCGAGAAAAATATGCTACAGTATATACATGTATATACACTTTCTAATGTTAGCTTTAATCTCTCGAAGTGTTACCTGTTGTGCAACTTCAATAGAACAAAATAAGCTACTTTTATTTACAACTATTACACTAACACAAAAGCTATTTAAGCGGTTTTTACACACTATTATGGCTTGAAAACAAATGTTGACATCACTAATGTCTTGAATAAAATTGCAACGATATTAATACACATAGAATTTTTTCATTTTAATATGTGAACATTTTTATATATTGTTTTTAAACAATCTTTTTACATAATTATATGTGTTATGTGTTATGACGAACAAAATAAAGTCTTGGTTGTACAAGCAAAGTAGTAAGTACCAAAGTAGTAAAACCGGGCAGTATGAACACCATGAGTAAAAGTGAGTGTAAAATAGGCAACATGTTTTGTATTTTTTTCATCAACATATTCACAAAAGAACTTGAAAATTTTTCCGTCAGTTGTATTTTTTGTACAAACAAACACGAAAGTGTAGAACATGTAATATTTATGCAACATATTTCTCAGAAAATATGTTGCTTTTTAAAATTTTCCTTTGCGAGACTTTGGGTTTAAGCCACAACTACGGTGTGATCCCCTTATGGGCCTCAACCAATAGTCAGACTGGAACCGAAGCCCCAGTTGCTACCGACTCCCATTTGGTATCTCTCCCCATTTGGTATCTCTCCCCAGCTGGTATCTCTGGTCAGCCGCAATTGATCTTTAAATTTTAAAATCTACCGAATTTTATGTATTGACTGCATCTGATTTCCCCGAAGGATGTAACAGCAAAAGATATAATATACCTGCGATATATACCTACAATCCCCTTGAGGGAAATTCAGCACAGCCATTTCATATTGCAGTTTTACTTGGCACTTGTAAAAAAGCTGTTTAATAGATTTCTAAAGACATTAAAATATTTCGTAATATTAATTAAGACTATCTTGGAAACGGAACCAGCTACAAATTTGTATTGAATGTTTAAAGCAGTGATGTAACAGACATTTTTTAAAAGTCCCTACGCAGCCCGAAAAATAAATCCTATTTTTTCCCACGTGCTCAAAAATTGTCCCTGCAAAAAACCATAAAACTTCTAAATGATAATAGATCAGAGCAAACGCATACCATGAAACAAAAACAAGTGATATTCACCATAAATCCATAAATCAAATTTAGTTTATTGGTTAAAGAAAGCGAAACAAAGAAAAATATTCATGTATTTTGTACTTTTTGAATTTGTTTGTCCTTATTAGTTTTGAATTGTGAAATTCTTACAATCGTACAGATGTAAGGATACCATTTTTTTAATATGATTTTCGGTGCACTGGAAATAGGCTTGCCAGACGGTCTTGATTTTTCTTGATTTACAAGAATTTTCAATGCTCGTCAAGAATCATGAAAATATATGTTTTGATTTTTCATTTTGGTGACTTTACTCAAAAAGTTTTTGATGCCCATATTAAAAATTTTATCTATTTATTGCTCTGAAAAAAATAAATTCTTGTAAAAGAGAGTTTCACCAGTTTACCTTTAAATCAAAGTTGAAATGTGAGCGATCGCTCAAAAAATATAACAATTTGTAATGTTGCCGTATCAGAAATTGTATTAGTTTTTTGTCAAACATCGAAAAAGATTGCCAAATGTATACAGTTTTGTCAAGTCCCTATATTTTAATGATTTCAAAATATTCTTTCCCATACGGCCTTTTTTTTAAAAAGAAGAAAATCTCTACGAATAGGGATTTGAAATCAGCTAGAACACGTCTTTGTTTATATCTGTAGATACCGAAAAAAAGATGAAGTGGATATGTATCATAATTTTTCACTGTAGTACAATTAAATTGAAATTGAAACAATTTGTGATTTGTCGACTTTCTTCTATTCTCTAAATATGTTATGAATTTAAACATTCAGAAAAACTATCGTTATTTGCTATTTTGAAATATATAATTAAATCTTGGATTTTTGAACAAAAGATGACCAACTTTAAAATTTCTTTATCTTTTGTGGCAGATGATACTCAATTGCTTGTAAAAGATTTATATTATGGGCGTAACCTGTGCATAAATTAAATTATTTTCACATTTAAGTTCGTTTAACATCTAAAGATGTTTTATGCTTTTTTTATTTATTCGTTTGCATAAAGAAATAGCAAAGAGATTTGCAGATTTAACTGTGGAAATACAAGTGCACATTAATAATGAAAAAATAAATTCTAAGGTGTCGATTTGTGTGAGCACGACACCCCTCACGACGTTCTTTCTTCCGCATTTAATAGAATTCTGTCATAAAGCCTAAAAGTATACTTTGATTTATACACATCACTTGTTTATTTATACTTGTATGTATATTTAAGTAAACTAATATGTGTGTGTTTGGGAGGATTAATATCAGTGTTGCCACGTACGCAGTAAATAAGGAAAATCCATTTTTAAAAAGCCTAAACAATTTCTTTCAGATTATTCATACGGTACTGATTTAGAGAAGGAAATTGTATGTGTAGGAATTTTCCCTCTCTCTGGCAACACTGATTACCATACCCAAATGTAGATACCATTTTATACCCTGCAAGAATTCGTTGTGGTGAAAGTTAAAAACTACATTAAAATAATCTGCAATAATTTCTTTAACTTGTTATCTTGGCGTCTTTGCCTTAGATGTATCGTCTCCACTACTACCAGACTCTTCCATACGTTAGTAAATAGACACTTTATATAGATTTAAAAGTGACTAACAGTATAAGTTTAAAAGCGTCTGTGTTCTAGATTACTAATTTTCCTCCCTAATATTTTCACAGCCATAAAAATAAAAAAATAAACTTAATTAAAATTTATTTCTTTTTCTTTTACCTTAAATGTTTATTTATTGCAACATGATGTTTGCCATTAACATTTTACCTTAAATATTATTTAAGCTTCTCGCCAAATAAGTTCATTTTTCAAAGTTTTTGTCGTTTTTTTCAAAACAGTGCACATCTCTATATAATGGACATGTAAATTGTATTAGGCATTCTATATTAAAAAAAGTACAGATAAAAAGATTTGAAAAATTTAAATTAATTAGATATGCGTTACCTGTTATGTTTTATTAACACTCAGTGGTTATAGTATCTTACCAACATATTGAAATATGAAAGTGGATTGTTCCAAGATGTTTTTTTATGTTCTTTTGTAATATTTCATGCAGAAATGTTATAAGATTCGTAACAATGATTATGACATTATTTTGAGAACTTCCGTACATTCATTAGAATTATATTCCTTCCGAAATTTAAATACAGCGCGATTATCGGACAGTTTTATTAAAGATTAAACTTAGGTCGTTTTATTTTCTGGCACAAAATGCTTCCCTGATAATGTGTTACATTTTTAACAAGAAGAAAAATTCAAAAATCATTTCAATTCTTCTTTTTTAATTTTATGAAGTTTTTAAATAATTCCACTTCAATATTTTTAATCAAAAAATACGAAGAACACAAACAAAATTAGAAAAAAATATTTTGATTCCAAAAGCAACACCAAAAACGAGTGTTTGAAAAATGTTGCATTTCTAACCTTTTGATAAAATTAAATATAACATATTTTTGGTTTTGTTGGACAACATTGTGAGAAAAGAATACGTTATGCGCCAACAATATAACATTTTTTTAGAAACGAACATAAAGAAAGGTAGAATAAAGGCAACATTTATGCCAGAAAAGGAAACTCCATTAGTGAATGTTTGTTGTTTTAAAATTACAAACGCTGCATATCTTGTGGCGTTTAAATTTTAAAACGGGACATGAATTTCTGTAGAAAGTAACAATAAAATTTCAAAATATTTACGACATTGTTTGTACTTTCAATGTAATTATGTGGCGTTGCGTTGCGTTTTACTTGATTAGGGGGTTTATATTTTCCGTTGATTACGTATTTGATTAAGTATTCTGTAGGTTAAATTAACCGAAATTTTAATATAAAATAAATAAAAATTCACTTAAAAAACGATTTGCTTGTTTTGTGTAGAAACAACAACAAAACAACAAGAAGAAAAACATACATTATTTTCATTTTTAAAAAGTAAAATATAAAGTAAAAAATTCCCATTCTATTTGTTAAATGATTTAGTTAAATACATCAATTGAAATTTAAATTTTGAAAGTTGGAAAGTTCTTTTGGAAGCAAAGGGGTGAGTACAGCAAAAGAAAAACCAACATGTTTTAGTATATAATACTCAGCATTGTTAACCCGGTGCGTTTTACACCATTTTTGGTGCTTTTTTTAAATTTTGTGTGCAAAAAATTCCTTTGTTAGTGCGTGGTGCGCTTTCTTTAAATTTCGGTGAGTTTTTTAATATTTGGTGGCACCAACGCAAATACAATACAATATTTTGCTTCAGTGAGAAAAAAATCTTTGTACAATAAAATACTCCTCTTTCAATACAATTACATTCAACATTGCAAAAGTTTTACTAACGATTTTACAGACCACAATAAGAACAACAAGTAATAATGTTTAAGACGTACCAAATCATATGTACAAATTAAAATGGTCTTGTTGTTGTAGATAATTGGTATAATGTGAAGAAAAATTTTAATTTATAATTTAAAATAAAAAGTAAATTTTAAACTTGGTCCGTTTTTCCTTAAGTGGCGCGTTTTTTTTTTCTCCATTTCGGTGCGTTTTGAAATTTCAAAGTTGGCAACGCAATGCAAAAAATATATTTTAACGGGAAAGAGTCTAAAAATTAATACAATAAAAGTTTTTTTTTACTAAAAAGTTAATACAGATTTTTTCAGTATATTTTCTGAGTTACTAGTAGAAATTGGAGTATTAAGTACATTTTTACTGATTACTGAAAAAAATCAGTATTCACATTTTAAGACATTAAGAATTAAGAATTTTTATAAAAAAAAATCTTTTATTGTAACATAATCAGTTAATTTTCAGACTTTTTCCCGGTAAAATATATTTTTTGCATTTGATTCAGTAGTAAGTGGAGTGCAGAATGTCCATGTATGGTCACTGAAGCACCATTGTACTTTTGAAGATCGAATAGTATAAGAAATAAAACGATTATAACAATTTGGCGAGCCCTGCTTCACGCGTGGAAGATAAAATGGCAATAGAAATGTTTATAGTTTGTTTTGTAGCTTTTAAAAATGTTTGATCTCTTCTTATTGTCTGCCAGAAGGAACGAAAAAGATGATGGAAAAAACGATTGCAATATAAAAAGTGCAAAATCTGTTTAATTCGTTCAGAAGTGGAGAGCAAGTGGCGGTCAATCACATCTATCTTCCAAAAACCTTGCAGGGTATGTACCTATACGATTAAATTTCAAGAATAAATTGAATAAAATATCTTTAAGCCAGATTTTCAACGCTTTTGCACACTTAAATACAAAGAAAAATATGAATAGAGAATGAACATAAACACAACATTTCAATTGAAAGACAAACAACTAAAAACATAAAAAGTCCCACTACCTTAAAACGAAACAAAATGAGTGCAAAATAGAATACATGCAACATAATGTGTGGATGTATTTATGTAATATAAATATGTGTGCGTGTGTGTGTGTGTGTGTGCGGGTTTGTGTATGTGTTGTAATGGTTTTTGCACTCTTTCTTATTTCTTTTCAATAGCCTTTTCCTTTCATCTTACAAGTTGTTAAAGTAAACAAAAAAGGTTTATAAATGTTTACCTGTGTACTCGTACAACAGCTACAATAACAAAAAACGAAAAATGTATGAACAAAACGGAATAAACAAACAAGCAAACAAAATAAACACGCCTTAAATTTCTAAACATTTAATTTTTTTCATTAAAGAATTAAAACGGTATACGTATTTCGTAAATATTGAATTTTCCTTTCATATTCGTTTGCCATTCTGGTTTTTGTTTGCCTTCTTATATACGTATCTAATTTTCTACATTTTCTTTAATTTTTTTATTTTATTAATAAACAAATATCCTCAACAAATTTAACTTTATAACCTCATAAATTTATTTGTAAATCCAACAGTTTAATAAAACTACACATTCATAGGCCAATACACCCCACCACCTCCAACACACACACACAGACATGTACATAGTGTTTCCGGTGGGTATTTTGTGTGTGCAATCGTACACATATGTAGTTACATACTTGTATTAATGTGTGCTCGTAAATGTGAAGCTTTTTTTAAAAAAATATGCTGGGCTCAATATTTATTAAATAAATTTCACCCTCGGGTGTTGTGTGATGTAATTTTTTAGCACACAATTTTTTTAAGAAAACTCAATTTCAAAATAAATTAAAGTTGATGCGAGAGATCCGGAAAATACATTTCAACAGCTTTTCTATATTCTTAATTTTCAGCTAAAGGTCAGGCAATGATCATTTAGGGCTTGATTTATAAATTACAACAATCTTTTTATGTGTTTTCTGGGAATTGGAGAAAAATATTATTTATATCTTAAGTAAACAGTGCTGTTATCCTGATACGTTATAAATTGTATCATTTGAATTAATTAAAGTGTTCTCTGTTTGCTCATGTTACGAACAACATCTAAAGAAATCATCGATTTGATAGGACTAAGACAATAATGATTTGGATTTTCATTTTGGTTTTTATTTTCATTTTTTGTTTCTTAAAATGAAATTAAATACAACAAAAAATAAAGTAAATCTCTTGGAGGGGAGAAAGTTCAAAGAAAACGTAGTCAAATAATTACTACGTAACCCAATAAAAAAATCCCTTTAATAAGTCTTAACAAAATGTTGCCATATCACTATTAAAAACGATTATTACTGCAGGTTAAATAGAATATTTGGTGTTAAATTGTGTAGAAGTCAGCTGAACTAAAATTATATACTTGACCCAATTTTATACATGGATACTTGACTGGTCTATCATTAAAAATAATTTGTTCCTGTATGGCTCCAACGGGTATTTCGTTCAGTTTCCGGGAAATTTGTGTCAATTGCTCTTAAAGCACTTATCCCGTGACCAGTGAACAAAATTTTATAATTAAAAGGAACGAATTGTGAAAGGTGAAAACAAGACATATCACTTAATTGGTGATAATGTGGTTAGAGTGTAGTTAGTCCAGAGGAAAGGTAATTGGCACAAAACTATTCATTTGACTGGATTGTGTGCGGGTAGTGGCTGATTCTCTCTAGTTCTATTACTTTATATGAAGGGGATCTCCTATTGACATGGCTTATTTGGGACAATATCTGCGACATGCGTTATTTAAACCGAAATTGGAAGATTATTTCAGTGACCTGTTACAAAGTGTCAAAAAGGTGCCAATTAACCCCCTCGTAGGACATCGCCATGTTAAAGTGACTTGTCAAGTGACAAGGCTAGTGTAAGTTCATTTTTCAGTAGGGTAGTAACTGAATAGTGAATAATATCTTATGTTTTGCTATAAGCAGTTAAAGCCCGACAATTCGTTTTTACGAAGAATAAGAGGAGTTCTCGAAATAAAGAGATTTCGGTTTCACGATGTTAAAAAATCGATTTACAGGGTTTTAAATTTGATTTGCTTTGCTCCATTGGCAATTGCTAAAATTATGGTCTTTTGTCAATAATAATAATGTTCAATGCTTGTTTTTCTTTGACATTTACATGTCACACACTTCACAAAAACTAGAAAAAAAAACTAATCTTAAGGAACACAGAAAATTCTCGTAAGAATTTTGTAAAAATTCCATATTTATATGTATATTTTTCAAAACGTATTAGTTTCAAATACGATTTCGAGGTGTCCTCAGACTTTCAATAACAAAAATAAATAAGAATTAACGAGGGGACCAAAATTCATGGGATTTTTGTGAATAAAAGAGGTTCTTCGAATTGTTGAAGTTTTCGAATTAAAGGGCTACGAATTATCGCTGTTTGACTGTACTTATAAGTATGTACTTATCTGTGGATTGGTGCTATAAGGCAGGGTAGGAAAAAATTCTACTCGCGAGCACAATTCGAGTCAACTCTCTCATTTTAAAATTTGTGCTCGCGAGTTTTATTTTTAAACTCGCGAGCACAAATTTTTTACGAGTCATAAGATTTTTGTGCTCGACTCGTAAGCAGATAACAACTCGTTTTAAAATTTGTGCTTACGAGTTTTATTTTTCAACTCGTAAGTACAAATTTTATGCGAGCAGAAAACGAGCGCATACGAGTTGAAATCGAGCAACTCGTTTAAAAAAATTAATGTTTGCTTGTGCGAAGTAAAAATATACATACATATGAATTTTTAGAAACGAAGGGCAGGCAAATGTGTAGGAAGGGGTTATAAAAACATATGCACACATATGAATGCTGGGCATAACCATGTTGATAAGAATGTATGTGTGTTTGTATGTATAAATGTTTTCTTGTTTAAAAATATGTAAACCTGCAAAATGTTTAATGATGTGTAATAAAATGTATGCGTTCTTAAATGACTTAAATAAAAGTGTTTGAGATTGGTAACATATTATTTTCATAAAAGCTGCCTTTAATAATTATAAATAAAATAAACATTTGTCAATCGATTTTCATGGTTTATGGCTCATTTTATTCGTAATATATCTGGCTTTCTGATAAATAATAAAAAAAATTGTTCTAAATTTGTTAACAAATTTTTGAAAACAAAAAATAGTACTAATTTTGCTTGAAAAAAAAAGTTTATCGCCACTAATTTCTGAAAATGTCCGAAACAGTGGAAAATATAAAAAATGTTATTCGTTTGACTTAAAGGAAATATTATTAATAATCATTTGTTGGTGTTTTTATAAAAATCGGCCCTTATTTCGGGCGGAATATAAGTCAAGCCCATAAAAAAATTTGAAACTGCAAACGGATTTAAATTAACCGCTTCAAAATCTTTATATTTTATATGTTTTTATTTAAAGACTTACATTTGTTTTTGAAGACCAGTGTTATAAATGAATTAAGAGTTTTTTAGGGTAGCAAAAGCCATCACATAATTGTCTTGTGACAACCAAATTAGTTGATTCTTATAGAAAACATCAGCAGGTAGTAAACAATCACGACTATTTATAGAAAATGTGATCATTGATATGTTTGTTTGATCCCTAGTGAGTGTTTAAATGTCAGTGCAATGGGTCTGAAAAACTTATTATATTAATGTTTATGTTAAAATGGCTGGCAAGACGTGTGGGAAAGGGTTGTAAAAGTAATGTTTATACTAAAAAAATGCACACAAGCGAATGCTGCTCATAAACAGGTAGATAAGTGTGGTTTAAAATATATGTGCAATACGTATAAATGTTAAATTTTGAATGATGTGTAATAAAATGTATGCGTTCATTAGTGACTTACGTAGAAGTGTTTACGATTCATAGGAAATTAATGAACTGCCTTTTTTATATTTTCGAAACGTATAACATGATTGCATTCTTTTAAACGAATCCTTTTCTTTGCTATTTCTTCTTCATGGTTAGTTATACTTGTCACAACGTAATATTTGCTGTATCAATAAATACCTTTTCCCACCTTACTTCTGATCCATTTGCTAATGCTGTGTTGTGTTTCGATGAAATATTCATACATACACACATTTATCCACACATACAAACAAATAAACAGGAAAAATATATTTTTAGTTAAAAAAAATTCATACGCAAAAATAAAACTCGCGAACAATTCTTTTTAGCTCGACTCGCGAGTTGAGTTTTATTTTTGACTCTTAAAATTTGAATTCTTTTCGCGAGCAATATTTTTCAACTCGCAAAAATAAAACTCGCTCGCGAGTTTTATTTTTTAAACTCGCGAGCAGTAAAGAATAATTCTTTTCAATGTTGAAAATAAAACTCGCTCGAATTGGACTCGCTCGCGAGCGAGTTTAATTCGAGCACTCTCCGTACTCTGCTATAAGGGCCAATGTCAATATTTTGCTGTTTTGAGTTAATCGTTTAGCCAATGTCTAATTTAACTCAGTAGCCCGTTTCTGTATTTCTCGCATCGTAAAATTTCCAGCATGAAACAAGTGAATTATGAAAAAAACAGTACAATATGAAACCAATAATTATAATATTATAATAATTTTTCTCACATAAGTGTTTCTGTATCTTTACTTTGCGAGAATTATCTGTCATTTAAATAATTTTCCAGCAATTATTGGAAGGATGTGAGAAAAAGTGGTTCTGTAACAATATTTTGCGAAAGGTCTCTCACAAGAACTGTCAAAATAAGTCACATTTGAAACTGATGCGGCAAAAATTAAATCTAAAAAAATGGAGCCCAAATTTTTTTTTTTTTGATTTTCCTAACACTAAAGTTTTTGGCTGACTATTTTAGTCATATTGCCAGGGTATCCCACGAAATTTTGGAGCCTCAACCGCAAGTCCTTGTTCGACCTAAACCTTCGAATAGGAAGGCGAGAGCTTTCAGAATCCACTCCAGAGTATTTTTTGGTCTCCACCAGTAAACGTCTGAGTTTTATATGGTTCTCCACCAGTCACATCGAGTTATAAATGGTTCTTCACCAGACAAACACGTTGAAAAAAATGTTAAAAACGATTGCATCAAGTCAATGCTGACAACCGCAAAAACTGTAACTCGGTACAGTTATACGACGCCACGCCATTAACCAATGCGAGGTGACACCGCAAAACGCACGAAAAGTAGACAAACAAGAACGACCTGATTGTCCTTAAAAAATAATGACAACGAGCGCGAGCTGCTTCCCCACTCAGACCAGTTTTACGAGTGTGGAGCCCAAATTATCCGAACAAATTATTATGTTTATACATATACACATGTACATATGTACACAGGAATTTGTATTATTTAGGTATGTGATGGGAATCGATTGGGAAAACGAAACGATTTGAACCCGATACTATCGTTTTTAGAATCTTTTGAAATTGATTTCTTATTCATATTCCTCTTATTTCCAGTCCATATTCTTTTAAATTGTGTATAACATGAGTTAATTGTACTGTATTTTGAACAAAAAAATTAAGATTATAATTCAGTTATTGATTATAAAATCGCTCGAAATTCATCACACCTCTTAAAAACGTTCGTTTTGAAATCGATCGATTTTTATCACATACCTGATTATTTTTATTTTTTTAATTTGAAAAGAAAAAAATTTAAATGATAAAAATAAATTAAACATAATTGTTATATTTTGTTATTTTAATTTTTTAGCCTTTCATTGTTTTCGTTTTATGCAGGGCTGCCAGATAAATTTGTGAAAAAATCGTTAATTTCTTAAGAAAACATAAGAAAATCGTCTGGTTTTGTTTTAAAAATCGAACGATTTTAAATTAATTTTGAAAAATATTGTTCGATTTTTATTTTAACATAATCAAAAAAAACATAGTTAAAGTTAATGGGTATTTTAAACATATTTTATACATTCGTACTTAAGATTGATGTCTATTTTTATGCAATTATGTAAATATAAAAATTTAAGCTGCCTTGTTTCTAAAGATATCTTTTTTCAGTTCCCATTTGGGCCCCTCTTTGTTACAATAAAACATTCAACCTAATAAAGAGTTTAGTGGAAATCGATATTTGCTCTTAAAAAAATTTCTAAAGAATCAAATAATAATTTAAGTTTTGCTGAAAACAAAACTATTTACTTAAATGTTTATAAAAAAAATCATACACAAAAATAAATAATAAAATAAAAAATGAATGTTAATATCTTCTATATTTAATTTTAATTTGGTCTGGAAAAAAGTAAAACGAAACTTTTGGCTTTTGTTATTTTATGCTGCATTGAAAAGTGGTTGACTAAATACTTCGTCAGTTTAAGCCATTCTTCTTCCATAATTCTACTTTAATTTTGTTTTAAAAATTTGCAGATGTCAAGCTCATCATCCCTTTTAGTACTTGTAAATATACTTTCATTGTAAATTAACAAAACAGCAACTCCCAATACTTTGCTCTGGCTTTCGATGTGGCTGGTTTTCGTTTTCTGAACAAAGTTAATAAATTTTTCAGAGTGCCGTCTTATCGCATGACTCCCTTAATTTCTTCTGTAGTCATGTTTTTAGCAGCCCATCTTAAGAGCATTAACTATTACTATGACTATCCAAACGTAAGCAAGTATCTTGTTTTTTTTCTTCTTTCCTATTCAGTCATCCAGATACATACAAACTCAAACCAGAATAACCAAAAACTATTTTGTATCTTTTTCCTATGAAAAAAAGTGGATGTACATATTTTCATTTATTATTGACTGTAAGAAAAGTAGTTTGGCTCTTAATTTTTTTGTTGAAGAAAAACCAAAGGATCCATTGCCAACAAAAGGGCAAAGAAAAGCGATGTCTGGAAAATGGAATACTGACGCCATTGTTGTTAATGGCGCCATCATGACGGACATAAAACTTGTGGACGACGATTATAAACAACAAACATCAGGAGAAGGCAGACAAAGGCAAGAAAAACAAATGAATGGTAACCAACCGACCAGCTGGAATGCACTAGTCTAAACTTTACACACAAGTTAATTACAATAATGACGTTATGATTACAAATTTAAAATAAAAAAAAATTCACATCCAATTCACAACATGATACCGTCAGATTCAATAACTCTGATTTAGATTAACTAATTTACCGAAAAAAATTTTTCACGGGAACGTATATTTTTTGCATTCCCGAGAGTTGTCTGTAAAGAAAAATGTAAAATGCTTTAGAAAGAATAATTGAAATTTAAATAATGAGGTTGAGTGAAATATTGCCTTATTGCTTAAGAACACTAAAAATACGCTCGTCATTATCATGTGCTGTGGTCCAAAATTCTTTTCTAAAAAGAATTTCTTTCTTCATCGTTAAACCCCCAGTTCGATTAGTCAGGGAATTTAAAAGAGAAACCCATGAAATTTCTCTGACAAGGAACCCTTAACATTTTTTTTTGGCTGAATTTGTTTTATTTGACTTTAAGTAAATGAACTTTCACTTAACAGAAATGAAAATGGTTATAAAATAAATATTTAGTCATAATATTTACATTTTGAATAGATTTTTTCCACTTGTAACTAAAAAAAAATTTGTTGGGAAAATGTTTACAATAATTTTCAAAATACTGGTTATGGACAAAAAAAATCATGTCCATTTTTTCACACTCTGTTACAAATACGTAACAACCACAAGTGAAAAAAAAATTATTTTCATCTAAAAAGTACTGAAGGTAAAATTATTCAACTTAATTTTTATGTTTTTTTGTGACCAAATAGGAAATTTCTTTAAAAAACACTCAGTTTTAAAAATTAACCAAAATTCATTATTTTTAAGGGCCCACATTCAAACGTCCTCCGGAAATTAGGATTTTGGCATGAAAGCGACTGTACGAACCAAATTATGATGATGAATTTCAACTCGAATATTCTTAATTTATAAAATTTATTTTATATTGAAAACAAACAAATTATTTTACGTTGTCAAAAAACAAATGTCCGATTCAATAAAAACGGGGTTTTGACTAACGCGATCAGAAAAAGAACTAAAATGTTAAGTTGTACTCATATATTCACACTCTTAATATCAATTATTTTGGAACTAGAATAGGTTCATTAGGTCCATCATTTTACCCAGCCAGCATACAAAATCCTTCCGAAATACCATTTTCTTTTTTTTTTAAAAAACCAACGTTTAGTATGTATTTCCTATATAATCGACATTGTATTGGATGTAATAGAGTTTTTTTAATATTAAAAATTGTTTAGTTATAAAAAAAAATACCAAAAGCATTTCAAGCGGCCGTTTTAGCATTAGGGGATTATCTTTTTTGCCAGCGAAAAGTTGCAGATTTAAGAAATTTCGTCTCTTCAATTTGATTATATTCTGTCGCTAAAGCCCTTATGGCACTACATTTTTAATACATTGTTCAAGTTTTGTTGAACAGTGAAAATGTAATGAAATAAAAGAATTTACCAAGTGCAAAGAGTTCAGCTGTATTAAGATAAATAGCAAAATGTAAAATGTTCCAACTTAAAATTTATATTTCAAGCTTGAAATAGTAAAAGTGTTGCTGAATCAGCGGTTTATGGTTAAACTCGGCAATTTGCCGCTTTTTGTTTGTTTTGTTTTTATGTTTCTCATTACCGAAAAGTTGACAATATTTAATAAAATAAACAAAATCGTCAATGAACATTTTATCAGTCTAATAAGTTCATGTTGAGATTTTACAATCCGTTTTTGAAGAGCTGATTCGACAAAGCTGAATAAAGCCCATTTTCTTTTTTTTTGTGTTTTTTTTTTTATTTCATATAAGAGATAGTCCGTATTTATTGTATTTTATAAATAGAAATTAAATGCTATTTGTATAAGCCCGTCAAAACAATTATACAAGTGTAAGGGAATATTTATACTGATAGCCGTGCCGCTGTTATGGCCTTGGATTTCCTCTCCCTGAGGACAAAAACAGCCCTTGACTACCGGTCATTTTTTAACGAGATGGCTGATCAGTTTGATATCTATACTGGAAAAAATTAGGGCAGGTGAGCTTGCTAGACTTGGCGCTACCTAACGTGCACCACTGGATCTGGAGGGCGTTGGGGTGCATCTGCTCTTCGGCAAACTCGAACTTCGGCGTTCGACTATCGATATTGTTATTGACAGATGGGCTACAAATATTAAATGCAGGACTGCCAGGCAAGTTTGGCCCCGCATGGTTGACAAGCGAACCATGTCTCTACTATCGATGAACAAGAGAGACGTATCACTTTTGGTATCTTTTGTCACGGGACACTGTCTTATAGGTAGGCATGCACAACGTCTGGGACCCGGACACTATGAATACTGCCGCAGCTGTGATGACGAGGAAAAGGAAGAGAACGTAAACCACTGCCTGTCACTGTCCTGCGAGAAGACGACTGACCGAAATTAGATCTGCCTCCTTTGAAGGATTCTACGGCGTCTCTGACGTTGAACTGGATGACATTTTAAACTTCGTTAAAAGTTCGGATTGGTTCTGTGGTTGGGATTCTCTTTAATGTAACTCCATGGTATCACAATAGATCTTTGGGTCTAAGTGTGTCAGATGAACCTAACCTGAAGGAAAGTGGTCGACTGTGGTGCACACTGTGAAATATTTGAAGATAAAGAATTAGCGAAAATTACTAAAAATAGAATTGTTATTCCAGTGCAGTCACAAAATTCATTGCCGTTTTGGTAAATGTGCAATTATTTAATATTTTGCTTTCCCCTATGCTAATCTCGTAAAGCTCTACGCTCGTCTGCAGGAGACCAGAGTCTCTGGTGGGAATCGAACCCGCAACTCCAGCAATGATAGACTAGACTACCATTACAAACATGTTATGCCTCATGGTAGCGTTGAAATCACTGTACATATTATTCAAATTTAAAGCAAAGTTGTAATAGTGAAAAACTTTTTATACGTGGGACAAAATCGTACCTTTAACTATCGGTAAGTTGTAATAATGGCCCTGAAAGAGTTTAATCGCAGCAGTTGCGATTAAATAAGAAAATAAGGTATAACAGTTTTGTGGTAGCGCGATGTTCCTTATAAATATAAATTTATAATTCTTTAAGAAAGGAATTGAATTATACAGTGACTCAACAATCTGCTAGAAGTTTAAGATTTAGTATAACGACAACTCAAAGACAGCGCTGATTATAAGTTTTATTTACAACAGGCTGAATAGTAACTAAAGATCGTAGTTGTGAATAATATTTTGTGTTTAATGATCAGTGTTTTTACAAGTACAATAATTGTAGTTAAAGTAAATATGCTTTATTTTATTTGCAATAAAAATTACTCACGGTTTGTGTAAAGGAAATAAACAAAAACGTTTTTAAGAAGATAAAAACGTAACAATATTTTTAAGGTTCGGTCTTGTTGTTATAAAACGTTGCGTGACTGTGAATTTACTTACGAAAATATATGCGTGAAATGCTTGAAAATGCTTGAGAATGCGTGAATTTATCTTATAAATATTAAAATACAAAAAAGTGCATTTGTGATTATGAAAATTGATACGAAAAAAGGTGGGGGTGTGTGTGTGTGTGTGCTTTTTCTTATGATTTTCTGTTTCCTTTTTTTTAGAAATTTTAGTTTTTCACTAGGTAATACCTTTTTGATAACAATAATTTTCAGCAAATCTTAAACCAATAGTGTTTTTGTAAATATTTTTAAGAATTGTTTGTTTTAGAATTTTAGACATTTTTTATTTCTAAAATTTCTCCGATATGCTATAAATGCGTTTAACGCTCACACATTGTCGGCGCAGGCGTTCACATTCTATTTCTCGAAAATCGGCATGCGATGATGAGCACGAACCCACAGTGAATGTCCGATCCTCGTTGATGTCGTGATCGGAATTATACGGACAAGAATCAAGAGAGGCTTCTCCTTGTGTTGAAGATGCCTCAGAGTCTTCACCTTCTTCGGAGGAGGACGAGTTGTGCGATGACAGGGTTACTTCTGAATTATGGCGAGAGAGTATTTTAGGATCGCTGTCGTTGTTGTTGTTGTTGTGGGTATTCAATAGCGCCCTCTTTAATTCGTGCCCATATACTGAATTAGGTGAAGGCTCGATGACAGGGGCTGTTGGTGAGTCAAATGAGTTGCGTTGATGTTGCAAAAGAGGTTGAGTTGTAATAACAGCAGCTGCAGGATTGCCCAAAATACTTTGGATTTCCGGAAAAATGCGATTATCGGAACCTGATGCCGAGAATTTCGACAGTAACGATTTTGACGAATTCTTGTTTTTCAACTGTTGTTGCTGTAGGTAGTAATAGTCCCTGGGCAACGACGATGTATTATTTAACTGTTGCGTTTCGTAGACACTACGATTAGCCGGCCTGAACCCACTTTCAACGCTAACTCCTCCACTTTCACCGGAATTTAAGGCAGGTGTACTTACGGAATAGTTTTCAGATTCAGTTTGGACTTGAGCTTTCAAGTCACTTATAACACTGGCCGTCGAAGCTGTTGGTGTTGTGCTTGTTGATAAATTGAAGCCAGCGGCCGCCAATTGAGCACTAAGAAGAGGAGTTAAATTGGCCAAAAACTGTTCCTCCTGTTGTTTTTGTCGTTGTTCGTCCAACTGACGACGATAAGCATCAATTTGGTCACTTGCAGAGGGTGTTGCACTATGTATGCATCCTTGAAAGAAATCCAATGCTTCGTATAGTATAAAACAAAGACCCAGGACAAGAAATGTCTCCATCATAACAAACTGAGAGCCATTTGGCACTTGACACAATCCACTGAGCACTAAGAAATAAAATTGTTTTGTGTTTTTGTCTTTTTAACTTTTCATAATTTTCAATCTCGTATATGCACTGGTTAGAAATCCACCAACAGCACATACAAACTTTCTTAAATTAAAGTGTACATTACAAAAGCATTGAATGGTGCTATCAAAAAGCGAAAAAGTTGTAAAAAAAATATTATTTTTTAAAATTATTGTTTGCAAGAATTTTCAAAGTAAAATGTGCGAAAGTTTGCCGCAATAAAGTTTAAAAATAAATTAAAAGAAACTCTTAACTCTAAAGGACATTGCATGCTTACTGTCACTATTACTTAATCATAAAATACAATAGTTACTAACAACTTAAGATAGTGAATGAGAAAAATAAATAAAATTAAATTAAAAGATGCATTTACAACCCGGGATTTTGTTGATTTTATATTTCTATAACATCTATTTTTTCAAATCAGGGAATACAATTTTTATCTTCTTCAGTCTGTATGTAAAATTTAACTTATTACGTCGTAAGAATTGCAACAGTTAAAAAAAAAGAAAGAAACAATTATAAATAAATACATTTTGTTAAATATTAATTTTTAATTAGTTAATAAAATAAAATATTTCCTTTTATATTTCCACTATTTCATTTAAATGTATGGCAGCATACAGAACAACCCAGCAAACATGAAGTCAAACCTTTGATATAAAATGTATTTATCCTTTGATGTCAAGCACAATTCTCAAACTTTTTTTTGTGCAATTTTAGACAGTTCAGTCAGTCAAATTGTAAAAAACGGCAATACAAAAATATATTTAAAAAAAAATTTATATACAAATTTTTGTGTAAAAAGTGAAAATGTTTACAAAAGCCAACAAACTAAATTGCTTAAATTGTACTAAGAATTTGTTGTTTGTCGTATGTTTACATTTGAAATTTTTGGAAAAAAACCAAACCAAAATTGTTGGGAAAATTTACCAAGTTTGTGTAAATGAGTTCTCATACTTTTAAGCGCTTTCGAGAAAACACTGAATGTTTTATCAATTTGTTTATCAAGTGTAATTCTCAAATTTAAAATAAACTTGGCAACATTAAAGCGGAAAATAAATGTAATCATTTTAACAGGGAAATTAAAAAAAAATGTATTTTACAATAAAAGAAAAATTACATACAAACGGGTGGCTTGGAAAAATTATATTGAAATAATTTGTGAGTAAAAAAATTTATTAAAATAAGAAAGTGAAGAAATTATAAGTTCGTTGTATGATCGAGGCGCTATGCAGTGCCAAGACAATCCTAAAAATAAACAGTTTTTTTGTCTTATCACGAATTTGAGGACGGAGGCAGCAGCAGCGATTGTGCCTAAAGTTTAGCTGATGGGTTATTTGAACCCTAGAGTACGAATGATCTACGATTCGACGAGCACCGCCCATTCTTAACTAATATTCTTTTAAATGGGTGTGCCTGCCTAACAGTCTCAAATTTTGTTTGCTGTTAGTTGATGAATTACTTTATTTTTTAGTTTTTATATCGACTTACATATAAGGCGTCACAATGATTAATAGCATTTATTGAAAAAGTATATTTTGTTTCGAGCCATAGTTATAGACAGTTAAAAGAATCAATCGTCGAATCGACGATCATTCGTTACAACGTTCGTAACATATGGTTCGTACTCTAGGGTTAGTAATGACTTTAAACTAAGGGAAATATAAATTTACAAAACAAAAATTATTTTTTCTTTATGTTTCACGTTGTATTACAATCCATATTTGAAAGACGTTTGAGAATAACGTTTGAAAGCAAGTTGAAAATTAATAATAAATTTTCAAATCATTTTTAAGCATTTGTCGTTTTTGAAAGAGGGTTTGATTTCAAATCATTTTTAATTTGAAATTAAGCATTCAGGTTTGATGGGTACAGTACAATACACACTAAATTAAATAAATAACTGACTGAATGTATTTGTTGGTAAACAGAATATCAATTTGAGGTATTGTTTAACCAGTATTATTTATTTATGTATCAAATATTGTGTTTGTAGTTGGTGTACAACAAAATTAAGTCCAATATTTATTTTTGTTCAATCATACAAATTCAATTACGTTCATTTGTACATTAGAGTGATCCAAAAAATGGTTTTGTGTCCTGCATTTTGACGTGCCTTAAAATATTAATATAATATCTTGAGCAGATTTAAGTTCAAGTTAAGGTAAAATAATACTAAAAGTTAAGAACATATTCCTCCTGACGAATTTAGTTTATCAAAGTCCCACAATTGCGGGGCATTTGACCGAATTCTTAAATTTATTGTATTTAAATTTAATCACCGATTTTTGGTAAACTTTTGAATCAATTTAGTGTTCAAAATGCATTTGTTATTTGCATTTTTTGGTTTAAACTTATTTAATTAATATATTTTCTTTTTAACTAAAAGTTCTTTACAATAAAAGTAATTGAACGTGTAGAAAAAATTATATGAAAAACTCTAAAAAATCTGGTTGCTTTTCATATAAATTTTACAATACGTTCAATCACTTGTTTTGTAAAAGCAGCACATAAAACGGAGTCAATTCTACTCAACGTCGAAAGTCAATAGAAATCGATTGATGCCAAAGTGATAAAGAAAATACATTTATTGTTCCGTTGCCGTCGAATTTTGTCGACATCGACTTTCATAATAGAGGTGAATATCTTAAAGAAAAAAAATGGGAAAATATTGAATTAACTTCGTTTCGTTCGTTATTATGCAGATGTTTGATTGAAACTGCGTTCTTAATGTTAAAAAAGTATTGGGTCATTTTTGCATCCAAGTGTAAAAACGGGTTAATTTCGACTTCCTTCTTTTGAAATATTAATTACCAATCACAGAAAATAGTTAAGTCAACTTTCATTAAAATGTGAATATACCCCACGATATTTTGTTATAAATTTCATAAAAAATTCAAAATTTCCAAAAAATTTATCTTTGACCTTGTCATTTGAACTTTTGCGTCGTTCGATTTTGACCCAAGTTGCAGAAAAAAGTCTTTGTTTTTTCAGTAATAGAACTCTGAATAGAATTAACTGGAACTTAATTAAAATAAAGGAACTTTGCCCTATTGATCAATTTTGTGCAAAAATAGCATTTTCCTCGAAATCCGTAAAAATCAAATCGTTGCTCCACCCAAGTGCCCAGTGGGATATTTATAAAATTTTTACTTTAATGCTCTTTGATATTTTAAAGAAGTCCCTGGAGTGCAAATCTCAACTTTTCTCGATTTTATTGAAAAAAAAAGTTTTCTAAATTTTAAATTGGAGATTTGAGAAACACTCCAAAAATTTTGGAAGTTTTTGACATCATCTGAGGACAGGTTAACGCCATCCAAAAAAACTATTTCCATATCTCACAAGAGTCGACTCTTTTGAATAAAATAAATTATATTACAGATATCAATTTCAAAAATTTTTTAAGGTGTGTGCTCGAATTTCTAGGTCAAGTAATAATTGGCACATTAGTGGTCTGGGGCATTATTTATTACTGGGCTAGTTCCTTACCGATTTTAAGTTTTTCTACATTTTTTGAAACATAATTGTATAAACATTTCGATTAGCTTATCATATAGAATGAATTTTTTACGACATTTAAATAATTTTACAAAAACTAAAGAAAGAGAATTTTTCGCTTTCACTATTAAAATTTTCAATCGATTTACGCCTCGACTTTTCTTGATCCAATTGGCACCAAACTTCATAATTATTGTTTTTATATACAAGGGAACAAAATTAGGCCAGTCATTCACTTTAGAATACAACGTTGGACCCCTCTAATGTACATATACAAATGTAACTACACATACGAAAGGCCTTGCGGAGGAAACAATTAAATAAATATTTTTTGAGTAGTTAAACGAAATAAGTAAAATTTTAAACAAAATTCCAGTCACATATTTAAAATCAGTAAGACTCAAATTTTACGGAATTTGCTTTTTAAATCGATTTAAATTAGTTTTCCACATTGACGACTCAGTTTAATTTAATGTGATGTGAAAAATCCTGAAATAAATATTTCCAATAAATTAAAAATTATTAGTATTTTAAACAAGAAATAAAATATTCGGCTGGCTCGAAAATATCACTAAACACACATTTTGATCCGTATGAATCTAATATTTTACATATGTTTGTTTGTGTAGGTATGTGTGAAGATAATCTTGAATTAATTTATAGAGTTTATTAAACAATTTGTCTCAGAAGTTTTTTTTTTCAAAATTTTACTTTAATTGTTAAGGCAATTTTCTATTAAATTATACAGTCTACAAATTCATTATTCTATTTAACATGTCTTTGGTTTGACACCTTGACATAACTTTGTTTTTTTTTTTGTTGTTGTTCTTCTTTTTTGTCAAACTTAATTTAATACAACAACTACGACGATGACAACGACAACGACAACGACATCAACAAGAAACCTAAAAAATGTCTCTTCTAGCATTTTATTTATCTCATTCGAACCCGTCGACACAAGACTTACAAGAAGAAGTAAATTGGAATTAAAAAAAAATTGGGAAAGGGAAAAGTGGAAGGAAGTTATTTCTACCACATAAACCAAAATCAAATTTACCCAAAACTTAAGCATGAATTTTAATTTCGAAGGTTTTCAAAATTGTTCTTCTTGTTGCTGCCTACAACTTTTTGGTGCTTTGTTCTTGTAAATTTTTCTGCTAACTCATTAAATTTTCTATAGAATGAGACGAAAAATTTCAAATTTTCAAATTAATAGGCTTTCTACTACAATATCTAACACAAACACACAAAATGGATGCCTATACAAATGGACCTGATTCCACACAGCCATACACACATGTATGAATGTACATTAGAAGGGTTCAATTCAAATTTCCAATTTACATAAAACATTTTACAAGTTACAAGAAATTGGACTATGGACATTTTTCTGTCAAAAATTTTGCTAAAAATTAAATACGATGAAGCAAAAAAAAACTATGTGAAGTGGTTTCTAAAAGTGTTTGCAAATAAAACGTCCTATGTGTACAATGGTGTTTAAAGACTTTTCTCACATGTTTAATCAGTTCGCTAACATTTTCCAATAAGAATTCTACAGGGCTACAAATCAACATATTTCTACATCTTTAAAATACATATGTTTGTATGCCATGTTGCTTCATTGAACATATTTCGATTATTTAAGTGTCATCACTAGCAAAAAGAAGAATAAAGTCTGTCAAAAAGTATTAAGGAAGAAATGCAAGTGTCAAAAAATACTCACAATAATCAAGACAAAGCAATATAATGTATTTTAATGCTTCGCTCATTCAGGTAAAAAAAAATTATTTTTTGATGAAAGATGTTACAAATGTAAACAATTCTCCGTCATTTTCAACATCTGTCACGCATTTCTTTTAGCTTTACTCAAGTGTAAAAAGGCTTTTAATGGGTTTTGTTTATACTGCTACTTTTGGAGTTCGCATATGTTAAGAAAGGACGAAATATTTGTGCATATGTGGGGCATTCCTCGTCAAATCGGATGGTTAAAACAAATTTTTTTTTCCTAAATTTTATGATATGTTTTAGTACACTTCAAAAGGGCCTTCCTGAGTACTCTTTTCTTAGTTTTTCGTTCATGGCTTTCTTAATACAGAAAAAAATGTACCAAGTATTTTTGATTACGATTTAGGATTTGAAATTTTATCGTGTTTTTGAAAATGAGTGTATCCACCGACTATTTGGTTAAGTGTTATTTTGAACCACTATCCAGCGAACAACTTTTAAGCCCGATCCAGTAGTGGGCCTTCCACATTTACTATTTTATTCGATTTTTAAAAAATTTGTACAATATTTTTTTTTTATTTTAGATAAAGATTTTAAATTTTTAAAATTTTCAAAAATCCAAAAATAAAATAGAAAATATGGAAGGTACCGGACTAGTCTGAAAAGTTGTTGTATGAATAGAAGTCTTAAATTACACATTTTCAAAAAAATCGAAGGATACACTCATATTCAAAAACTTCGAATCCAAAAATCTTAATTAAAATAACTTGCAAATTTTTTTTGTACAATATTTTTTTTTTTTTTTTTTTTTTTTTTTTTTTTTGTAAAATAAACATCCAAAAACGAATCTTTCAAAAATTCCTATTTGAACCAATATTAAGAAAGAAATGAACAAACAAAAAACTATCAAAAGAGTCCATTGAAGGATAAGGCCCTTTTGAAGTGTACTAAAAAATATCACAAAATTGGGGAAATCAAAAAACAAAAAAAATTTTAAACCATCCAATTTGGCGTGGAATGCCCCATATGTAGGTCCTTTTGGGTTTTTAAATTTAAAATAATTTTTACTTTTCGACACAAATGTAGCATCCAAAATGTGTGTCTGGACCTCCCTAATACACTTTCATTTGGATTTGTTAGTAGAACTGCGAAATAATGCACAAGTCAACACTCATGTGCTGTCGTTCATAGAACCGAGTCAATCTCATTTCCTCTTCCCCTATATTAAAATGAATGTAATCTGTGTGTGTTCTGTAGATTTTTATACAAAAGCAGCACAAATTTTATAATTGTACCATTTTCTTATTAATTTTGAGGGAAGTTTAAACAGTGTGATGGCAAAAGTTTACTGCTCTGTTGGAATTATATTTAACGAATGACTGTTTCATATTTAACGTCTACACACAGGTAAATGAGGTGGCAATTTTTGGCAAATTATTATTCCTATACAAGTTAACCATGTACTTAAGGTTCTTAACAAGTGTTAATAGAACCTTTTCATATTTCCTTACTATCCCACTGGCTTTAAAATGTAGCTACTGGTGAATATAAATAGTAAAATTAAAAATATAAAAGTTTTGCAAGTTTTTAAAAAAAACCCTTAAAACATCTGACAGAGATTATGGGAAATAACACACTTCTAAGGATAATTATAATAACACGTACTGATTTAATGAAAAACTTAAGTCAAATAGCACGTTAGTTCAAAATGTAAGATTAACATTAATACCGCCAACCAGGGCTGTGAAGTCGTCAAAAATAGTTCTACCTCCAACTCCGACTCCAACCACTGAAATTTGTTAAGTGTGACTCCGACTCCAACTTCCATTCCGACTCCAACTCTAACTTTGAAGTAAGTATATATGAGACTGGTAATAATTTGACTTTAAACTAATTTTTTAATGCAATAATTTTTAAATGGTGAAATGTAGCCAATTTCGAAGAATTTTTATTTTGGAAAATATTTTTTAAATTTGTTATGCAGAAAAATTTTGGAGTCGGAGTGACGAGTTTTTGAGGGTACTTCGACTCCGACACTGGTACAAAAACCTCAACTCCGACTTCACAACTCTGACTCCGACTCCACAGCCCTGCCGCCAAAACCTGAGTTGGAAATGTCGAAAAAGTACATTCAAATGTGTATGTATTAGAGCAAAGCTCAAAAAATTTTCATCGATTTTTGCAACTCGTTAATTAAAAAAAATTCATTTTAAGTTTTTTAAAGGACTGAACGCAGACGCGATAATTAATATTATGAAAAAAAATAAATTTTTTAATGTTAAAGTAACGTGTTTAGGACAACAAAACTAGTTTTGCTGCATGATTTCTCATTAATTTTTCATGTTCGAAAAACTCAAAAAACTAGTTTTACTGCAAAACATGCCGAATGAATACAACTCTAGGTTATACACTAAGACAGAGAAGAGACTGTCAATTTTTGTAGCTGCAATTTTTAATGATTCTGCTTTGAAATTTTATTAGTGTCCAGAGTATGAATTTGCAGTTTTGCAATTTTTGTATTTTTATCTTGTCTTTCCTCTTCTACTTTTTATATTTTTTATATACAATTACACCTTCAATTAACTTCAAGTTAAAATGTGTGAAAATTACAAAACAAAACAGAATTCTAGAGTAAATAGCCCTCCCAAATTTTCTCACCCATAAACTCTAGAATTGCTCCAACAATAATTGCAAGTCTGAACGATGACTTAAATGGTGATTATCAAATTTGTTATCATTAATTTTACTTTTTTTATAAATTTTCTGACACACTCGTCTTTTAATCTTGGAATGAACCTTTATGAGTCATATAACAATTACTGAGCTAACTTAATAAGAGCGTTTTTTTTAAATGAAAATTTAATTCCAATAAAGCAAATGGGTCTTAGGATCTGCCAAATAAGATTTTCCAACGGGAAGGAGTTGAATTCGCGATCTAAGGATTTGATGCGTATAAATTGTATGAAAATGAAAAGTTTCGACACGAAAAAGGCGCTTGATGTTTTTATTTAGGAAGTTCAATTATACTGCGCTAAGCATTTCACGAGGTGTAATGTAATCCCAACAAGAGTCGCAAACGATTCTTGACATGTTTTCTGAAAGACTCGTTAGATAATATTTAAACACATCGCAAACGATTCCCTCTACAATTAATATAATATATAATATCATACGAGGAATATTCTACGATTAAAAAATGTGCTCGTCGAAGATCAAATGAGATTCCCAGAAGACTCTTACACGATTGAAAATGCTAGTTGGGTATGGTAAAAAAAAAGTAATTTATGTGCTTTTATGTGTATGTGTGTGTGTTTAAAAAAAAAAAGAAGCAAATTTTATGCTTCAAAAAATTATTTTTTTTTACACACATTTTTTTTTATTTCATAAACTGGAAAACAAAACCGCAACATAATGGAAACGCTTGGACATGTTTTGCTCATAGTCGAAAAATAGTACTAAAGAGTTCTTTTATGAAGATTTTTGCAAAATTCCATATATCCCTATTAAAAAGTTGCACAAAAACTAAGAAAAGCATGTAAGAAAGTTGCTGGGTCAAGTCAAAGCAAATAATGCCCTACACCACAGTAGAAACAGACAGCTTTTCGAAAGTGTTGCGTATTTGGGCCAATCGAACCAGAACTAGTTATTTTGTGAGGTTATGATTCATATAAAAGTATTTTGTAACGATTCTAAATCTTTCAGCCATGTTCTGGAAATGGAGTACAAATGAAATCGAAATTAAAAACGATCCTGTGTTCAATGATCAGAAATATATCCCCTATTGTATAGAAATTAGTATATTGTTATGTTACTGCCTTTTCAATAACGTTTTTGGTTTATTTCCTTTATAATAATCCGCTTGCGTTCTTTTATTGCGCAACATTTATTAAAATAAAATACAGCACTTCAAACACTTCTTACAATTAACAACTCTATTTAGAACTTAGTCACTTTAACTACTTAGAACTGCGACCTCTATTGCGATCTACACACTTAAACGTTTGTACTAATACCACAGATAACACACAAATATGTCACGAGACGGAAGATTTTTCGTCTCTATCTTAGAAAGCTGCCCCCTTTTAATTTCTCTTTGAACCATCTTTAATGCCGCAATACAATAAACACAAATTTATTTAGTTGAGATTTATTTGCAAAACTGTTGTAAAAATAACCTTTTAAGTTTACCGCAACTCTAGTAAATAATATTTAAGTAAGTAAATAACATTGTGAAACAAAACAAAATTACTAAATACATTTTTTGCACAAAATAAAACGTTTGGTGAACTAATGCTTTTGTTAAACGTGGTTTGTGTTTTGTTGTTTTTGTTTTGATCACGCAATTTGTGTTGATTGTAGCGGCCTGTTTTTACACATTTCCACTTCACTACAAAAAAACGTCTTTTTGTCTCTTTCTTCGAAATCTGCCTCGCAACTGATTTGGACCTATTTCACACGTCACTTTTTACATATCTGTGTGTTATCGGTGCTAATACTGACTAACGATGCCCACCTTCACGAGTATTTATACTCTGTTAGAGCGCTGGCATCTAGATGGCTGTAGAACATTCGACGTTTTCGAACTGGCTGAATCATTCGAGCCTTTATTATCTTACAGCTAATATCATTATGCATAAACGCTATGGCTGAATTTAAATTGAGCTATTATACATCAATAAACTAAAGTATACTTTAAGGATTAACAATAATTTTAAGATTATTATCGAATATTCGAGAATTACTGTGGGATTGAATTACAAACATGTATAACAATTTTAACTTTACATTTGTACTAGAAAGTTCTGTACATGGATTTTTACATTATAAATATGCATAACTAATACAATAACAATTTCAACTAATAAAATTACTAACAAATACCAAATAACTAATAAATACAAAATAACTAATAAATTGAACTAATTCTTAACTAAAGTTACTTTCTTAACAATATGTATAAGTATACTATATGCCTTAAACTTTGAGGTCATTTAATTTTCACTAATCTGCATTCAAAATGAAATGAATGTAAAATCTTCATCGAATTCAATTTCACTCGGAGCGATTTCCAGAAAATGGCTGAACGTAAATATATGAGATTTTTTCATCCTAAAGTGATTTTATTGAAGAGGTATAACTGGGACCCTACGTTAAATTTTGGACCTATCGTCGCCGAATTTACTATCACTGCCAACATTAATGAGGAAGTTTCGGAAGGGGTATATGTATGAGGGCAATCGTCAAATATGTACCGATTCCGCAAAAAAACTTTGAACGATGATTTAGGTTGCAATGAAAGATTTGTGAGCAAAATTTACTCTAGACACCAACATAACAAGATGGTTTATGGGCACAAAGACTCTATTTCGGATAAAAGTTTGTATAGAGGACCAGTGATGCCAACTTAGTGCTTTTGAAACTATTTATGTTGCTTTTTGATGCCTCGAAATACCAAAATTTTATCTTTAGTGGCAAACTAAGAAAAAGCACTAACCTGGTACTTTTTCAATTTAACGTTAGTACCTTTAGTGCGTTATACAATTTTTAGTTTTTTCTAAAATTTTTTAAAATTAATTATGCAGTAACAATTTTGTCAAGTGTAAAAACAATCCTTTTGTATGGCAACTGTTTATTAAGGAAGCTCACTACAAAGGCATCGCCCTGACTTGCAGTTTTTGTTGCAGCAATTCTTGAGTTTATTGGTGAGAGAGGTAAGAAGATTGAGAGGAGTTTTATGTACTCTGCAATCCTGTTTTGTTTTGTAAATCTCTCATCGGTTGTTAATCGCAATAAAAACGATGTAATTGTTTTCGTTAAACATTTTATTATAGAAAATTGCTTGGAAAATATTAAGAATTGTAAATGAAAAAATCAGCAAAGAACAGGTGTTTTGGGATAGAAGTCAACGATTTTAAAGATTCAATAGGCCAAAATCCATTTTTAGCTGAAGTTGAAAGAACATTAAGTTCGATGAGCTATAGTTAATCCAAAATTAGATACGGATTATCCTTGAACTCTATTTACTCAATTTCTCACATGAAATATGAACTTCGTCGACATAATTCATGCTGTAAGGATTACACTCTACCACCTCTGCAGTATTTTCTTTTCAAATGAAACATTCAAAAAATCAAAATATTACTTAAAAACTGTTTTATGACCCAAATTAAACTCAACTTATGATGATCCAAATTAATGTTATGTACGAAAATGGTCCTCCAACAGCGCCGTCGCCATTATTTTAAAATATTTGGTAACTTGTTTTTTGTTCAGTTATCGATTAAATTGAAAAAAAGGGTGCTTTTTTACGCTTTTTTAACTTTAAATAGTGCTTTTTTACATTTAAAAGTGCTTTTTGCTCCAAAAAAGTTGGCATCACTGTAGAGGACCTGTAAAATTATGGAACGATTCTCATCATTTGCACAGCGTTTGGTGCTTATAAAATTTTTCAGTTAGATCGATTCAGAACATTCTTCCGAGTCGTTAGGCATACTAAAAGTTGGGCCTTGGGCCAAAGTTTTTAAGTGTTACAAACATTCGCACACCCACGTTTTATTAATTTTATTATACATATTCTCGGAGCAGACAGCAACATGGATTTTTCTTTCAATAAAATTTAAGTGAAACTCAGTTTATTAAACTTTACTGTGCTTAAGAATAAATTCGCCTTAAAACGTTTACAATGCTGGTGCTCATGCTGTGAAGGTCAATGCGACAAAAATGTAAGTATGTGCAATATTGTTATACATACTTTGTATTTAAGACAACATTATTTTTAAACATGTACAAATATTTAATTTATGTTGGTTGCACTTCCATGCCATTAACTTTTGCCACAGAGTAATGCGATGCAACGTACCAAGAGCAACAAAAAACAAGCGCATTAAGCAAATAGGGGATGGCACACTTTCAGGAATTTAAAAAAAATAAAAAATTTTAAAATAAATAAAATTAAATTAAAAAATAACTGATGTAAAATGTACTTATTTTTGCAACTAAATATTAAATGCTTTTACGTCATACAATTGTAATCCAGCAACATTATTTTTACACACACACTAACAGTACATTATACTGTACGTTCACAATATGTAAGCATGTGTATGTATGTATGATATTTTTTTATTTGTGTTCACAAAGGGAGTAAAATTTTTAACAGGCTGAACTCATTTCATCATGTCATGGTCGTCCTCGTATATAACAAAGGACTGCAGATAGCGAGAGAGAGAGAGATATATAATTGAGACAAATACTCGTTATTTTGTTCTTCATGATTTCTGCAGCATATCTTTAGGCATAAAAATGACACAATTTATTGTTGTTTTTTTCTTGCTTTCTATATTAAGAAAATATAGATACAATTAACTTTAAATGCTGCTATAAAAACGAGAGAATAAAACGTAAAAAAAACTAGAATTGCACTTGTATTTTACCGTAATATGTTAACCTGCTTTCAATTTGTTATTGTTTTTTTTTACATTTATAAGTGTGTAATTAAAAGTACAATACACTTCAAATTCATATTTTATACATTCATAAGGATGAGTGTGTGTGCCTTTCGGCTATAGTTTAGGTGCCTGTGTGTGTGTGAGTAAGTAAAACATAAAATCTAGCCTTCACCTTGTTGCTGACCGAGTTCTAATAATTTGGATCTTTAGCAAACAATAAGAATGTGAGTTAAGCGTCAAATTAACTAGACAAGCGTTTTGACAACAAAAACCACAAGATGATTGAGTATTACAAATTTTTGATTTTCGTAAAAACATTCTTCATAACTTTTTATATGTTCGACCGACCCTTTAGAACGCCAGAACCCTGTGCACATTTAGTTTCCATTAGACAACCAATTGTTATTCGACACTACCATCTTCAAGATCTTTACGTATAAAATATAAATTTCAGTAACTGATTGCTTCTATTCTTCAGCAATTCAAAATATTTAACTTTTCTCTGGTATTACAGTCTTGATTCGTTGATTGGTGCGTGCCCACCATGTGTGGTCTAAATTACAATCCTAATGTTCTCAAAACACAAAAATCTTTGGACTACGATACTGTTTTGTTGAAAGCATTTACAAATTCCCGTATCTATTACAACATTTGTCGTACACAATACGCGTGTAATGGTATTTACTGTTATATTGTATCTGAAGTCTATAAATATTTATGAGTTTTGCCAATTTCATTTATACGGATATGTTTTTTTTTTTTTTTGTTTTTGTTTTGTTTTGGGCACAGCTGCTCCCCAAATAAACTTGTACACTATTCAAAACCCCCATCTTCCCAACAAATAAACTGTATGTGTACATAGTTTTATATCTAAACACATTTATACGAGTTGATTACAGTCCATTATTACATCCTCCTTCTCGAAATGAATGGTAAACCAAACATGTCAGTATTTTTATATTATTGCCAGTGTCTGAATCGAAATGACCATATTATTGTATCGTAGTATCTTTGTTACACAAATTATTTACATTTAAATAAATGAATAGTATTTAATGTGGAACAGCAATTTCATTTCATACTCGTATTCATTTTTCTATATTTATAGACATAAAATGTACCTACAGAATTGCTTCTTCATCTTCCTCTTCTTATAAAAAAGTCATTGAATTTGAATCAACCCTTTTTGGGCAAAAAATATTAAATGTTTTTGTTTTATTGTTTTTGGTCACAGATTATTCTAGATGGAAAATCAGTTCAAATATACGCAAGTCAAAAATTATTTTCGGGAATACAAAATTTATTATTAATAAGATTTCTCTACGACGTGCTACATTCCCAATTTTTATTTTTCATCAAAATACTGAAATTTATTGTTGAGGGAAAGCTGGTTTCTATGCGCAAGCATTTCACTGGTTGCTTGGGCCAGATCATTAGGAAACTTTTTCCAAAGACT
The DNA here is from genome assembly GCA_943735925.1 of Pollenia amentaria. Classification (NCBI taxonomy): domain Eukaryota; kingdom Metazoa; phylum Arthropoda; class Insecta; order Diptera; family Polleniidae; genus Pollenia; species Pollenia amentaria. The sequence goes on from OX031008.1 coordinate 234,452,744, forward strand.
TTAGAAAATCTAATTATATAATACAAATAAGACTATCAAGTGATTAAGAATTTGCAACACTCAGGTCTTACTTGTAACAATATCAAATCTTCAACAATTTGCTGATTAGTTATAAGCGCTAGGCGTTGGCAGCCCTGTAGAAATGTATATCGGCGAGGCTATTTCGGCGAATTAATTTAGTAGATATTCTAAATTTATTAAAATTTACCACCATGTGCAGTGGCTGATTGAAATAAAAAGAAAGCTAAAAGCTGATTTTATCCTTTAAATAAATCAACTTAACCATTTTGTTGGTATTTTTTTATCGAAATTAAGGAAAAATTTCTGTTGTACAACCAGATTATTCATTTGGCCTAATAAAATCAGTTTTACTAATAATCAACTATTTTAAGCATTGAAACAACAGGGGCTGTAGGGCAATTGTATTTGTTGTCGTATTTCTTTTTACTGTCTATCGCTTTTCTAAAATCGTTTAATTATTCAAAACTAAATAAAAAATTTATTTTAAGCTTCTAGCTTTTGGTCTTTTTGTTAAAAAAAAAAAAATAAATAACAAATTCTAAAACACAGTAAACTTTTCATTTCCCCAGCCACTGTTTAAGTTTTGTATGCAAACGTGCTTGTATCTGTAAGTAAATTGATTCAATACTGTTCAATATTGACAAATTTTTTTTTTTTTTTTTGCAATTTTCTTTTATCCCCAGAATTTGATGTTAGAGACAGGATCATAAAACAAATCTGCAACATAAGTTTTGAGTCGAATGGATTGAATAATGTTTCTGTATTGGAAGTGCAGAACAGCCATGTGTGCCTGAGTGTTCAAATGTTCATCGCTTTTTTCCATTTTCATATTTCCTGACAACTTAACAATAACTGGAAGTTATCACAAAAGAAAACATAACACGCAAACACATACATATACATAAAAAGTAAATATGTAAATAGAATGTTAAAGAAAAAAGAGATTTTATTTAATAAGAAACTTCAGAAATGAACAAAATCAGATCATCAGGATGTCGTTTGTGGTAAAATAAAAGTTTTTTTTTATAAAGATAAAGAAACAAAAAGTATGTTTGCATATTTTCTAAACACTTTTCAATTTTAAAACAGAGTTCTACTCTAAAATACATAGAAAACTCATCTGTTCATTTAAATTGGAAAATTTACGAAAAGTTTGTAAACAATTTTTAAGTGTTCGTTTTATAAAAATTCTGTAAATTTACTAGCAAAATTTTACCAACATTAGAACAAGACATGCACTACAAAAAATGATTACGGATGTATTAAATCAAAGAATTTTTGTTTTGTTTAAAAATATTAATAAGAAAAACTTGTAAGACCGAAAAATTCGAGAAAAATAGAAGAATAATAATAAATACAAGTAAGAAAGTATAGTCGGTCAAGCCCTACCATCTGATACCCTACACCACAACATAAAGGAACAAATTTTTGCAAGTGTACCTATTTAAGACCCAGTTCTGAAAAATGAATAGGGATTTATCTGTGTTTTAAATTTCATTAAAATTGGTTTGATAGTGGGAACAAGCACCCTATTACACTCATTAGCAGAAATGCATAATACCCTTATCACTATTGTGGTGTAGGTATAATAATGGGCCCGGCCCTATTACGAGTTGCATCCGACAAACGATTTTCGCTGGCTATCCAACCGGGGTTCTCCGGTAGAATAGCTGGTAGTGAGCTAGTCTATCATTGCCGGGGTTGTGGGTTCGATTCTTGCCAGAGGCTCTGGTCTCCTACAGGTAAGAGTAGAGCATAGTCGGATTATCATAGGAGAAAAGGAAACAAAAGTTGACAGTGCTAACGAAAATTTCGTTCTGCATCGAATTTTTTAACGAAAACAAATTTGCTTTCGACGGTGCAAATAAATTTAAAAAACTTGTTGAAAATGTTAGTTTTTGTAAATTTATTTTTGTTCGGATCGCAAATTTTCTTTGTGCAGCAAAATTATATTTTGGCAAAACAAATTTGCCTGAAAGTTCAGGTTGTAAAACAGTGGAATGAAATCTTTAAGGATCTAAATTGTTTCATTTCCAAGGCAAATTTGGTAAGATACCTTCACTGAACACAAAAGTTTTGCAAATTTTAATATTCTTAGAATTTACTTACGAAGAGGTTCCCTTTTGCATTAGGTTGGAATCATCCCTCAACCTTTTTCTGGTTTTTCCCAGTTCCAGTAAATGATCATCTTTATCAGACAAATCATCGAACCAATAATGAAATAAATTAATTCGTCGAGATTTAATCATTTTTTTTTTTACATTTGTTGACAAAAATTATTTATTTAAAGTGGCAAATAAACCAACCCCCATATTAATCAAAAATATTTTTTATGAATATGGGGGCAAAAAAAGCACTTTTTTAGCGAATGTGCGTCGTAATAAAAAAAATTCATATTTTTCGATTAGCTTTTTTGACTAAAGTCGAAAATAGAATTCAGTTCATAATAAGCACCAATAGTTTAAAAATTGCATAAAATAAATATCTTAAAAAAAAGTAAAAAAATTATTTTTTCGAGTTTGGTTAACTCTAATTATGTCAGATTACTTGAATAGTCTAGGGATTTTGTTGTACAGAACACCATTCTGGCGAGTTTAAGTCGCAATCGCAAATGTAAGGATGAGGTCAAAGTGGCCGCTAGAAGTTATAATGTGAGATGGCGCTAAGTTTTTCTTATGTATTTGCTCAAAATATGTCAGAGTGAGAGCGAAACTTAATGAGTTTGTGCTGCAAAGCAGATTGTTTAACAGTTTCTAGAACATTAAAGTTTTTTTTTCTGTCATGGCTTTGGTATGTAAAATTAAATTAAAAAAAAAAGAAATTTAGCAAAATAAAAGAAGCTTGTGTGCTAAAAAAAAAGAAAGTTTTGCAGTATTGGAAATTCTGTATTACTTTTTTTACAAAAAATGTGTTAAGATTTTAATTGTTATGTAAAAGTCATCGTCAGAATCAATTTTTCATAAAAAACCCACTAAAAAAAAACACTAAATATATAGCGTTCACTCAGACATTTGAGCATTGATATAGCACTAACTATTAAAATCAGTCAAATGCAATGTGGGAATGTCCGAACAGGTTTGATACGTGGCGTATAATTGTTAAAATATAATACGTGTTGCCTATTAATCATACGTCAGCAGGTTCGTTTTATAAGTTTTCTAATATTATATTTTTATACCCACCACCACCACTAGTCAATGAGGTTAATGAGGGTATACTAAGTTTGTCATTCCGTGTGAAACTTTTTTTATATTCATCTAAGATCCCAATAAGTTCACATTCTCTGGGTTCATGTGTAATTCTAAGTCCCCTTTTACAATTTCCAAATTAAAAGACAGGCAGACAGTTTTGAAGGTTTGATCAGGTAGAGTGTGTAGTACCCGATTATCTGTACTAAACATTTACTGTTTTCCTTTAAGGCAAGTTCAAAAGAGAATAAGAAAAATGTTTGCCTTTCCACTTCAACATTGTATAAGGCGACTAAGTCGATTTAGCCATGTTTTGTACAAGCCTAGGCAACATAAATTTAAAAAAATCGCTGTGAGTGGACTACACAACATTATTGAGCACTTTTTAGCTATAATTTTTGTCGTTTTGCTTCACATTTTTCAATAACTTGCGCAATATGAATACAAATCAGACATCAGAAATTAAGAACCGAAAACTTAAAATTTAAGTTTTTCATTTGAAAAATTCAAAACTCATGCGTATAAAATAAATTTTTTTTTCTATCAGATAAAAAAAATAGTAAACACAAAAAAGATATTTATTTTTAAAGTACAATATGTATGTGTTTTGTACATGGAAAGAAACGAAAAAACAACTGTACAAAAAATAAATAAAAATTATTTTGTTTTATTTGTTCTTCAAAGTTCAAAATAATAAAGTTCTTAAAAAAAACGTTTTTGAGAACCATTTTTTTTTTTTTTGTTTTTAGAAACTAACAATAAAAACTCAATTTGAAGTTAAAATTGTGAATTTTAATTAAAAAAAGAATATAAAATTGTGTTTAAAATTGCAATTGCAAAAAATCTTTAGAGATTCTTAATTATCAAAACTAGCTGCTGTTGCATTTGCTGTACCCTCAACACTGGTATCTGTGGAGACAGCCTTCAGTGCTTTGCCAATTATTATGACCAAAAATAGAAGGAATTTAAGTTTTGAACATGTAGAAAATTTTTTGTTGCTCAAACTCAACATCAAGTTAATTGATAAGATTACTATTTAGTTCTAGGATAATCTTTATCATGTGATTAACTACTTTTTATTAATTAGCTTTATATTTTTTACTATAATTTTGTACGTATGAGTTTAAATTTTGTCAATTAAAAAAATTCAATTTTAAGTTTTTGGTTCTTTTTTTTATGTACAAAATAATATTGTACTGAAAAATTAAATATCTTTTTTTTGTGTTTGCTTTTATTTTTTTAAACTGATGAAAAAAAAAATTATTTTGTACGCATGATTTTTGAATTTTTAAAAAGAAAGAATTAACTGCCAGGCCCACAATATCGACAAGAACATTTTTTTCGCATTTTTATACTGAAAACAATAATAAAAAACTAAAATTTGTTTTTGTTTTCAAAATAAATATACGAAAAAAATGTTCTTGTCGGCATTGTGGGCCTGACAGTAAATTTTCGGTTCGTAATTTTTTGTACAAAAGTACAAAAAAAAATATTTTTCTAAAAACCTTTTTTTTTTGAGAACTTTATTATTTTGAACTTACAACTCTGTTATATTTAATACGATTTTATACTTCAAAGCGTGAGTGTCTTTTTCGTATGCATTGTAAATTAATGAATTTGCTAAGTGAGAGAAAGAGACAGATAAAGTTTCTTCAACTGTTTTATTCTGGTAAATTCACACACTTGTTTACTACTGCTTTTTGTGGGATTTTTCAACAACAGCGTAGTATATTTTAGTCTAATACATTTTGTTGTTGCAGTGTTGTAAATGTTAGTAATTTTACTAAAATGATAAGATTAACAAGGTCTACAAAGGACTTTACTATCAACGGTGAATTCCGCTAATATCAAACAATATCAAACATAAAAAAAAACGTTTTCCGGTTACATGAAAATTATATAAAATGTCATGAATGCTAACTCTTTTTTTATTTAAAATCAAATTTGATAGTTTTTATTAAACATGATATTCTTCTCTCCCCTCTCACCGAAAATTTAGACTATTTAAAGAAGACTTCTCATAGTGTGAACGCAGGACTTGCAATACAACTTGAAAGTAGTTTACTGTGATGGAAACTGAAAAAAATATCAAAAATTCAATGTTCGAAAAGAAAATCTCGACTGTCAAAAATTAACGATAAAATAGAACGTAAAGTAAAATGACACAAAGATTACACATGGAACTTACTACACAAGGCCTACACATGCAAGTAAAATTACACACAATATGTGTAATTACACATGGATTGGCAATACTGTCCATATTTATTGTTCGTGTTTTGTCTTAGCTTTGATATCGTTGCAAATAACACTTGAGTGTTTGTAATTCTCATTCGCTTTACAGTTTTATTTGTACTATATTTTTAGATTTTCCAAAGTCTTTGGAAAAAGGTTTCCTGATGATCTGGCCTGAAACCAGTGAAATGAGCATAAGAACCAGCTTATCCCACAACAATTAATTCCAGTGTGTGTATTAAGAATAAAAATTGCGAATTTAGCATATCATCATTAATAAATAATAATAAAAAAATGGTAATTCACGAAAATAGCTTTGATAAATTGCAATTGTTTATTTCAATATTAAAGTCAAAAATCGTGGTGTTTGCCTTAATCTCTTTGTGTAGAATACATTTTTCTAGCCTGACTTTTTGGTTGCAGCAAATGAATGACTTTTTTTAAATAAATTTTTAATTTGAAATTGTGATTTGATTTTATGAAAAACATTTAAATTACCTTATTTTTATTTCTATTCATATATTTTAAGGCGAATATTTTTTCGCAGATTTTATGGATTCTTATATATCAGTATGTCAATTAAATTGGAGTTTTATAACTAAACGGAGTTTTTAAGCCCCATAGAACTTGCAAATGGGTTAGCTGTCAAACGAACTGTCATTTATCATGACTAGATTCATTCCCACTTCAACAATGTTACCAAATAATAGAAATTAAATTCGAAAATCAGTAATAGATTCGCGTATCTTACAGACGACTTTGTGATTTTTATAGCTCACGGTTCATGTTTGGCTTAACAAGTTTGTTAATGAACATAATTGCCGTATATGGAGGTTAACAAATGCAGAACAGGCTCCATTGCATCCAGAAAAATGCACAGTTTGGTGCGGTTAACACACTGGTAGCATCATCGGATCTTTTTCTTTAAAAATAAAACAGGAACTCGTGTTACAATAAATAAAGATCGTTATTGCACCTTGATCAATGTTATTTTTTCTTGCAAATATAGATGACATTGAGCCTGGCACCGACACTACTGACTTATTGAAATCAACAAAAGCGTGATTGACACCTCTTGATTTGTTTATGCTGATATCTCAGCAACAATTGACCCCTTGGAGATCGAAATTGTTCGTGTTCTTTGTGATATACGGACAGCAATTCTAAAAAAAAGTGGACCAAAGTAAGACTTCCAGAATTCCCTTCGTCAAACTTCCGCGGTGTCCATATTTCTGCTACTATTTTCCAATGGTTGTGTCATGTTTTTTATTTTTAAATATAAAACAAGTTAAACTCAGATGTTTCCCAATTAGATTTCTTTTAATTGTGCATAAATTGCTCTTGCAGGGTGTTGTTAATTTGTTTAAAAAATTATACCCAAGTTTTTTGAATAAAAGTTTATGGAACGTTGCAAATTTGGTGAAATATGATTGATTTGTTTTTCTTAAAATTTTTATTCGTTATTTTTTGTTATTTAACAATTTGTTTCTGGTGAATCACAAAAAAAAATAATAAGAAAAAATCTCTTGTTGTATTTAAGCCTCAACCAATTTAAATAATTTGTTAACTTTGTTTTTTTCCAATGACAGAAAAAACATTCATCGTATTGCACAAAAAAAAACTGTAAAATATGTACCCATCTGATTGTTTGACTGTCTCGATATGTATGTAAAGGGTGTCGCATAAGTAATGTTATGATTACTGAATCGATTTTTTGTTTAAGTATTTTTTCCGAATCAGCATAAAAATCTTTGAAAATTTATGATGGAAAGACTCAGCTTGTTCAATAATTTGTATTTGTTTTGTCTGTCAGACATAAAGATTATAGGCCATGTTCTGAGATCGAAATTACGTGAAATTGAATCGAACAAATTTTGAAAACTGTCCTGGTTCTCCTGTTAAAACTAAACGAACTCATACAGCTCGTCCAACTTTGAATAAAATGCGATTTTTTGGGGGCTAGCTGTACGATAAAATATATGGCAATAGGCCAAAAACAATACAACAGCTTAAAGTCAATATCCGAAAAGATGTGACAATTTTAAGACCTGAATATCTAAGAAGATTTACGGGATATGCTCTAGATATTGACGCCATTTCAAAGACAAAATAGACCGTAAGTGCAAATGAATATCTAAATTTTAACAAATAGCAACTTGAAATAAATTCAGAAAAGTTTTATTTTATATTAAATAAATCCTAACGTTACTAATGCACCACCCTGTAGTATGTTGTCAGATATAAATAAAATTCGTAAATCCAAAAGTCCTTATAAAACTTTTACAATAACACAACTACTACACACAAGTTTGTTTAAATATTGAAAAAAAAAACCTAAAAAATTATAAATCCATGTGGACTGCCTGCGGAAGAGATAAAAATTTATTTTTTATTTGCAACAAATAAAATCTTTTTAAGCCGATAAATAAAAAAAACTTAATTTTTACATTTAACAATTCACGGATTTGGAAATGGAGGTCAAATTATAATCCTTTTAATAGTTATTTTACATAGAAGATGGGTGGTCTATAGAAGTGCGCTGGTCTCTCAGTGTAACGGTTGCAGGTTCGATTCCCGCAAGATGCTATCGCCTGCTTCACTCTCACATCAGAATAAAATATTGAGCTGTATTTGTCCTTAATAATTATTTAAGTGACACAGGAAATCATTTCAAATTTTAATTCAGTGTTTTTAGTCATCGGAATTTTATATGTGCCTCACTGTGAAACACATCACTCAAAGTCTTATTTCTCGAATAAATAATCGAATGCTCGAATAATTATTTACAGCTAAAACATTTCTTAAGCGAATGTATTTTAAAAGAACTTTTACTAATTTTCTTCAACTTTACACACAGGCAAAATTAAATTTCAATTTTGATCAAAATTATTCATGAAATCGAAAAAAAATATATAGATTTTGATTTAAATGGGTTTAAGTTAAGGTTAAAATTATTCCTATAAGATTTTCTTAAGCAACCATGTTCTCTAAGCAGAATACATTATATTTTACTTTCAGCTTTATTTTCTTTCTATTCCCTTTCAACGACATTTGCATCTTTTATCCGAAAACTTTTTCAATCAAAAGTTTAAATGTTGATTGAAAATATATTTTGTGTGGAATATCAATTAAAATTTTACCGAAAGTTATTGAAATTGTTTTCCTGCATAAAATATTCGTTTAAAATAAGTTTTAAGTTCAATTATAATTATATATATACAAGATGGTCTTATTTTGAAAACGGATGCAACACAGTAAAATACTTTAACGTTGTGTCAAAATAATACAACACTGTAGTAATTAATTCAATCAAACATTTTATTTTGTTTTTAATTTTAAATTGTGTGTTTTGAAATGTAATCACTTAAACGCGTTTTAAATTTCATAATTCTAAGTGCAAATTATACAATTTTTGATAAATTTCCCAAAACCACCAGAACGGTATACCATTTTGACACATGGTTAGTTATCAGCTGATGCTTTCATAGGAAGCCAATTTCACCTCGTATGAATTCGCCTTGATATAGACTTTGCATTTTCAGTACACCTTTGCAAATGAAATTTTTTTTATTTTCTATTCTGTCGAGAAAAGAATTGTACTCTGTTCAACATTTCACGTGAAATGCTGTCAAAACTCATATGAAAAAAACTTGTGCGGAATTTCTATGAAATTGTGTTGATAGAATTGTAATCTGTTCAGTTTGTGAAGAAGTTACGAAATGTTTCTTGCAACATGTTTTTATAACTGCGAAATAATATAAGCTGCACTTATTTCACGTGGAATTTTAAGCCAATGGAAAACAATTTAAATTTAATATTAAATGAGAAAGGAAAAACATATAAGTGTTTTTCTACGTAATTGCGCAATAACTGGTCCAATTTCAATATCAAGAGCTAAGAACGACTTCGCATAACTACAACCAGAAGCAACAATAATGTCAGTAGTGGATGGCTGGTAAATTTTTAGAAAAGACACAGAATTCGATATCTAGAAAAAAGACATAAGACGGGTGTATCACCTTCAATTTATAAAACATGAGTGAATTAACTTACATATATAATTAATTATTATAAATTTTAATTCAAGAGGAATTGTGAACTTAAAACCAGCCGGTACAAATTAAATTTAAGTTTATTTTTTGTAATGATGAAGACTAAGTCATTGAAATAAATAAAGTGTGTAATTTCTGAAAAATATATGTTTATGAAAAGTTAATAGTTTGAAAAAGTTTACAACACTTGGGGCATTTCGGTTAACTTTCATTCGATTCTACTGTATAACCAAATTTGATGAGAATCGGTCTACATTTTACAACTTCTACAGTCATAAATTCATGGCACATATTTGTTTTATAAATAAAAATGGTAACAAATTATGACATTACGTTCAGAACGAATCATTAATCCCGGAAACAGCCACCACTTTAAGTGAACAAATCTCATATAGAAGTGAGTGCCGAGTAAAATTTTATATGACTAACTTTTGTAGTCCACTTTAAAAAATTATTATGTTAAAAGTTTGTTTGTGGTATCACAATGTCGGGCTACCCAAATATACTTTCTTATATTCTGCTTTTATTTAAAGTTTTGTGCACACCCTTAAAATATTTGACGACCTACACATAACCCCTAGTTTTATTCAAAAATTATTTGCTTTTGCAAAACGGTTGGTTAGATCAACCATTTAATAGTTTCTAAATTACATTATACAATTACCTTCTTTGAAATAAAAGAAGTTGTTAAAAATACAGCTAAAGTTTGATCAATTTACTGGTCACGCTTTTTTGGATTTTGTCGTCAAATATTTGATAGGTCTGGGCAGACCTTAAGTTTAGCAAAATTATTTACAGGAACATTTTAAAAACTAAGCGATCAGCGAAATACATGAAATAGAGAAACAAAATGTAACAAAACGAAATGTAACAAAACGAAATGTTTGTAAATATTTTGTTTTGTACAAAAACTTGGAGAATGATGTTGCTCTATAGTTTTGTATAGTTTTTGCTTTTGCTGGGGGCATGATAATGACGCCAGATGAACATGCGCCCTTTACAAGCGGTCGACAGAATACAAAATTAGCCAGCCGCTTGCCGTTCCCAGTAAACTCTGAAGAAATTAAAAACCTAACACCCGATTTCATATCCTGGCTAAATTCTTTTAACTTCTCGAATTTATTTATTTTCAATTTCACAATTTTAACTTTTAACTTAAATAAGTACAACACGAAAATTAATTTAAACGTACGCAGCTATAAAATGAAAACAATAGGAGCCAGATTAAAAAGTTTTAAGGCAAAAATTTTCGCATACGTTTACTGATTGATTTGCTTTTGATAGGGATGTGTTAAAGTAGAATTTGTAAACAGCTTTTTGTAAAGTTTTTTGGTTTTATTAATGATTTAGAAAATATAAAGCAATTCATATAATTTAATCGTAAGATTTCAAAATGTTAGGAAAAAAATTAAATGAATCATTACAAAGTATTTTAATAAAAATCAATAATTTTTTTAGCTGAAAAAAATTAAAAATTAAATTTTGATTTAATTAACATTTTAGTTGTTTTGAAATAAAATTTCAATTAAAATTTTAATCAAATAACAAAAAATCTTAATTGACTTTTTTCGTTTAAAATAAAATAATTTAAACATGTAGAATTGTTGTTGGGAAATGTCAATATTTATTTAAATAAATTCACACATTGATTAAAATTTCAAAGTTTTTTGATCACTTTTTTAATTAAAATTAAAAATATCATTTATTGAAAATATTTTTTCAAAATTTTAAAATTTTTAGTAATCAATATAATTATTTTGGTAATAGGAGCAAAATCAACAACTTCTTTGCTTGATATTATGAATTTAGAACAAATTTGGTGATTGGAGAAATTTAATAATTTTTTCTTTGTTTGAATTTCTACAATATTGATCTTAGACCCTATAGAGTATATATTCTGGGTCCTTATGAGTAGCGAACTTGACTAACCGATGTCCGTCTGTCTGTTGAAATGGGTTTTCTGAAAAACCCAGATATAATGGGGTCTAGTTTATTATATATTTCTGTCACATTGAAATTTAGCCAAATCGGCCCCTAAATGGCTGAAATATGAGCAAAATACCACGAGCACAGCTAATTTTGAATTATAAAATCCCTTGTTTTTTATTTTAATGTGTTGATTTTTTTTAGCATAGAAAATACATACATATTTATCAAACAATGGAGGGAGCTTAATATTTTTTTGAAATTTCAAGGTGCCACGCCCCTCCCACAGAAAGACAATATAGATATTTATTTGTCTGGAGAACGGCAAGAGGTAAAATTTCAATATTTGGTACATATGTGTTACATATTTATTGGTTATTATTAACCAACATCTGAAAAAATAAAGGCGGGATTGTAGATGTGGATGTGGCACAAAAAATAATTCTATATATCTGGAGAACGGTAGGACAATGTTTCCAATTTGGAGACACATAAATGGGTTGTCAATTCACAAAATTGTGAGTATGTCACTTTCCATACAAAGACTTTAAAGATGTCAGTATATCTGGAGAACGGCAAGAGCCAAAAGTCCCAAATTAGTTACAAGCATCTCGCAACATCCAACAGAATGTGGGCGGAATTGAAGAAGTGGCGTGGCACAAAATAAACTTTTTTATATCTGGAGAACGGTAGCAGAAAAATCGTCATCATTTGGGTGTTATTGGATAAATGGGCGTGGCACCTCCCATACAAACACACAATAGATCAGTTACAGTAAAAGTTACAAAATTTTGTACAAATTGCTTTGATACCAACACAAACATCCAAAAAAAAATGGGCGGGATTGGCAAAATGGTCGCGGCACCAAAATTAAATTTTTCTGGAGTAGTCGCGGGCTTGCAAAGTGCACCGGGTTAAATAACTCCATATGAATATATAACTGTATTTATTATATAACTTTCCGTTCTGATCGCATCATGTTGAAGGGTGTATAAGATTCGGCATATCCGACAATATCACTCTTACTTGTTTCTTTTTAATCTGCTTTCCATAGCGACGAATTTTCAATAAATTGTGCAAAAAGTTATACAAGTTATTTGTGCAAACAAGTAGAAAAATTAAATAAAAGTATTATATAAGTTTTTTATTATAATAATTATGTGATTAACATGTGCATCTTATACCACCAAAATGAGAGTGTGTTGGTGAGTTTTCAACTACAAAATATAAATTTACTTTCACATCAACACAGACGTACACACAAATCAATATTGTGTATTAGAGTATCTGTGTGTGTGTGAGTGAGTGTGGGTAGTAAATAATGTTTGAATAATCTACTAATAAATTGTTTAAGGATTTTTATACAAAAAAATCAGATTAATTGAAGTTTTAATAAAGCGGAGAGAGAGGCAGACCCAAAGTGCGTAAATAATAAAATATACCAAAAATTATTTGCATAATGTTCAACAATTTATATGGATTAATCGTATATTTTAAGATTTCAAAAATAAAATAAACATTATTAAATAAATTAACGAGAATAAATTACAACAACAGGAACAAAAAATTATGTAAAAACACATCAACCTCAACAACAAAAATGTACAAAATATGTGTGTTTAATCATGAACAGAAGTTAAATCTAAAAAATATAAATATTTGTTATCATAATTATTGACGTGAAGCATTTAAGCAGCAGCAGCGGCGCAGCGGCAGCAGAGATGCAGGAGATAAAAACCAAAAATAATATTTATATAGAAATTACAAATATTTATCATCTAATCGAATCTAGATTATGGAGAAAACGAATATATACACATTAAAAAAGTTTTTGCCTTAAAGTTTTGTAAAAAAAAATTTAATTATTCAAAATATAAACTTTTTAAATGAATCCAAAAAAGTATTATCACGTTTAACGATGCACCAGAAATCTGTTATTGCCATCGCATCGATAACTTTGTGCATTTTGTGCACTTTTGCACACGGTTGCATTGTAGAATGCTTTTAGAAAAGCGAGTTACTTAACAAACAAAACAAAAACAAAAAATAGCAGGAATAGAAAAAACTTTTTTAAGGATCAACTAAATATTACAAGTAAACGAAACTTCGAATTAAAATTTAGAACACAGGTCTGCGAAATGATTTTTTTGCAAGTTTTTTCTCAAACAATTTTTTGTTTTTTATTTAATACAAATACATCACTCCTATTGAAACTACTAGCATTTGTGGTTATTGTCGTAAATTACGCGTGGAAACGTGGCTAATTGGTTTTGATTGGAATTATAATTGGTGAAAAACGTATCTTAGCTTTGATCCACTATAACTCGGACATTTTTCGGTCGAGGCCAATTATCAACTATTCGACCCGTTATTTCGAAGCCATTTAATTTAGCTCGGAGGTCCATATATATGGACAGCCAGGCGGCTCTTAGTGCCTTGATGAGCAGGAGGGCTCTAGGAGAAATCTAAGGGAATTATGTGGTGAGGCTGTACTGGGTACAGGGTCACTGCAACATCAACGAGATAGCTGATGAGTTGGCGAGACTTGGTTCGGAAATGGAGAATCCTGACACTTTAGAAGAATTAGGGAATTAGGAAGAATAAGGGAATAATCGGGTTTAGCGGGGCCTAACAGACTCCAGTGTATCGCACACGCTGTGGCCGAAAGCACTGCTGGGCAAGAGAAGGGCCTGCGTCAGGTATTATCAAGGGCCACTGTATGATAGGCATGATGGCGGTGAGAATCGGGTCTGGGATCGGATATATGTAGATTGTGTGAAGATCCAGAGAAGTTGGAGACAATTGAGCACTTTCTGTGCCATTGTCCCAGGCTACAGAATAGCAGGCTGAGCTGGCTGGCTAGCAGATTCCTGCACGAATTGAACCATGTATCGGGCTGCTGGCTCGAGAATCTGACGGGATTCGTAATGGGAATGACCTGGCTGCGCGGAAGAAGACTCGGTACATGTAGGGCAGTTTCCTGTTTGGTAGGATTGTTTTTGCTTGTGCCGTCCGATTTATTATCTTCCACTCCTTTTTTCTTTTCATGTGTTTAAACTCTTTACTTCTTCTATTCTTTTATACTGGAATTTTTTCATTAAGGCGTCACAATATTGGTCTCTGGGTGTGGGTGTGAAGTTTACTTCGCACCAGCCTTTCTAACCTAATGGAACCCGCATTTGAAGTTTTCACCGAAAAACAAAATTTACAGTTATCTGATAAATGTGACGTAGTACATTTAAACGAAGTGTATTTTTGCAATATAAAGACAAGCAAAAACATGTTTTTTTATGAAAAACTTTTTCATCGTTGACCTGTGTAATTTGCACAAATCGGAAAAATCACAATAAAAAATATTCAACGAAAAAGCTGAACAAAAAACTTTTGCGAAGCAGAAAAAATAATTTTTTGTTATTTCTTAATCTATAGAAAAAATTGAGATTCCATTAGAAAAATAGAAATATTTAAAACAAAAGTCCCCCAAATAGAGAAAAAGATCCGAAACAAGCAAAAAGCACAATAAATAAATAAATATAATTAAAGCAGATGATTAAACTTGAAAAATTTTTTGCTAATTGATATTTTTGACAGGACATTCGCTAATTGATTCAGTCGATCTAATTTAAATTAATTGCAAATTATTTATTAATATCAATTGTGGTAATTGCTTTTAGTAATTTTTTTTTTTTTTTGCTCTCTCAATAAATCAATTATTGTTTTCGTCGAGCAACATTTGAAAACGAATTTAATAAAAGGGAGGGGGAACTCGTGGCGTATTTAACAAATTACAAACGATTAACAAATTACAAAATGCAATATATTCGTTTTTTCCATTAATGATGATGACGAAAAAATTAAATGCATATTTGAAATAAATATTTTTAAATGAAATCATAATTAAACAGACAAATGAAAAGAGATTTTTACAAAATATCTGAGGTACCATTTTGGAAAGAACTTTAGGCAAATATTCGCAAATTTTAGTTTAAAAAAAAATTTAAAAAAGCTTGCAAAAATAATTAATTAAAGTCAAAAAGTAAATAAAATTCTTACAAAACTGTTCAGAGCACAAGTCGTTGTAAAATTTCGGTATTTTTTTACTTTCTTAAAAAAAACTTTATTTTTTCGATGAAATAAATTTTTTCGTTGTTTGAGTTTTTTTTTTAAATTTTTATTAAAATTTTTTTTCCTTTACTCTTAAAAATTTTTTTTTTATATTTATTTTTATTTGATTTCAATTTTCTTTTATCCGTTTTTTAGTAATGAAAATAACTTGTGTATATGTATATAATTCTGGTTTGTTGTTGTTATTACAAAAATAATATTTGTTTCTTTTTATTTGTCGTTATTGTTGTTGTTGTTAATTGTAAATTATTTTATGGGAGCGGTAATATATTCATTTTTTATTGGCGCGTTAGTTTTATGGAATTTTCTATTACTTTTTGTTTTTTTTTACAAAAACAACAATGAATTATTACTTATACATACACATACATGTATTTAAGCAATAAATTGTGAATACACATGAATCCTTCGAATATTTTATAACAATCACTTTTCGGATTAAAATTTTACAACTTCATAAATTGTAAATATATTTTTTTTTTTAAATCGAATTATTATTGTTAAACTTTTTATTATACATGAATACAAATATATATACATGTATATATTTTGATACATTTGCTTTCTAATGGAATGGGATACTTTTAAACTTTGCTGTTATTTTCTTTTCATTTTCCACAATAACTTGTATAGGTTTAGCATCCTTTTTGCGAATTCTTCCCGAGCTGCGACCATTTAACGCCCGTATACAAAAACAGACTGAGCTCAGTAGAGATTAATTCCTTGCAAGAAAAACCATCTAGTTTTAGCTTTTGTAAATGTATCTTCTCTTAAGCAGAGATTGTCCAGATAAATTATTGGAGAAGTGAAAAGCATCCTTGCATTTAAGAGAACA
Organism: Pollenia amentaria; assembly: GCA_943735925.1. Classification (NCBI taxonomy): domain Eukaryota; kingdom Metazoa; phylum Arthropoda; class Insecta; order Diptera; family Polleniidae; genus Pollenia; species Pollenia amentaria. The sequence continues at coordinate 234,469,126 of OX031008.1, forward strand.
TTTAAGTAAAATCTTGAAACATACACACCTCTGCTATATTCTTGAAGTCTAAAGTATTTTAGAATGTCCAGTAAAGATTGTGCAGATGCTTTACTATCTGTCCATAACAAGAGTTTCTAGAGATAGATGCTTATTTATTTTTAAGGTACATCTTTAATTTCTCCTCAAAATACAAAAAAAAATTACTCATTTTATTAATCACTCTCTTTGCCAACACATATTCACCACACACTTACACTCTGACGTAAATTCGTATATTTGACAAATAGAAAGCTTTAATTGAGTAACCGTGACAATGTACCGTTAAATTCTCTATGTCCTCGTCTGCAAAGAGGATGTATATGTAAGTGACATGCGCATTTGAAATGTTTACATTCGAAATCAAATGCTCTGCCAAGCAGGGAAAAAAAGGACTATTTCGCGCTAAAAATGTTTTAAATCCGGAATACAGAATTGCTGTTACAACGTGAGTTTTGTTTATTTCATAGTTCACATTTCCAAAATGTTCGCTCCGTAAATTGTTTAGAAGACAATTAAATTAATGTTGATAGCAATCAAAGATAAGCTCAACTCACACCTTAGGCACGATTATATAAGACAATAATTTATAACGCATAATTGCTTTCTTTTGTATCCACAGGTTGGTTTATTTATATATAATTCCTTTATCTAATCATTGCTGAAATAAATTCGTTAATAAATTACATTATTTCCCAAAACTAAATCAATTGGTATATTCAATAAAAATTTAGCTGTACTACAAAACTACAAGAACATTATTATCAAATAATATATTTGTACATTTCTGATTTCAGGAACAAATATGAAACCGAAAAATAATTTTAATCGAAAAATTTATTGTTTTTACACGAGAAGGAATACAAGTACTTTTCATGACCAACAACATTTCCATAAAAAAAAACAAAACATTTGATTGCTGCTCTTAAATGTATTGTAATTTAATATTCTATAACGTTACAAGACACACGCACGCACACAACAAATAAACAAATGAAACATTTTAATGCCCGAGTAAATACAATAATAATAAAAAGGCAAGTGGCGAAGGAGGACAAACCAAATTTATATTGTTAACAATTTTAGTCCAGCCAAATTGCCAAATAAAAGCATTTGCTGATACTAAAATCCAAATGAAATGTTGTATTGTCCGTATGTTGTTTGTACGCACACACTTACAGTTTTGTACCCTACGCCATTACAGGTGGATTTAAGCTGGATCTTGTCTTCAGGTCGTTTTCTTTCCTCCCACAAAATAAAATTCGGACTTTTAATTTTTGGTTATAATTTTATTTTTGGTATACAAAATGTTTAAAGTCTTAATTTATTTACTGAGCATTCGAGTACCTTTGCCAATCGAAAGCGAGAACCCGTTAAATTCTCTATTTTTGCAACCAAAAAAATCCTTAAGATTATTTTGTTGTGTAATAAACATTGGGTACGTGCGTAAATGCATAAAAACTGTGCATCACTGCTGCAGTAATACAAAATTTTATTGCTGATGCTTGATCACCTGTTACAGTGTTGATGCTGATGCTTTTCTACTGCAGAACAGCTGTGCAAAGTTTGCATTTTTGAACACGCTAACTAACATTTTTGAGAGTTTCATAAGCGAACATTAAATAATAATAAAAATGTAATCAACATTAGCAATAACAAGTTTTTTTTTTTTTGGAAATATTGAACGAAAAAGTGACAGTTTTCTTGTCATTTATAAAAATTATAAGATTTGATAAATTATTGTTAGTTCATATTTAATATATGAAGATTCAATAAATAAATAATGAAAAAAAAAAAAAAAATTTATAAAAATGAAACAATTTCTTTTATGTCAAAAGTTAGAAAATTGACTGATGCAATAATTGCCAAAATTTGCTGCAGAGCTGCGGCATCACTGCATAAAAAACATTTGGCGTATGATTCCAATTTTTTCAGGTGATGCTTTTAGGAACATTTAATTTTACCGATGCGCCAGTGATTCGCAACAAATACATTTACGAACGTCCCCATTTTGATTTATTAAAATCGGCTGCAGTATAAGTCGGCTTTTAACAAGAGATCATTCAGAAGTGCGCAATATACATTTTATTAAACTCAGTTAAGTATTTAAAGAGATATAGATGTTATTGCCTAGCGGGAAAACTCAGATTACCTTCTTACTTCAAGCCTTATTAAAGGCCTGCTTAAAAATGTTTTTGATTCAAATGCCATTCTTTTCTAACTGCTAAAGACTGCCTCTTAGAAGGCCTAGGCTCTTTCGTACAAAAGATAAGATACACATTCCCTTCTATGAAAAGGGATATGAGAAGGAGTACAGAGGCCTTCTAGGAGGCAACTGTACTCCGCCTTTTTCCCACTGGGTAATTTTAACTAATAGAAACAACTCACATTCGTGTGGGCCAAAATAATGTTAAAAAATTTAAGCAAAACAGTTTTACGCAAAGTAAAAAGAACAACAACAAACAAAATGTTCTTATATGCATTAAAATCCCGTGCTTATGACACCCAGCGTTACCTTCAGCAAAATTCAAAATAACACTTAACAAGTTGCAAAATATAGTCGGTGAAGTTCGATTATTTGATACCAACTGCAACAGTGTAAACCAGGGCTGTGGAGTCTGAGTCGTAGTTGAGGTTTTTGTATCGAAGTCGGAGTCGTAGTACCCACAAAAACTCGCGACTCTGACTCAAAAATTTTAAAAATATTTTCTAATATTTTCCAAAATAAAAATTCTGCGAAATTGGCGATGCAATATTTCAAACATCGATTTAATATGTTTACAGAATCTATTTCTTGCTATATTTGACCATTTAAAAGGTACTGCATTAAAAACAAGTTAGAGTGAAATATTCGGCTGCGCCAAATCTTTCATATCCTCCACCTACAATTAGATTATATGAGAGCTATAAATTATTAATTTGTCTTTATAAAAACGGAACTCAGTATAAAATTTGGTTCCGACAATAAGACAGTTTTATGCTTTTATTTTCTAGCAATTTGCAGTAACTTTAATAAAATATCATGATTCGTTACAGTTTATTCCGAACTAAAATGATTTTCAGAAGGGGAATTTATATTAGACCCATTGTAAATTATGGACTAATAATAACGAAATCCTGTAGTGATTTCTGTTATTAAAAATCTAAATGCAACAAATTTCAATACAGTAGTGAAATTTGTTTTAGCGTTTAAAGTGCTTTTCAGAAGTCTGCTTAATATAGTTTACGGTTTAAGGCGTATTTAAATAATTTCCCAAAGTGAGCATTATATTGGACATTATATAGTAAACTATGGACCGAGCTTCAGGAAATTTAATAGTGTGATTTTAAGTCCTATAAATCTTTGACGTACCAAATTGTTTTACAAAAGCATTATTTATTACGTTTTTTAGCACACTAAACTGTTTTCCGAGAGTAGGTTTTATATGCGGCGTAGGGTAAATTATGAACTGATCTTCACGAAATTTAAAATTTAAAATTATTTCTAGCTTCATAAAACTGTGACGTACCAAATTTTATTATGATAGCATTATTTGTTACGGTTTTAGGCGTACTTAACTATTTTCCGGAAGTAGACTTTATATGGGGCCTAAGGTAAATTATGAACCAATCTTTATGAAATTTGACAGTGTGATTTTTAGTCCTATAAAACTATTACCTAGCATATTTTAATATAATAGCAATATTTATT